>CAOLHI010001294.1:0-405909 GCA_948474755.1 Ctenosaura bakeri
TCAATATCTGTGGGTTTAACTTTCATAGTTTTGATTATTTGCAGCTTTGTCCAACAACTGTGTGGTTCCCCCTTCCGCTGGGGAACCTTTCCTCTTGGTGGATCTGATCAGGCTGTGCAGCCTTTTTAAAAACTTGCCTCTGGTCCTCCTCTTTCACTAGCCTCTGCCTGGGCAGCAAAGGATGACTGTAGCCCAGTTTCTCAGCACCACAAACCCTCTCCCGATGCCCCACACACACTCAAGGAAGGAGATGGGCAAGAGAGAGGAAGTATAAGGCCACCACGTCAGCTCACCCCCTTTCCCTTCCCTTTCCCTGTCCTGGTTTGGATCCTGGGTGTCTACCCTCACCGCCATGCCTTGGTCCCCTTTCCACAGACACACACATATATTTTAATATTTGTTGTTTTTCTACTTTTGCTGGGATCTTGTGCCCTCACTCTCTGCAAACGTGAAAGGCTGACTGGAATTTGAAAATACCTGCAATAGTAGTAACATTGCCTTAATAATTATTGCCATTATAGGACCAGGCATGAAGTAGAACTTGAAGTAAACTGAAAGTACCAGTACCAGTAAATCCCTCCCTGGGTCTGAAATGGCCCAGAGGGCTTAAAAGCTTGGAGAAAGTCCCCTCTACAGGCCCTAGAAAGGACAGAGGGACAAAACAATGTGTTTTTTTTCTTCTTGTGGTGAGGTATGGTGGGCGGATGTGTCACTTTAAGGTGCTCTGGCAGCTAATGTGGCCCCTTAGCTTCCCACAATTGCCCAGCATGCCTTAATCTCTAATCAGACATCATCACTCACAGTCTGAGCATCAGATAAAGAGGGGAAATAAATTAATACATCTATCAGCAATTGGAGCTCCTAAGGATTTAATGTTTCATATTTAGCATTAAAGATAATAACAACGATAACAATAGAATCATAGAACTGTAGAGCTGAACAGTATCCCCTTCTGCAACTAAAGCAACTCTGAAATGTGGCCATCTACCCTCTGCTTAAAAATCCCTAGTAAAGTATAATTATCATTATTGTTAGATACGAAGCAGTTCCAGCCTTATGACCTCCTAAAAGTTGTGGAGTTTATTATGAATTAAATATTATTATTATCCATCTATTAAGTGATTATTTCCATAGACTGTAGGAATTCTAATGGTGATCATTTATGAATGTCTGTTATTAATGGCTATGCATTGCATAGATAAAGAAAACAATTTATTGTTGCATAACCTGGATTTAAAACTGCAGGAAGATCGCTTCATATACAAATATCTGCTAGAGCTGGAAAAGGTTCTTTTTTTGGACTACAACTCCCAAAATCCCCCACGCCCAGTAGTAAAAATTTCTGATAAAAGGAACTTTTCCAGTGTGGACACAGATGTCCTTCAAAATACCATTTTCAGTCCAGAAAGTTATTTTAAAACTGGAAGTAAACTGGATTTATTAATATTACTTTTTTAAAATAAGGAATCTACTATAATTTCTATGATGCAGACGGGGTCAGCACAACCTCATCTCTAACTATCGCCTTGTGTTCAGTTTTTCATGGCTCAAAACATCCTGGACAATCTGTTCTCCCTCCTGTTTCTTGGTCTTATTATTTTGTGTGAAGAAGAATCTTTTGGTTTAGGGATCAAGGGGATCATGGATGAGCATCTCTCATATCTACATTTGGTGATTAAGAGCTTTCCATTGAGGGTGGGAAAGGGAGGAATTACTGAAGGAAATGGATCCAAGAAAGATGAAAGACATAATGGTCATGAAAGGGTGGGGAGGTTAATTGGGTAGCTGAACCAAAAGCAGAGCTTAGGGATGCTGAATTGCAGTAGGCAGACAGAATCCTTGAAAGGTCATTGAATTAAACAAGCAAGAAGGAAAAGGAGAATGAGGCCTACCCATCATGCACCTGCCCTAGATCCTGCGCACTGTTGTTAGCATGAAGAGGGTGGCCCTTACCGTCTCCTGCTTGGCTTTCTCTGGCTCAGGTGCAGGAACTGGGGCAGGGGTCGGAATGCTCCCTGTATAATTTTTCCCATTTTTCTCATGGACATCCACTTTGATGAGCCGGTTGATATAAGTCCCACAGCTGGCACTGCCTCTGGGCATCCCCCGGGCAGGTTCCTCAAAAGGGACCCCATCCACCCGGGAGTTCTTGCGCATCTTTCCTGTGGCGGCTTGAAGCAGGCCTTGGAGGTTGTCCCGTGAGAGTTTGCCACCTCCACCATCTTTCCCTGGTCCCAGCAGTGTCCGTGGGCTGCCCAGCTCGGTAGCTGAGTTTTTACGGTTCTTCCCGGGCAACAAAGCTGTGCCCACTTCAGTTGGGCTCAGGCTCTTGCGGGAGCTGCTGGACAACTTCCCGAGGTTAGCACTGCTTGGTTTGGTGCGTTCCGAAACAGTTTTCAAGTTGGACGGGAACTCCTTGAACCACTTGGCTGCCATGGGGGCAGGAGGCCCTGGGCCACAGTGGTGTTACCACGAGCAGGAGCCACGAAAGGTGGAAAATCACAGAGAACAGAGGCTGTACTGCTGAGACTGGCACAGGCTGCCTTTGTCAGCTGAGGTACAGGCCTCAAAGTGGCCAAACACCACCCCAAATACCAGCCAGGTAACTCAGAAGTGGCTCCAGAAATGGAGAGCCAAGCCCAACCCAAAGATGATAGGAAAGGCATACCCTGGGCAAGGAGGTGGGCAGCTGGTTAGGATTGGGGCCACTCCAGCCTTATCCCTTCTTCCTGACCCCTCTGTTTTCCAAAGAAGTAGTGCTGCCTCAGATTAAACAACTCAGACTCAAGATAATGAGAGGGTTGGGATAGCTGGGAGAGGGATTTACCACCAGGGGTGAGAACTAATACAAGGAAGGCTTATTTCAGATAAAATGTATCCAACAGAGGAGACTTTTGGGTAGGCTACTAGCAGGATGAAGGGGCATGAGGAAGGACCTCTGGGTAGCAGGGATAGGGGTGCAACCAGCACCTTGTTTGCCTCCCTCTCTGCAGCCAAGCAGGGCCAGATCTACATGGCTGGGTGATTCTATACCAACAGGAAGAGTGACATTTAAAAAGGTAGGGGGAGGCAATTTTACATTGGAGGGGCTTTTAACCAAAGTCCTTTACTAATGAGGGAGTCCAGAAAATTCTGATTTAATATTTGTATTTATTAAATATTCATACAAGGCCCTATATCCGAAGATTAAAGGGGGGGCTTGCCCCATCCTACATTTCCCAGAGGGGTGGCACGAAGACTTTTCCTAAATTAAAGGGAGGGAGGGGATAAGGTTATAGGGGGAGAATTCTTTCTATAGGCGAGGGAGGGGGCAGGCGCAACTGAGGTTTTTTTGGGCTTTCCAGCTGTTTCTGCTTCACTTGTTAAAGAGAAAAGCTTCCTAAGGGTGGGACCCCCACTTCTGAAACGGGATGGGTAGGAGGACAAGGTCCTTCTCGTTCCTTCATCCCTGGCTTCTGCGCTGGGGGCGACCCATGGAGCGGCTCCGCTTTACCTGAGAGGTCGGGGGACTTTGCTGCTGCTGCTGCTGCTCCTCCTCCTCCCAGGCGCCTGGTCCTCTAGCTGGCTGTCGCCGGACGGAGACACAAGGCGCTGCCAGGCGCTGCACAAACCTTCTCCGCCCATATCCGGAGACGGGGGCGGCCCGGCCCGGCTTGTCCTGTTTTACGCCGGTTTCGCGCTCGGGACGCCCCGCAGGGCGAAACAGACGCGCGCGGAGCTGTCGCTGCGCCTTCGGGCACGGAACAGCGGGCGGCTCGTTTGGCCAAAAGTGCAATTCCAGGAAAAAAAAAATCATACTTGGAGTAGATCTCTGCACACCTTGGAGAAGCTATTGGGGTTTTGGATTACAGAATCCCTCAGCTAGCAGGTTCAGTGGTCATTTGAACATCCCCTCCGTAACGCTTGTTCACCCGCGCGCCCCTCCGCAAAATAATTTTATACTGCTTTTCTCTGAGCGCGCGCGCCTGTAGGTCTACAGCCATTGCCGCACTACACCGTTATAGTGCTATTATTCCACTTTCAACCTCCTGTGGAATTCTGGGGTTTGTAGTTTACCGATTCCAAAGAACTGTCTGGCTGGGAATTCTAAATGCCACTCCCTAAACTGCAAACCCCAGGATTCCATAGGATGTTGAAAGTGGAATCATACCGCTGTAACAGTCTAGTGCGGAAATGACCTGAATTGGCAAAAGCGGAACCTAGAGAAAAAGAAATGTTGCTCGAGGGATTAGAATGAAATTACTTTGGATTTGCGGACGAGACCTTCCCATTCTTTCTACCTCAGAAAAGCGGGAAAAATCATCTCGAATTTGCAAAAATAGCCCAGTCGCGCAAATTCGACCATATGGCCCGGGGGGGGAGCGGCTTGAAAGTTACCTTGGGGAACTAGGACTCCCGGAAGACGGCACGCCAGCATGACCCCGGTCCCCAGGGCCACGCTGTGAATGGTGGGACTCGTAATCTCTCAAAGGAACTGCAGAGGGGCTCTCCCAAGGCTAGAATAGGTCACCCTATTCTATAGCAAGAACAATAATTATTACTAACAACAGCAATAAAACAATGAATCATTTTGAAGAGAAAAGCAAAACCGTACAGAAAGATGGGTAACATTCAGTGTTTCCCATTTCACAACAAGATGGCTGAGGAAGCCCGTTTCCCACGCGGCAAGTGGGTTGCAACCGCCTTCACTCCGAATTAGGACCGCCCAAGGCTGTACCAACTTCATTGCCTCCCGGTTTCCCCTGTAAGCGCGGCGAGCGCTATTGGTCAGTCCTGGCGGGATATTAGCATAGGAAGGAGAGGCCGGTGCATGCGTGGTTGGAGCACGTGTAGCGAGAGGGGAAGACGTCGCCATATTGGAGTGGAAGCTGTTGTCTGGCGGTTGTCGCTTTCTCTTGAGCTGCGCGCGAGCGATTCGAAGTGTTACAGAAAAGAATTGCTCTAATGTATAGGTATGCGTAGATTGCATGATGGATTCCTCGTAGGTCTTCCTCTTAAAATGTAGCATGCGTTATTAACAATTAATTAATTAATTATTAAATGTTAACAAATGTCCACACGAGTTCCTCTCCCATTACTCCATCTTAACAACAGCCTTGTGAAGTAGGCCAAAAATTCATAGTTTTGGCCCTGGACAGCCAACAGGTGAATTGATTTTTTTTTTTAAATTGGTTTGGATTATGATTTGTGGTTTTGTTTTAACCTCGATTTAGAAACCACTAAAACATGCATGTACTCTCAGATTTTCTTAGTATTAAATTTGAGCGTCCTTATTACAGTCGTATGTTTATTAAGCGAACTGAAAAGGCACAGAATTCTCTGTACAAGAGAGTATTTTATTGTCATCTGTTTGTTGTTACTAATGAATTTTATGAAATGATACCTTTTCAAAAAAAAAAATTATTCTGAGAAAAAATAAGTGGTTAAAATTTTTTCTAGCCTACGTCCCTGACTCAGACCTTAGAATGTTGACTTTTAAGAAAAATGACTGCAGCCATGCATAACTGAGTGGTTGTAAGGATGATACTCTGAGATCCAGATCATTATCCTACCTCTGTTGAATTATGGATGAGTTCCATATGTTTGTTCATTTTTTTTCTGAAGGAATTTCCCAAATAATTAATTTATTAATACTGTGTGAAAGTTTAGCAAGGCCACTGGGTGCTCTCAGGAACTGAATCCACACACACAAATAGTGCACTGCATAAACACTATTTGGAGTGAGGAGCATTGTACAAGACTTTAGTGAGGAGACTGCAGTTCCAAAGCAAATACCAGAGCTTTAGAATCCCCATGTTCCCTCCCCTTTGCCTAGAGACCTTGAAGACCTTGAGAGCCAAAACAACACTTATCAGTACATTCCTGGCAAATGTTTATCTAACGGTCTTTGGTACCTAGGCTTCTTTGGTTACAATCAGGCTGCTACTTATGCTGGACTGTATATCCCATTACTTTAATGTGGAGAGCATCCCAAAATCCTGCCCGTCTTGGAAAAAAAAATGCAAGTATGTGATACAAAGTGCTGTATGGGCTAGTGAAGCTAACAAGGGTTAGTGGATGAGTGAGGAAGAGCTAGGGAGTAGAAAAAAACACATTAAAATGAAAAAACATTAAACATTAAAAAACATTAGGAGAGTTGAATGATTCCACCTGTTAGAGGTGGTGGCAAACATCTTGATGTGGTTTCATCCATTGGTGGCTGTAGAGACTTCAGAGAGGCCAGCGTCAGTCTGCAAAGGGGCTGGCTTGAGCAAGCTGCAGTGAAGAACAGGCTGGATAAGTTTATAAGCTGGAGGCAGGGAAAGTTCAAAACTGACTTCATTAATGGCCCGTTTGATGGGGAAGGGACCAATGTATTTAAGGGAAGAGTTTTTTGGAGGGCCCATCAGAGGTTAATTTTTTTGTGAAAAGGTAAACAAGGTCTCCTGGTTTGTAGTTAGGATTGCATTGTCTTTTCCTATCGGTGAAGTGTTTGTGGGAGATTTTTGAAGTTTCAAGTGCAGAGTGGACAGCATTGCAGCTTTGAGAGATCTTTTGAGCACAGTTGGCAACAGAGTAGGGAAGGTTAGAACTATTTTCTTCGGGGAGAGGCAGGAATCACTTCAGGTCTGCGTCGTAGACAATTTCAAAAGGAGTTTTCCCTCTCGAGTAATTCACAACCGAATTGTAGGCAAATTCGGGGAAGGGTAGTAGAGGCACCCAATTGTTTTGGTTGGAGTTCATAAAGCAGCAAAGATATTGTTCCAGAGTTTGATTGATGCGTTCGGTCTGACCATCCATCTGTGGATAATGGCTGCTGCTGAGTTTCTGGACAATCCTGATGGACTTAAGGAGTGACATCCAGAATTTGGAAGTCCATGTGGCTTTGAAGTAGGATGTTTACAGGTGCTGCACACAGTACAGTTCTTTATATAGTCCTGCATGTATTTGGTTAACCCTGACCAATGGAAAAGTTTTCTGATGGCATGGAGTGTCTTGAGGAAACCAAAGTGTTCGCCAGGTTTGGAGTCATGATAACTTCTTAGTACTTCATCCTGCAGTTCGAAGGCATGTATAATTTGGTTCCAACAAAAGCCATGTTGTTAGTCCAAGCAACTGCGGTAGGGTGCTTTTTTAGCCAGTCATCAGAGGTGTAAGCAGTTTTCATGACTTCCTGGAAAGCGGAATCAAACATAGAAGAGATTGAGTAGTGGGTGTGTTCTTGCGTGGGCACAGTAACCTGCATTCCCAGTGAGTCGGCAGTGAATAGAGTTTGCTCTTTTGGGGGTGAGGAATGGCGTAGTGATTTGTGGCAAGGGAGTCTGGAAAGACGGTCAGCCAACAATTTTAAAGATAAAACGTTGAAAAAAATTCAGCCCAGCGTGCTTGCTTTGGGGTTAGTTTTCTGGCAGTCTTTAAAGTTTCCAAGTTGCAATAATCAGTCCAAACTTGAAGGGGAATTTTGCGCCTTCCAAGAAGTGCCGCC
This sequence comes from Ctenosaura bakeri, assembly GCA_948474755.1. Classification (NCBI taxonomy): domain Eukaryota; kingdom Metazoa; phylum Chordata; class Lepidosauria; order Squamata; family Iguanidae; genus Ctenosaura; species Ctenosaura bakeri. The sequence continues at coordinate 7,466 of CAOLHI010001294.1, forward strand.
AAGTTGTGAGAGCAAAGTGGATGGCCATGGCTTCCTTTTCCCATATTGGCCAGTTACGTTAGGACTCAGAGGACTTTCGGGAGATGAAAGCGCCTGGTTTCAGGTCTCCATTGTTCTCGTGGTGAAGGAGAACTGCGCCCATAGTGAAGGCAGAGGCATCAGTTTGTATTTATAAATTCCTTTTTGGTGTTGGGGAATAGCAGAAGCGGTTCTGAGGTGAATTTGCGCTTGAGTGCGTCGAAGGCAGTCTGGCAGTTTTTAGTCTATGTAATCTTTTTTGAGAGTTTCTTGTTGGGGTTAGAAGATTTCTTTAAAAGATCAGTTAGTGGGAGGGCAATCGTGAAACCCTTGATAAAAGTTGTGCTAGAAATTGGGAAAACTGAGGAATTGTTGTAGTTGTTTCCTTGTTCTTGAGGCCGGCCAATTTAAAATTGTCTCGGTCTTGGAGGGATCCATGTTTAGAGTGTTGTTGCAAACCTGATATCCGAGGTAGTCAAAAGTTTGAATATGAAATTCGCAATTCGAGGGTTTCACGGCAAGATCACTGTCTATAAGTCTTTGTAACACAGTACAAACAAGTTTGGTGTATTGAGGCAGTGTTTCGGAGTAGATCAAAATGTCATCTAGATAGACAACAACACCATTGTACAGGAATTCTTGCAAGACAGAGTTAAGGAACATCTGAAAAACTGCAGGCCCAGCTTGTAGTCCAAAAGGAAGGACTGTCCATTGGTAATTCCCCAGGGGGGTAGGGAAGGTGGGGAGCCATTCACTGGCAGGGTCCATTCTGATTTGGTGGAAAGCCTCTTTGAGGTCTAGTTTCATAAAGTATTTACCCTTAACCAGTTGGCCCATTGCGTCTGCCATGAGCAGAATCAGGTAAGCTGCGCAGAGAAGATGGCGAATTACTAACAGGGGAAGAGAAAAGGCAGAACTACTTAACACCTTCTTTGCCTCAGTTTTTTCCCAGAAGGATACAAGCACTCAACCTGGCAGTTGGGGAGCAGGGGAGGAAGCAGGAGAAATGAGGCACATAATAGGTAGAGAGGTGGTACAGGAATACCTGGCCACACTGGATGAATTCAAGTCTCCAGGACCAGATGAATTGCATCCTAGGATATTAAAAGAGCTGGCAGAGATCATTTCGGAACCTCTTGCTATAATCTTTGAGAAATCGTGGATGACAGGAGAAGTTCCAGCAGACTGGAAGAGAGCGAATGTTGTCCCCGTCTTCAAGAAGGGAAAAAAAGAGGACCCAAATAGTTATCGCCCAGTCAGCCTGATATCAGTACCTGGAAAGATCCTGGAGCAGATCATTAAGCATTCAGTTTCTAATCACTTAGAAAGCAACACGGTAATCACGAGAAATACATTTCTCAAAAGTAAGTCCTGCCAGACTAATCTTATCTCTTTTTATGATAGAGTTACTAGCTTGATAGATGAAGGGAATGCTGTGGATGTAGCATATCTCGATTTCAGTAAGGCCTTTGACAAAGTTCCTCATGACATTCTTCCAACGAAGCTGGTAAAATCTGGGCTGGACAGAGCTACTGCTAGTTGGACTTGTAATTGGTTGGCTGACCGAACCCAAAGGGTGATCACCAATGGCTGCTTTTCATCCTGGAGAGAAGTGACTAGTGGGGTGCCACAGGGTTCTGTCCTGGGCCCAGTGCTGTTCAATATTTTTATCAATGACTTGGATGAAGGAATAGAGGGCATCCTCATCATTTGATGACACCAAACTGGGGGGAGTTGCTAATATGCCAGAGGACAGGATCAAAATTCAAAATGACCTGGATAGATTGGAGAGCTGGGCCAAGGCTAACAAAATGAAATTCAACAGAGAGAAGTGTAAGGTCCTACACTTAGGTAGAAAAAATGCAATACAGAAATATAGGATGGGGGACACATGGCTGGATAGCAGTACGTGTGAAAGGGATCTAGGAGTCTTCATAGACCACAAGCTGAACATGAGTCAGCAGTGTGATGCGGTAGCCAAGAAAGCCAATGCAATTCTCAGCTGCATCAATAGGAGTATGGTGTCTAGATCGAGGGAGGTACTGGTACCACTCTACTCTGCTTTAGTTAGACCTCATCTTGGATACTGTGTCCAGTTCTGTGCACCCCAATTCAAGAAGGACGTGGTCAAGCTGGAGCAAGTCCAGAGGAGGGCGACCAAAATGGTGAGAGGCCTGGATGCCATGCCCTCTGAGGATAGACTTAGAGAGCTGGGTATGTTAGTCTGCAGAAGAGAAGGTTAAGAGGGGACATGATAGCCATGTTTAAATATTTGAAGGGATGCCATGTAGAGGAAGGAGAGGGCTTGTTTTCTACTGTTCCAGAGACCAGGACAAGGAGCAATGGATTCAAGCTGCAGGAAAGGAGATTCCACCTGAACCTCAGGAAGAACTTCCTGACAGTCAGGGCTGTTTGGCAGTGGAATATCCTGCCTCGGAGTGTAGTGGAGTCTCCTTCTTTGGAGGTTTTTAAGCAGAGGCTAGATGGCCATCTGTCGGGAGTGCTTTGAGGGTGTTCCTGCATGGCAGGGGGTTGGACTGGATGGCCCGTGTGGTCTCTTCCAACTCTACATTTCTATGATTCTATGATTAGGCAGTACTGCTTGATTTATTAAATTGTAATTCACAATGAGTCTGGGGTCTCCTCCATCCCTTTTTCGCTGGAAAAATATTGGGCTAGTTGTTGGTGCTGAGGAAGGCTTAATAAAGCCGTGTTGCAAATTTTTGTTCAGGAATTTATTTAGGGCTTCTAGCTCCTGTTTGTTCATGGGGTAAATTTTTGGCTTGGGAATTTTGGCACCGTCTATCAGCCTTAGTTTACAGTCAGAGTCTCTATATGGTGGGAGTTTATCAGCTTCGTGGTTTTCAAACGCATTCTGCAGGTCCCAGTACTCTTGTGGGATTTTTTGCAGTTCCTTGGGGCTAAGCTTAAATGACATGTTTGGTGTCAATAGTTTTGACAATTCTTTGGTGTTTTTTGTTTGTTCAAGGACACCTCGGATCCAGTCAATTCTGGGATTATGTCTTTTTAGCCAATCGTACCTGAGGACTACTTGGAATCCAATTTTGTTTGGTACTAGGAATTTCAAGTGCCCCCAGAGGCCTCCCACCTTAATAGGGATGGGTTTGGTCCTTTCCCTGATGGGGCCTCCCGCCATGTGCGAGACATCCATTTGCGATAATCTGGAGGGGTTCAAACTGCACGGCAAGCTCTTTGGCCACTACGGGGTTCAGCAAGCTTGTGGTACATCCTGAATTAACCAGTGCCTGGTACTTTCTTAACTCCCCATCTGTCTGTTGTAAAGCTACTGTAACATACACATGTCGAGTTTTGGCTGTGCTTACATTTGCTGATTGGTCTGGGTCCCACTGTTGCTTTCGGAGCCTGAGGTCAGCTGCGGGCTGTCCCTGCCATCGCAGGCCCAAGTGGAGGGCCTAACACCTGGGCATTTGGTCTGTGGCTTTGGGGTGTCGGCTCTGCAGGATGTGGGCTTGGTGGGGGGAGTCACTGGCTTTTCCTTCATGGCCTTCTTTTGGTTTTGGTCCCTGTTCCCACATATGAAGCAAGTCCCTTAGCGCAGTCATTTCTTTCTTTCTTTGTTGCTTAGGAAGGTGGATTTTCTAGCTCCTGGGGGTCTGCAGCTACTTTCTTGGGCTTGTCTTTGTCTGGAGAGTTGTACACTTTCCAAAAGGCTTTCTACTTCGCTTCCTAGCTTCATCCATCCCAACAGCTTGCAGGGTTTCCTAGAGAAAGGCACTGATCCAGAATGGTGGGGCTCAATCCAGCCTGAAAAAACTGCTTGAGTATGTCGTCTTTCCATTCTGGGACCTTATTCACTGATTTTCTAAATTCCTGGGCATACTCTCCAACGGTTCCTTTTTCCTGGCGCAGCTTCCTGAGTTGATGTATGACTTGCTCTTGAATAAAGATGTCTTTAAACCTCTCTCTGAGACGATGCATGAGCAACTGGAAGTCTGCTGTTTCCTCAGCTCGGGAGTCGAACAAACTGGCAACCCACTGTGCTGCTTCACCTTTGAGGTGCTGTCTCAGGTATTTCACTCTGGCGGCATCATCATTGAAGTCAGCCATATAGTTGGAGGCCATATTGAGGAAATAATTAAGAATAGCTCCTTCCCCATCGTATGTGGCTTTCATCTCTCAAAAAGGTCTCAGCCCCACTTGAGACTCCAGTCCCCCAGGAGGTGCAGGGGCTGCGGCAACGGGTGCTGCTGCTGTGGGCACTTGCTGTTGAGCACATCCCAGCTGAGGTATCAGGATCCTCCAGTCAGCTAGTTGAGTTCTCAGCCTGGATATCTCTTCTCGTTGTAGTTCCACTTCTTCTTCTTTTGCTAAAAGTTGCTTCGTCAGTCAGTTTTGCTTATTGTAACATCCCATCACATGTGACGGCGGCGTTGTCTGTGAGCTGCGAGCCCTAAGTCCAGGTTTGATCAGTAATCACGGGTCACAGGTTGCGCTTTGGCTCGTGCATCCGTGGCCTGGCTGGGGACTGGTTCAGCTCCCTTGGCTCATTTGTCACCTTGGGTCTCAGTGGCTCCGTCAGCCACTCCCTCTTCCAGTGGTTCTTCTCCAGATGTTTGGTGCATGTTGTAGAATTTGCAGTTCTCCTCAGTTCTCAGTTCTCCTCACTCTGTCAGGAACTGAATCCACACATGCAAATAGTACAGTGCATAAACGCTATTTGTTTGGAGTGAGGTGCATTGTACAAGACTTTAGTGAGAAGACTGCAGTTCAAAAGCAAATACCAGAGCTTTAGAATCTCCGGATTCCCTCCTCCTTTGCCAAGAGACCTTGAAGACCTTGAGAGCCAAGCAGTGCTTATCAGTACATTCCTAGCAAATGTTTCTCTAACGGTCTCTGGTACCTAGGCTTCTCTGGTTACAGTCAGGCTGCTACTTATGCTACTTGTGCTGGACTGTATATCTCATTACTTTAATCCTGACAGGGTGCTCTTGAATAATTGTTGTTGTGTTCCTTCAAGCCGTTTCTGACTTATGGCAACCCTAAGGTAAATCTATCACAGGGTTTTCTGAGGGCTGAGAGTGTGTGACACACCCAGGGTCACCCTGTGGGTTTCCATGGCAGAGTAGGGAATTGAACTACTCATAATCAAGTGCCGAAACCACTATACCACGCTGGCTCTCATAACTAACTGAGGTTTGTCATATTAACAGCAGTACTAATAAATTATTTGAATACTCCTAACAGTGTAAACAAGATGCATATCACTCTGGAATTTTGCATATATGAGCTGTGGAAATGCTTTTTCAAAAGGGTGGGTCTCCACATGTTTGTTTGTTTGTTTGTTTGTTTGTTTGTTTTTGGCCTACAGCATGACCAGTGGCCAGGGATTTTGGGAACTGCAGTCCAAAAACATCTGGCAGGCCAAAGGTTCCCCACTGTATTTGAAGAGAATGCTGTCTCTGACTCCATGTCTGCTGTCTCCTTATTTTTTTTCTAAAAAGGCGCCTTTCTTTACCGCTCTTCAGAATAACAGTTTTACAAATGTACATATTGAATTGACAAATGGATTAAAACTTACAGGGTTTAATTAATTTCTCTTTAACATGGTTGACAGGTCAGAGCACAGCAAAGAGGGGAAGAATCTCCCAACACTCAAGAAACATGTAAAAGGGAATCCAGACAAACAACCTGGTAAGTTGACACTCCTAAGTTTCTCAAGTATTTGTGTTATGTGTAAATGAAAAATCAAAAAGAAATCGGACTATAGTTGGCCCTCCACATTTACTAGGATTAGGGGCACAGGACCCTTGCAAAAGTGTTTAAATTGCAAGTATCAAAATGTGTGTGTTGGAAAGGGACAGAGGCATGGTGGGCAGACTGGGCACCCAGGATCCAAACTAGATCTGGGAAAAGAGAGGGAAAAGGGTTGGGACAGCATAGTGACTTTATACTTCCTCTCTCTCCTTTCTTGGGTGTTTGGGGGGGGCATCAGGAGAGGGTTTGAAGTGCTGAGAAATTAGGCTGTGAACCATCCCGTGGCCAGGCAGCAGTGGGTGGAGAAAGATGAGGACCAAAGGCAGGTTTTAAAGGAAGAGATTTCCAAATTGTATGTTACGACACATTAGTGTATCAGCTGCAGTATGTAGGTGTGTTGCACAAATGTAACAAATGGAGGGGCTGCTTCTGCTGCTGCTGCAGTGGTCCAGGGCCAGGTAAAGGGGCTGCCTCTGCGGCTGCTGCTGCCTCCACCGCCGCCCTGGGTTGAGGAAGATCTTGGGGAAGGTGGCAGCAGCAGCAGGCTAGGTGCAGGTGAAGGGGCTGCCTCTCCTGCTACCCTGGGCCGAGGAAGACCCCAGTGAGGGTGGCAGTGGGCCAGGCTTAGGTCGGGGAACTGCTTCCACTTTCTGAATTACTTACTGAATTAGTGTGTCGTGAAATGATGCATGTCTAAAAAGTGTGTCACCAACATGAAAAAGTTTGGAAAGCTTTGTTTTAAAGGGTCTGTGACCTGATTGGAGCCCCAAGAGGGAAGTCCCCTCCCCCCAGGAAAAGAAGTGCCGAGGGTGGGGACAGGGGCAAGAAACTTTGCAGATAGTCAAACCTGCAGATGTGAAGAGCCAACTGTAACTAGAATTGGAGAGTTTCCTGAATTTACTGAACACTGAAGGCAGTTGGGTTTGCAATGCTGAAGATATGATGAAGGTGGGGGGCTTAATCTAGCCCTCTGGCAGTCCCACCCCACCCTCAAAAATTCTCCAGAGAGCCAAGACATCTTCCACTGACACCATCATAAGGTGGTTTACCAGCTTTTATGTGGGGTTTATGCCATTTTAAAAGATAGGAATGCTACTCCCAAAGCTTTGTTACTGTTGTTTGAGCCACAAATTACATTGCAGATGACCAAACAAACCATGGCTTATCTTCTACATTTCTCATTTGTTTCTTTCCCATCAGTTTTGTCAGGCCAGCTGAGGAGACAAAACATGCTTGTGGCTTTAGACATTATTTATTTTATTCCAGCCATAATTTAAACAATCCAGAGTCGATGGCTTCCAACAAACTGTGGATCCAGGCTGTATTTTGTTACTAGCTGACAAACCACAGCTTGTTAACAAAGGCAGGTTTCAGCAGACCACATTGTGTCGTGGTGTGATGTATGAACATGGTTGTAGTAAGTATTTTACAGCTGTGGATTAGAAAAGGAGTAGATAGAAGTATATGCTGAAGATTCAGTGGGGTCTGGGAGGTGAGTTCATTGGCTTGGAGAAATCCTAATTCAGGTCCTACCCACTGGGCAACTTTGGACTACTTTAATTTGGACTATTTTAGGAAAAATTTGGGGCAGAGGGAGATGAAGGAAGACAGTATTTGTCATCTTGAACTTCATGGGGCAAATAACATCTATACATATAATAAATAAAGGAGCAAATATGATAGATGCACAGAAGAAATTTCTATGTACTGTACAAAGAGAAAAAGAAAATGTCTGCCTTTGTCCTTTTTAGCTTTTCATAAACCCTCATGTACAGATACAGCAATAAAATACACTATCTCAAGTGAATCCACCCCAAATCTGGTAACTCTGTAACATGGAAAAGGCAGACTTAATACCTGTGATACATATACAGAGTTTGAAAACATGGTCTTTTTTGAACTGCAGTTATCAGAATCTCTAACAAAAATGGCTCTGGCAGGGGGTTAGGTTCAATGTCCTCCGGGATGCCTTCAAACTGGAATTGGTTGAGGAGCCTGTTGGAAATAACTGATCCTTAACACTGCTCCACAAACATAGTTATGAATGTACAGGGATTCAAATGCAGACTTTGAAAATGGAACTTTTCAAATACTTCTTCCTGAATGGGCCAGTCAGTTTTCTTTCTTCTACTTCCAAATATTTCTCTTTTACCCATTGCCTCCATGAGGAAGCTTGTGAATTTTGGGAAATGGTTGTTAAAAAAAAAATTAAAGAAATGAAATTCTCACTCATTCCCAGTTCCTATGCTTCATTTTTATCTTATCAGTTTTAAAAATTAAGTCTGAGCTCTGTGTGTTTGCACCCTTTTTGGAAAAAAATAAGAACCATAACAACCTTTTCTTCCTCCACCCTCTTGCCTCAAATTTTAACACAATGCGACTATGAGACTTCTGAAAGAACATAATCTGTTATGGCAAAATATTTTTCCTCTCCTTGGGGTCAGGAGTCAGAAAGCCATTGTCTGGTTATTTATAGTTGTGTCCTGTCTCCAAGTTATCTTTTCTCTTTTGGGCAGGCAGGAGTTTTCCCATGTTGGAAAACAGCCTGCAAATGAAGGGTCGGAGTTTTTATTCTATGGTTTTGCAAAGCCTGTAGGTGCTGGGCTGGTTCTTGGGGCTTGAGATGCTTTCCCATCTCTTATGTACTACTTGTATTTCTTTTATTTATAAATTTCTTGTTTTATTCTTGTTTTATTTTTCCCTCCCCATTGCTTTTTCCTTTTGTGTTTTGTCTGTCTAGCTCTCACGCCCCTTTCTGTAGCTGGAGGCTGTCTCACAGCAGCTATTGTATCAGTAATAACAATGGTACCAGTAATTAAAAAGATAAGACAGTCCACACTTCAGGCTTCTCATCTAAAACGGCCGGGCAGTTGTAGGAAGGCCAGAAACTTATCTCTCCTTCAAACCCTCATCTAGACTGCACTTCTCCCTCCAGCAGATCCAGATGCCTCCTTTTTCCTGTCACCATTTTGAGAGGGACTACAGAGCGAAACAGGCTTTTGAGGGTAATACAGGGTTCTTGGGTGCTGGTGGGTGGTGAGCATTATCAGGTGTTTCTTCAAGTTTGTGGGGGCTTTCTGTAGTATACTGGGACAAAGATTGCCTGAAAAGTCACACTGAATTTTTTTTAAAAATGGGGAAAGATAGGGTGGCTTTGTGGAACAGCTGAGGGGGGCTTCACAGGCCCAAAAGTGGGGCCCAAGGGCCACATGCAGCCCATGGGCTGCAATTTGCTCACTGTGTTTTGAAAAGCCACCGCCAGGATGCATAGCTCCTGTCATACGTGGTTCTACTGGATGTATATTGAAATAGGGAACAGTAGTCAATGTAGAGGCAGTGCTATGAACTGTTAACAGTGCTATTATTCTACTTTGAACATCCTATAGCAATAGCATGTGTATTTCTATACCGTTTATCAGCTAAGTGCTCTCTAAGTGGTTTACAATGTGTTAGCCAATTGCCTCCAACAAGCTGAATACTCATTTTACTGACCTGCAGAAGATAGAAAGCTGAGTCAACCTGGAGCCCAGCAGGATCAAACTCACAGCCTTCTGGCTGCAGTACTGGCATTTAACCAGTATTTAGCAGTTCAGGGATGGGCCTTTAGAATTCTCAGCCAGAGAGCTCTTTGACCTCAGTAAACTACAAACCCCAGAATTCCACAGGATGTTGAAAGTGGAATAATAGCACTATAACAGTATGATGTGGAAATGGCCAAAATATTGAATGGTAGTTGACAATTGCAACAATGTATCTGTATGGATTTTTCTTGTGTATTCCAGTGTATCAAATTATTGCCTGTTGGTACAGTGAATCTGGTAAGGGTTTTCCCCCTTAGTTTGGTTCAGAGTGGTGAAAACAAAAGCGTCGACAGGTGTTCTGGAAACTTGCTGTGTCTAAGATAAGAGGCAGGGAATATGTTCTTGTCTCAAGGATGAAAGAAGGGCGAACAAATGCAGGTCTGGGAAATGTCTAGGGAGGGAAATGTCTAGGGATGTGGAGTGATGTTAAATTTGTGCTCCTGTTACCGCAGTTCCTAAGCTGCACTTGGGGTGACATTAGGTATCACTTTGATATCAATAATTTGGCTCTCTTCTACCATTCCTCTCCACGTGTTTGTGAGGCCCCCGGACAAGCACGAAACTAGGCACGGCCACTAATCGCTGGACATTCCATTTCCCACCCAGGCAGGACAGAAATAGCCAGATCGCCGCTTTAGGAGACCTCCCGGCAAGCACGCTATTATGTATGCATGCTACTTACAAAGAACTCCCTGCCCCGAGCAAGAGGCTTGATTAGGAGAATCCTCATCTGTCAAGCACTCTGCGTTTGCATACTGTCTACTTCTTTGTCAATTCAGAACTAACTCAATCATGCTAAATTCTGACCTTTCGGAGGCTTTGTCTCCAGCTCGAAACTCATTGTTTTCCCCCAAGTATGGACTAGCCTATGGCTACATTTTCCCTATAAGAACCCCTGATTCCGAGACCTTCCTCGGATCGCTCCTGATTTCCATCCAGCCTTGCTGCCGCTGTGCTTGGCGAGCCTTCCCCTCAGTCTCACGTACTGAGACTATGCACCTCCGAACTTCCGCAGTGAACTACCCGGACTTCAGGACAGGTGTGGTATCACCCAAATCAACAATCCCTCTTGAAAATTCCTCTGTCTCACTCCAACCTTTATTTTCTGTAGTTATCTACGTGAGTGTGCTGCATACACCATTTGATTGTATTTTAATAAAGATTACCATTGTTAGTTCAACCTCTGTCTGCTCCTTGACTTGGCCTGACCCCGTAGACGTTGGGTTCAAGATCTTGCTGTGTTGCCCTGCCTCTCACATCACCAGCTGTGCTCCATGCTAATTTCCCCACCTTTTGATATTTTGAGATGGCACTTTGGTGTCCCTCACAGGACCCCCACTAAACAGGATAACACTCCTTTCCAGTCACAGCTTTGCATGCCTCAAATTTATATGTGTGGATACAAAGTCTGTGAACTCCATGTATGCTTTAATTTCAGCAACTTTGGAAGTAGTGTGCTGTGCATCTTGCTACAAATAAACACTCTACTTCAGAGTGGAGTTTGTGGATTGCAAGTTATCTGGTGCATGATAGCCACAGGACAAAAGGAAAAAGCATTGGTGAGGGAAAAGGACACAACTAAACAAAAAATCTCAGCTGGAAGTTCTTAATGTTACAAGATTCTTTAGTCTGGTGGATATACAATTGGAGAGAGGCAGAGCCCAGCACAGTTGGTTCCTCTAGAGGGTGATGGTGGCCCTGAAGTTGACATGTTCACTATAAACTTGTTGTATTGGAGACATAGCTTAATGACAGAGCACCTGCTTTGAATGCAGAAGTTTACCAGGTTCAGTCCTTGGTCTCTCCAGCTAAAATTATTTTGGCTTTTGAAATGGGAGTGCTATTGGAACTCTTTTAAAGGGTTTGGGTTCAACAACCAGTGACTGGGCACTAGCCCAAGACTATTCTGGTAGGTGTGTCTGTTTGTTTATAGGATGCATGCCAGGGTGGGAGCCTCAGACCTTGGATGCAGATTTGGCTCTATTAGGATCCCAATCCATCCTTCTGGGACTTCTCCAATATGGTCGTGCCTGTTCTGCATGACTGTGGTTGCTGGCACTAAGAGCTGTAAAATAAAATAGGCTGATTTTTTCTGCACTTTTTCCATGGGCTTGACCCATCCCAACGACTTCTCTGAAACTGAATTTGGCTCTCAGGTATGGCCCCTGGGTTCATATTCTGTTGTTCCGCTAGAAGGGTTCTCAGAGTGGTTTACAACAGTGGCTACTGTTTACCTTCCCTGCTGCAAATAGGCACACATGGCTGCAGTAGGTTCTGCTAGAGTAGAATCCTATTCTTTTCAGCTCAGGCTTTATTGCATTGTTTGTTGCAGACACACAGTTTCAACCTGAAGTCTGTATTTCTTCAGCCCTTCCAATACTGATGCCGCTAAAAAACTAACTGGACAGAGGATGAGGAAAGAAAGAGGAAGGCTGTGGATAGGAGTAAAAAGTCTTTATAAAAAGGAGCTTCTTTCTCAGAGACTTTGTTAACTAAGATATGCTGTTGGAGCTTTACCCACCGTTGTCGTTGGAATAAGTTGTCAATGCTGAATTAGATTGATCTTTGTGGAGATCCAGGACAATTTTTCTTCTGCTGTTACATTCTTGAGCTGTTTTCAAAATATTTTTTTTTCTGTTTCCAGGGCCCCACAGGAATAAACCAGCTGAAGTATTTGTTGGAAATCTGTCAGTTGATATCAAAGAGGTGATATTTGGTGTTTTGTTCTTTAATTCTTTTCTCTTTTCAGTTTTGAATCAAAGAATTTCTTGTGATGTTGGCATGTTCTGTCTCTTGTAAAGATGCTTATAAAAAAGGGAAAATGTTTACAGCAACAATGTGACTTTAATAATCTTCCTGTAGCCTTTCTGATCTGGCTGTCCTCCCTCACTTACAAGATTATTAGATAATTTTAATTTATTTTGCTATACTTGTTGTCTAGACCTATCCTCATCTCTCTTAATGTCAGAACTGAGATATAAAATGCCTCTTGAAGTAGAGCTGCCTCTGTGTCCTTAGAATCCCTTTATGCTCTGAGTTTGGAATTAACATGTTACAAATAATTTCTGTGTTTTCTTCCTCTTTGGGGTGTGAGACATAATTTCCCATAATGATGTACTGACCCATGATGCAATTAAATGTTTTGTTTGATGATGATGAGTTCATGTTCTTAATACAAGGCCCAAGGTGGGTGACAGCATAAATTAAAACAATGTGGGTGGAGGGATGTGTCCGATTGAAGCACCACTAATTTAAACCAGTGTAAAATCATCTAAAAGCAACATAATGATGAATATACAGTAACGCTCCTCCAAAAATCAAGTTCCTAGAACAGAAGACAGTACTCCAGATGAGGCCTGACCAGCAGAAAATATAGTGGGACTATTGCTTCCCTCAACTTGAAAACTCTGCTTCTATTAATGAATTCTAAAATAGCATTTGCCTTCTTTTCTGCAGTATCACGTTGCTGGCTTGTTTTTAAAATGATTATCAGTAACAATCCCAATATCCTTTTCGCATGTAGTACCGTTGAGCCATGTATCCCCCATCCTATTTCTGCACATTTGTTTTCATGGCCTAAGTGTAGAGTTTTGCATTTGTGTCTACTGAATATCATTTTATTAATTTCAGCTCAATTTTCTTCTGAGTTTTTTTTTCCTTGTCCTCTAAATATGTTAGCGACTGTTCTGCATTTTGTATCATCCAGAGACTTGGTAAGGATTCCCTCTGCTCTCTTCTCTAAGTCATTGATAAAGATGTTGAAGAGTAATGCCCCTGAGACAGAACCCTGAGATTCTCTGCTTGAGACCTCTTTCCAGTTCCAGTTCTTGGTGCCATAGAGGTCTACAGCAGGAGGAAGAAAATATATCCTTCCACTGGTGATGGATACCAAAGTCCCTGCTTGGATCTTGGCCAATGAAAACATAAAATGAATAAAATCACTTTTAAAAGAAATACCAGAAGTGAAGAATGCACCAGAGAAGAAAATAATACAGTACCCACCCACTTCAGAAGCCTCATTTCAAGCAACTGATGTCAATTTCTATGGATACAGCTCTCATATAATTTTTCAGGGGTCCTTTTCTTAAAGTATAATTTTGTTTAAAATTACTTGTAAAAATAGTGGAAAAGTTACCAGCTCAAAGTTACTTGTCACTGATGCGTTAATCTTAAAATAAGAGAGAACAAGTTGGATTTTGAAAAGCAAAAACTGATTATCAGAAGTTGCTTTTTGAGAATACATTTTGATGCACTTGGAGCAATGGTAGCAACATTTTGGACTTAAAATGTGGGTTATTTTTGGGTGTGTAAGGATAGGAATCCATGGTTTCTTCTGAACTCTCCCTCTGGTTTCCATTTTAGAAGGAACTTACCCTCCTGTTCAAGGACTTTGGAGTCAAGTCTGTCAAGAAATGCCAGTCTGCTTCCAAAAGGTATAGTGGTGTGAGTTTTTTACCCACCCATCTTCTCTCAGTTCTCCTGTCAGAAGTGAATTCCGGCACACCTACTTCCTGGATGTGATTTCAGTTTGGGGCGTCAGGCTGGGTTTTGTGTGTGATTCTTAAAACAGAGATATGGAAAATTGGCAAGTTCTCAACAAGGGGTTTCCTTTCCATCAGAGGCCGCCATGCTGTCTGATGGTCAGGGAGATTCTTTGGAGGGCCAGCCCAGCTGTTAGACACGTGAGAGGGATCTAAGTGTCTTTGGACTTGGCTTGCAGCCAAAGGGGAGGGAGGGGGGAAGCAGTGCTATTGTAGGCCACAGTTAACAGAAGCCTAGTGTCCTGTGCTGGACAGGCCACACAGCTGGAGTGGTGAGTTGGGCTTTGGGCATCATCTTGTAAGAAAGTGGAATTAGGAAATGAGGGTTCCCAGGATTGTGAGGGATTGAGGCTGTCTCACAGACTGATTGTCTTCTGTGAGCCTCTCTGGGCCTGTAAGATCCTTGGGAGAAGCCCTTCTTTCAGTCCCACCAGCTTCACAGCACTATTGGTAGGGACATGAGCTGGGGCCTTTGTAGTGGCTGTCCCATGCCCTCTTCTCAGGGAAGCCATGATAGCTCTGCTCATTGCTGTTGTACTGTTGGTGGGCAAAGACTTCTTTGTTTCTACAGTGCTGTAGAACTGAAAGTATTTGAAGAAAAGGCTTTAGAGGGTACCACAGTGTATCCAAGAGCTGGTATGGTGTAGTGGTTTGAGTGTTGGACTACAAACCTGGAGACCAGGGTTCAGTTCCCTGCTCAGCCGTGGAAACCCATTGGATGATCTTGGGTGCGTCACACATTCTCAGCCCCAGAAACGTCTGTGATAGGTTCGCTTTAGGCTTGCCATAAGTTGGAAATAACTTAAAGGCACACAGCAACAACAACAATGCATCCACTGTATGCATCCATTTCAGGAACCCCTGTGTAAAACAAAAAACGTGAGCATCACATCCCATTGTAGCAAATGGACACAACACGTGTGCACCGGCAACAACATGGGCACATGCCATTGACTGTAATAGAACTCAGTGCTCTGCATGACTTCGTATTCATGTGTGCAGAGGTTGTGCCAGAAGAGAGCATGCTGTCTAATGTTTTTATTGATCTGTTTTTTCCATCTGTGTTTAAATTTGTAAACTGAGTAGTCCTAATATTGGGAGAAAGTATACATGATACTGCTGCTGCCAGTGCCCACAGCAACGGTGGGTAGAAACCAATACTTGAATAGTCTGGTATTGTTTAGTCTGGGGAGGGGAAGGACAAGGGAGGCGTAACAATCTTCAAATATTTATTAATTACATCACAGTGGGCAGTGTTCAATCTGCGGCCCAGATGCGGCCCTAGAGCTTTTGAGTTCCTCGGGTTTCACCTATCCAATTTTTATTCCCCCTAGGGAGTCTAAGGCTATAGAAATTGAAGACTTTTTTTAAAATGGGGGTGGGGTTTCAGGGTGCAACCCTCTTTAAGATTCCAAAGGCAAGCCATTGTGGTCTCCCAACCCCTGTCAGTTGGCCTCGCCAGATTTAGCTATACAGGAAGCCTCTCTCTGCCTTTCGATGCTTCATTATCTAACAACTTGTTCTTTTGCTGCTTCCAAATTAAGGACAAGTTCCATTAATTCAATGTGGGGTGCATTCTTTCATCAGTTTTTTTTTCTAACGGAGACTCCCTTGGGACTGCTTGTGCAAGCAGTCCCAAGTCTTGTCTAAGGAAAGAGCAAGTCTTCTAGTCAAATTAATGGAACTTCTCTGTGACCCTATGATAGGGTCACTTCAGGGTTGCCATAAATTGGAAATGCCTCAAAGGCATACAACAACAACAAATCTTAGTGTTTAGATGTTTAATTTAGTTAGTAAGTTAATGTTCTAGTGAGCTAGTGTTTAATTTTTTTTTAAATATTTTATTTAGTGTGTCAACCTTAGGTCTGTTAGAAATGTTTGTTGGACTATCTAATTTTGTGTAAAACCTGGTAAATATATTTTTTTTAAAAATAAAGAGGATCCAAGTCCACTTTACACTATGGCAACCCAAATGACTCTGGGAAAAGGGTTTGCGTGGGGACCTTGGAGGGTCGTGCCCTTATTCTCCACTTCAAAATCACTTTCATTTTTTCCTTTTCTTTTTCGTTCAAAGAAGCTCCATGTGTGCCCCTAAGTAAACTGGGTTCTTGGTTTTAAAAGTATCCACTTTATTTTCTGATTTTAAGAAGGCCTGTTTTGAGCCTAAAATAGGTCTTGTGGGCCAAAACCAGAACCAAATTCCCCCCTTTGGCACTTGGGGGTGGGGACTTGCTTTTTTTTTAAAGTGGGGACCCTTAGGGGCATCAAAAACAGCCTTGGGGCCCTATGCAGCACAAGCGGTGCATTTTCTTCACCCCTTCAGTACACCATCCTCTCTGTAGGTACTGCTTCCATTTGTCAAGGTAAAACTGCTGGCTTAAAACATCAGATAACCTTGTGTGTCCTGCCTTTCCTCAGTTTTGGCTTTGTAGAGTTGATTTCCCCAGAGGCAGCTCAGCGGGCTATTCAGCAGCTAAATGGGAACCTGCTGAATGGACGGCATATAGCAGTGGCTGCAAAGGAGGACCGGAAGATCCACCAACCCCCAAAGGAGGACAGCTCAGAAATGCCGGTAGTGGCTGCAAAGGAGGACCGGAAGATCCACCAACCCCCAAAGGAGGACAGCTCAGAAATGCCGGTAAAGACGAGTGCCTATCTGAATTTTTTTTCTCCAGTTTCCTTTTTGGAAAGAAACAAGTTTTTTCTTTCTTTCCACATTTTTTCTTTCCAAAATCATCTTTCTAGCCAAAATTTTTGTTCTAGTTTTTTTCTTAAAGTTTTTTTTACTGTCAAATTTTCTTTCCAACTTAAAAAAGACCCGCCCCTTTTTTTCGTCCAAATGTTTCTTTCAGATTTTTTCTTTGTTTTTTCTTTCCAGAATTGTTGGGCAGTTGTGGGGACAGTTGCTCTGTATCCTTCTATCAAGTTTTCCTTTCCACATTTGCAACAGGAGTGGAAGTCATGTGGCCTGTAGCAGTGGTTCTTAATCTTTTATTTACTGGGTACCCCCCTTTAAATATCATTTGTTGCTACAGACCCCCAAGACTTAACTCAACTTAACTCAAGATTTAAAACCCTGAAGCGGATCATATATTTATTTAAAATTGCCCATCACTGCTCTTCACATTGGGAGAGAAGAGACAAATAAGTAAATGCGCACTTCCTGAGAGACAGTGAAGTGGGAGAGAAGACTTTTCTTCAGCTTCTTCCTGGCAGTTTACGGGTAGAGTGGATTAAACAGCAACACACAGGCCCAGCCAGCCAGCATTTGTCCTTTTCTCTCTCTTCCTCTCCCGTCTTTTCCTGCCATCTGGTCTATCAGAAATGCTTAGGTACCTTCCAAAAAAGGAAATAGGGAGGTGTGCTTGGGGTCTTCTGTTGCTTCAACCCCTCCTTTTTTGCCTTCACCCCTGCTTTGCCTTTTTTCCCTTCCCTTCTCCTTTGCTCATCTCAGTATTTTCTCCTGGTAAAGAAAGCAAAAAAGTGGGCAGGAGTTCTTGAATGTTTTTCTCGGTGCACTGGATTGCTCTGTGCTAGAAAGGAGGGGAGGGGGAGAGAAGTAGGACAAATGCTGACCGGCTACCTGGCTGTTGGCTCTGTTGTCACTCAGCAACTGAGCCCACCTCCTCTCTTGCAGTAGAGGAGCTATATGACAGGCAGTGCCTGCCTACCTACCTACGCACCTCCCTCTGTTATTGGGGAAGAGATTGGCTGAGCAGCTTTCGAGCCTTTCACAGACCCCCATGAGGGCATTGTGCATGCCCCAGATTAAGAACCACTAGCCTACAGGCTTCATGTACCTCTGTGACAGGTCCACTGTGTGCCTTGAGATCACTACTGACTTCACCAGGTCCTCACACACCCCGAAATATTTCAGTGAAAAATAGTTTTTTTTCAGTCAATAAGCACTCTTAAAGATTGCTTTGAGGTGTTAAAAAGTCTGTTTTGGGCTACCTTGAAGCAGCCACCCAAGCATGAAAAGGCCTGGAAGTGATGTGATTTTACTTCCTGCCACTCGAAATGGTGACTCTGATGGTGCTCTGCATCTTCAGAAGAATTGTAAGTTAACTGTCAAAACTCCAGAGCTTTCATATCCCCATAGAGTAAAGCAAGCTACAAGCGTGGAAGTACATGCATTTCTCCCCTCTTAAGGATCCACCTCACTTTATGGTTTCAATGATAATCACTTTGGAATAGTGAGTTTCTAAATCTCTCCTCCAGTTAAGTTTGTTAAGTTTAAGATTAGGTAGTTTCTAGTCTTAGTAGAAGCTGTAATGCTTTGCTTACTTTGGCTGGCCTACCTGCAGAACTGAAGTCTGCTGTCTTGAGATCTTGCCTTTTAAAGAAAAAGAGTACAGATCTTCAGACCTGTAGTAACCTTGCATGTTGTCTGTCCATAACCCTCTGCGTGGTAGAAACAGGGTTGGCAAAGAAAAAGGCATGTACATAATACTGTTTTTCAATAATGTGGGAGTACGTAGAGTCTCTTATTGGTATAGATGACCATAATTATCCATTTTAATCCACCTCTAAAATGTTCTGGGCGGTGTAGAAAGTTCATCTCATTTCTTTACCACCAGTGTTATCTTCACAGGCAGGTTATGTCGGGTAGTTTAATTCATGACAAGTTAGGCATGAATTTTGCCTGCAGTCAGCCAGAAATGATTCCTGTGTTGCTTCTGGGGTGATAAGCAACAAATTTATGGTTTTTTTTTGTAGGATTTGGAACCTGTGCCCTGTGAAGAACTTGGATTGGACTGTGGTGTGTTCCTCATTGGGGTTTGCTTTTTAAGTTTCATTTTACTCCATTAGATTTGGTTCATTTGGTTTATATCTTGCTTGGAGCCTGTTCCTCAGAGCTACATTACAGTAGTTTTCCTAAATTCACTCATGGAGTTTGTAATACAATGAACTCAAATTGTTTGGAGGATAACAAGGTGATTCTGTTTTTATGGAATACAAGTATACTTGAGTTCATGAAGTAGGTGTGTTCCTGGACATTACTACTTTAACAGAAAATTTGGTACTAGAAGCAGAAATAATATCAAAAAAATGGAAATAGGTTTCTACATTACAAAAAGAAGAGCAGTTCATCATGTTTCAGCAGACTTTTTATTCAAAACAGTGTGGTGGGCTTTTGGTATCTCCTAGGGTTTGGTTCCAGGATCCCCTCCCCCATGGACACGAAATTTGTGGATTCTCAAGTCCCATCATGTGCAGTGATATAGTAAGATTGTGTCCCATATATAAAACGGCAAAATCAGTGTTTGCTTTTTGGGATTTTTTTAAAAAAAATTTTTTTTGGGGGGGTATATTTTCAAGCTGTGGTAACTTGAATCTGTGGATACAGAATCCATGGGTATGGAGGGCGACTGTATGTACATTGAAATGAAACAATTGAGCCAGGTAAGCCTTGCATAAATGAAGATATTGTGAACCTTCTAGGAACTTCTTGAAAGCTCCTTCCAAACGGCATCCAGGGATGGCTTTTTCTTTACTAGCTTCCACTTTTCTTATGGCTTCCAATTTTGATAGCCAGAACTATGCTTTTCTAACATAGTGTGGGTGGCTGGTGAGGTAAGCTTATCTGCTTACCCCATTTCTCTCTGTTCTGCTGTTCATGCATGCTCAGGAAAGGAGGCAGCTGCTGTTTACCTTACATGTTTTAGGTGTGCATACATGGCTACAATAGAATTGGCTAGAGCAGTGATTCCCAAATTTTGGTGTTTTTTTACTTTAACTCCCAGAAGCCCTAGCCAACTTGTCAAGTAGTCTGGAATTGTGGGAGCTGAAGTCCAGAACATCTTGGGTATCAAAGTTTGGGAACCACTGGGCTAGAGTAAAATCCCATTCTTAGAATCATAAAATCCTAGAGTTGGAAAAGACCCTAAGGGCTGTCCAGTCCATCCTCTTGCCATGCTGGAATATACAGTGAAAGCACTCTTGACAGATGGCCATCCAGCCTCTGTTTAAAAATTTGAAAAGGTGACTCCACCAGCTCTGATTTTATTGCATTGTTTACTGAAGACACACTGCTGGAACCTGATTCACTAGCCTTCCTTCACCATCCTTTCAGTGTCAAATGCTGCTTTGAAAACTTCAGATAGACAGAGGACAATGAGGCAATGAGGGATCTGGGTGGGCATTTAAAAGAGACTTTTGTAAAAAGGAACTTCTTTTTCAACAGTTTTATTAACTGAGGTAGGCAAGTATGTATGCCAGTACTCAGCCCAAAGGGCTGCCAGAACAACTTAATTGCAGCCAGCACAGGCGAGCACCTTTCTGCACAACTAACTTCTAAAGAAACAGGTCAGAAAAGGAATAGGAGGGGGGAAGAAAGCAATGGGTGTTTCAGCAGCAGTGGTGAAATGGCTTGGCTTCTGTCTCATCTGCTGAAACGACTGCTCCTTGATCCAGACATCCCAGTCACCCAGAGCCTTATACTTGTCTTAGTTGTAGGTGGGATGTGAGTTCATGCTATTCTCTTCTGGAGGACTGTTGTTATTTACCATGAAGTGAGCTGCTTCTTGGGACACTGTTGGCATTAGGGGGCTTCATTGGCCTCCCAAAAGGAACTTGAAGGGTTGCAACCTTGCCACTGCATTCCTTCACAATGCAAATTTTCAAAATTGCCTCACAAAACAATTTTCAGTTACTTCCTCCTTGATTCCCTTGAAGTTATGGGGGTAATGTCACCATGTTTTTGACTCTACATACCATTTTGGGATGGGGAAAACCAATAGAGGCCTTTTTTTCCCCCCGACAGGAAGTAACCTGAAGTTTACTCCTAGGTCACTTCCTGCTTGGGGGAAAAAATAGCTCTCCCTGGGTGTGAAACAGCTGATGGCTCCCAAAAATGTAACAGAATTGTCATTCTCACCCTCTATGGGGCATTTTGTTGTATCTGGGAAACCACAGACACAGTTGTGTGTGGCTGTATTTTCCTCACTTGGACCCCACATATGCCAAACCTCCTCCCTTGTACACCTGAAAAAGAAGATGAAGTTATCCCCGAACTGTAGACTTCTGATGGGAATGATATATGCTCCACTAGTGTTATTGCTGGACATTACTAGCAGTACCAGGAACACTGGTTTGCATTGAAATACCCCCACAACCCTCAGATCTACTTGTGGTACCTGGGAGACCAGAAAATGACAAGACCCCCCCCCCACAGAGATTTAGGTTGTTGTGTGCCTTCAAGTTATTTCCGACTTACAGCAACTCTAAGGCAAAGTTAGCACAGGATTTTCTGGGGATTGAGTGTGATGCACCCAAGGTCACCCAGTGGGTTCACAAAGCCAAGTGGGAAATCAAACCCTGGTCTCCAGGATCATAGTCCAATGCTCAAATCACTATACCACGCTGCCTGTCAGGGATTTGGAATCATGTTATTTTTGTGTTGGGAGCAGAAATTCTGTTGTTGTTTCTGTTGTTATTTAGAATAAAAGAAGAAATAACATAAAACATCTACAAACAAATCAAAAAAGAAAAGAAAACTTAAATACAAACTAGACATACTAAACTAAACAACTAAACTACCCAACACCTAATTAAAAAGGAGGTTCCCACCCCTGTAGCAACCAGCATAAAACAATCGAATAGTAATCCTAAACACAGTACCTTAAAATAATTTACTTTTAATATTTACTGTTTAATATTTTAGCATTTCATCTAAAATAGTACTGTAGTGAGAGTATTAGTAATAATAAATTATTAGTAGTGATATCCAAATTTTTTTGTCACTTCTGTTCTAAATTGTTGTTAATAACATAATTATACATTGTATAGTATTATACATTTTCCATAGAATTTTAAACTAGTCTCTTAGTATAACCTAGTAAAATCAATTATCTTGAATCCGACATAGTATCTCAAATTTTTTGATTTGATTTAATTTAATCTAATTTTTTAATTTTAGATAGGAACTATTTTTCTTGGTTGTTGTCATAGTTCCTCAGGATAGATGTCATTAAATAGTTTTAAAACACTATCTAATATTCATAGTAATTTTTGTTGCATTAATACAACTGATATCTATGAAAAAATCAGAAATAACACCACTTTGACATCTTCTATCTTAATCTTCTCATGGATTGTAACATTTTCCCTTACTTAGCAAAACATATCATAAATCATAATCATCAATCATAATCATAAATCATATACCATCATTTCATCTGACATAGTTCATAATATTCCAGAATATATAGCTAAATAAAGAGTCAAAAGCCAATTTATCCTATCTGAACACCATTAACAATTATTAACCTTTGTGATTACCTTTTAAACTGAAATAATTCCATTTGGACAGATGCAAAAAAATCACTCTGTAACCAGATCTGCATTAGATAGTGCCTTAAATCCTTATAGTTAGAGATCTCAGTTTGAAAATTGTATGGTTCACAGACTAATTCACCATTTTGCCCCTTACAAAGTCATCTTGTCCTCCGCAAAGTATCTTGTAATATTAAATTAATTCTTCAGCATTATCATTCCTCTAACACTCTGAGGTTTGTTAGTTAAAAACATTAAACTATCATATCCAATATTCTTCAACAAATCCTTTTCTGGTGAAATCACATCCTGTGGTGTTTTTTCCATACTGTCAAATCTTTTTGCCTCATTGTGTCCAAGCTTGGAGAACTATTCTGTGTCACAACTCCCTCTCTATCTTCCTTATTTTGAAACACAGGGAAATCCTCACACGGTTCATCTGACAGTTGAGTTTCCATTTCATCAGAAGCTTTCATGGTGACAACTGTTCTGTAGACTTGTCAAGTTTCTTAATAATCAGTGCCAGAGATTCTCTGAACTCAAACCAAAAGTCTAAGAAGAACTTTGGTATTTTCTCAATAGTGTCCTAGCGATTTTCATCTGGAGGGAATCCAGGATACATGATCCATGGTTAAGACCTCACCTTTGACAGTGAGCACTAAATCATGTCTTTAGCACCTTTCGCCATGATCAGCAGCCCATAAGCAGGAATTCTTGTGTGTTGATACAGTTTCTCATTGAGAATGTGGCCTCCTGGGAATATTGTTCACATCTTTATCTGAAGTGTGGAATGCTTTATCTCCTAGCTGTTGTTGGATTGTAACTCCTATTTGCCTTGGCTAGTGTAGGCAATGGAGTGGGATGCTAGGCATTGCAGTTCAACAACATTTGGAGGACCACTCATTTCCCAGCCCCTTCTTCTGTGGTAGAAACTAAGGAAGGAAAGAATATTAGAAAATATTTAAAAAATGCGAGTTTCATTGAGTGTTGAGGAACACTGATGAGAAGAATCCTGGAATGACAATCTTTGCAATTTAGCACTTATTCTGTGCACAATTCGCACTGGGTTGTTTTGCACAGGAAACAGCATTTTCTGTGCAGGAATTATATATTTCTGCACAGAAATACTATTTCCTACATAGAAGATGCTGCTTTCAGTGCAAAACAACCACACACAAATAGTCTTCCAAAACTGTGTAGTTTTTGAAAACTTTCCGACACAGGGAAGAAATTAGGCGAAATTACTCATTGCTGCCTTTGAGAAGAAACTTAGGGAAGAATTACATCCCTGTTAGAAACAAGCTGGAGCTGCAACAAAATGTCCTTTCACTTGCTAAATACATCTCCTGTTCTGAAGTTTCAGCTAGTTACAGTTTCCCTTGTTTCTCTTTTCCAGTTCATGCGCAGCTGCCTGAGGATGTTGAGCATGCTTGATCCTCATGAGACTGTGGATTTTTTGTCCCCTCAGATCAAGAATGGGCATAGTGCACCCTTGGAATACACCTTTGTGGCCTCTAAAATCCCACTACTTCCCAAAGCCCCCCAACCTTAGAACCATCCTGATATTTTTACTTTCAAACCACACAGCCCTAAAGATATGTGAAAACCCATGAAAATGCCCGCACACCCCCATACACACACTAAAACCCCTGTACTACTCAGAAATATCTCCATTTTCCTCTGCAATCCTTTTTAAAATGACAATAGGAAATAATACAGTTATTTCCTGTCACCATTTTGAGAGGGACTTCAAAGGAATACAAAGAGTTTGCTATGGCTGGAGTGCAGGTGTTACCCTGTTTACTGGGGGCCCCATGAGGGACACCTAAATGCACTCAAATTAAACAAGTTGGGGAAATTAGTCAAAGAGCGCAAGCTAGCAATGTGAGAGGCAGGGCAACACAGCAGACTCTTTTACCCAATGTCTACGGGGTCAGGCCAAGCCAAGAAGCAAACCAGAGTTTAAGAATAATTGTGATCTTTATTAAAATACAGACAAACAGTATATGCAGCACATTCACACAAATAACTATAGAAAATAAATGTTGGAGTGGGATAGAGGGAGTTTTCAAGAGAGATTGTTGGTTTGGACAATACTACACCTTTCCTGAAGCCTGGGTAGTCTGAAGATTGTGTTCATAGATATGGAGTCTCTGTACATGGGACTGTGGGGAAGGCTCACCAAGCAAAGCTGCAGCAAGATGGGATGGATGTTCAGAGCGATCCGTAGAAGCTCTCAAAGTCAGGGGTTTTTATAGGGAAAATATGTCCATAGGCTAGTCCGTACTTAGGGAAAAACAATGAGTTTAGGGCTGGAGACAAAGCCTCCAAAAGGTCAGAATTGCACGATTGAGTTAGGTCCAAATTGACAATAGAGTAGCCAGTATGCAGGTGCGCAGTGCTTGACATTTGAGTATCCAGCTTGTCAAGTTGCCTGCTTGGGACAGGGAGTTCTTTGTAAGCAGCGTGCATATATAATAGGGTACTTGCCTTTGAGGTCTCCTAAAATGGCAAGACAGTTATTTCTGGCTTGCCTGTATTGTTTGGAATATTGCAGCAATTAGGGGCCAAGCCTGACTGCGGGCTTGTCCGGTGGACCTCGCAGACACGTGGAGAGGGATGCTAGAGGAAAGCCAAATTATTGATATCAAAATGATATCTGACATCCCACAAGTCCGGGCTAGAAAACGGCAGTAACACAGGGCACATTTGTGTTGTGGCGTAGGGGGGGTTGACACCTGATCCCTATGCAGTTTCCAACTCCTGCCTTAGATAAGGTTGCCAGATTGAGACCTAATGACTGGGTAGAAGAGGGAATTTTAGCAGGCATTGCTTCTTACTTGGCTGTGTGATGAGCAAGACAATGGTGCCCCTCACAAAAACCTTGCTGGTTGCCACCTTGTTCTTACAGATGCTGTCCTAAAAACTGGAACCCAGAACCTTCCCCCTTTAGAGCACAAGGTCCATTATGCTGTTCCCGTGGAAATGAGGTAAGTGAAAAACAACTTGGAAACGATGGGTTGCAAGTAATGTTGCTACATATAAGAAGTTACTTTTGCATTGTAAGGAGCCCACGAGGAAGCTGTGTTTCAAAAGTAACATGAGGAGGGGGAAGAATTACTATACTGCTGTCTTGAGTAACAGTTTGTATTAATTTAGGGGGAGGGAGGCCTGTTTTTATTTTCTCAGGTTGGAGGTGGTAGCTGCCTTCCCAGCCTCTCTGTAGCATTCTGCCCCTCCACCCTTTTATACACCTCTGTTTTCCCCCTTTTTAAACCTACTAGCTTAGTGGAAAAGGACTAAAGACTGTCTGGTCTTATTCAGAAGGATTTGATAATTTGTGGTAGTGTGTTTCTATCAAAAATAGAACTGAAGAAGAGTACTCTGCTGAGTCAGAAATTATTAAAATAGAATGCAATTTTTATTAAAACAACAAACATGGAAAAGGTATTGCATACTATAATTATATACATGCAAAATAGTAATTCCAAAAATGTCTAGCCAGATTCTTCAGCTCAACTCAGTATTCAGGTACAAAGCTTTCATACCCACTCAGACTGTTGGCTTCCCCTGTTCAAAGTCCTAATCCCTAAGTCAGGGCCTCACTTTCTGATCCACTCTGAAGTGATTTGATCTCTGCCTCTAAGAAAGCCACCCTCTTATCGATCAAAACCCTCCCTCCTTCTCTCCCTGAAGGATTTCCCCCTAAAATCCAAGTCCATCCCCTAATATAGAAATAATAGAAAGCTCAGCCCTTCCAATGCACCAGTGGGCTGTGTTCTTCTCCTACCCAGAGCCCCTTGGTTCTCTGGCAACCTGTTGCTAAGGCTGGCCTGCTTCTCAGCTTAATCGCACCTTTCAAGCTCCGTCAGATTAGGTTTAAACTTTATTTTGAGATATATATTTTTTAGCCATTTTGATGGCATTTTTTAATGCGTTCTGTTGTCTCGGTGTTGTCTTCACTCTCACCACCTAAGAAAAAAGAGAATAAAAAGATAAACTGATTGAAGATTTTTTGACAGACTGGAAACCATTTATGGACTTCTTTGTTGTAGCTTATTTAGGTGGATCTGTTTTGTTTTGTTTTTTAATTTTGCTTTTCTCATAACAGCTTGAGGAGAATCAGAATCCTTTTGTGTTTTTGTATGTTGTTGTTTGCAGTCATTCTGTCTACATTTACGAATTTGACCTTCAGAAATTTGATTATTCACAGGTTAACTTGCTGCTGTCTGTGCTTCCCATGTGCACTTATGGGTGTAAGCAGCCAGGGGAGCAGGCGGAGAGTAGACGAGCAAGGGTATTCCCTTGCTCACTCACTCAAACGGATGGTGAGGGACAATGGGTGGGACTGGGGGGGAGGGAAGGTGTGCACATGTGTTCCTTTGCACTTGGGCAAGGGACAAGGGGATGAGATGAGGGAGCAGGAAAAGCAAGAGTGTATGTATTCCCTGGCTTGCCCACTCAGATGGGTGGGGGAGAAGATATTTACCTTTTTCTACCTTTCCTATACTGTTGGCACCAAGCCAAGTGAGACTTGAACCCACACTCAGAAGATGGTTAGGAGTTCCAGCAACATGAGTAGGACTTGAACCCAAGCAAACTGTCGCCTGGGTGACTCTGGTGGGACTTGAACCTGCAGTAAATGGTCACCCTTGAATAAAAAATAAAAATGAGGGGGAAAAACTGCGTGTGGACAAACCCAGAACATTAGGTCCACACAGATCACCCCGAGTAGTCCACGCGATTGCAGGTAAAATTGAGCCAGCCTGGAAAGATTCCCAACTTTGGCCAAAGGGACTTCCCCTCCCCACTCAGCAAGAAGCTAGTCAAAGACGTCTTACATGAGCAAGGAAAGAAAGACACTTTATTGAAGAAAGGAGAGTTTTTTTATAAGTTGGGGAACAGTGATCTCTTAGAACATACAGCGCATGTGCATGAATATTAAGAGTAGTTGCTTTCCCAGAACTAGAATTCTGATACGTGGTTGATAATAGAGTAACTTCTGGTTGACAATGAACAATGAACCCTGTATCACACATGCATTTGCTCAGCAGTGCGGTGTAAGAAATATTGTTACAGTAAGCTTTGGGAACCCAGGCAGATAACCTAGGAATTTGCCAAGTAGTGTCAGCATAATTTTAAGTAGGGCAAGGGATTAACAACCAGAACCACCTTTAAAGTTGACTAGAATTCAAAATGGAGGACTTTAGTTAAGCAAATACAAAAAGAGAGTTTCTTTAGCTTAGACATTTAAGCAAGCCGTACCCTCTGTGAATTAAACTGTCCAGGGCATTGAATCTTCTAATAGCCCTGCAGAGTAGATCAGGGAAAAAGATGAGTAACAGTGTCCATTTTGTCTGTACTCTTTTACTGCTAACAATACTATTTGGATTTTTTTTCTCCACTCATTTACAGAGGTGAAAATTCAGCATTTTTGATTGGAAAAAATGGACAAATGGCCCCAAATAGCACATAAAATCTCTCAGGGGCAGCAGTGGAGGTGAACATTCAGTATTTTTGAGTGAGAAAATTTGAGAAAGTGAGAAATCCCCTGAATAGCACAGAAAGTGCCTCAAGAGGAGCTATGGAATCAAAATTCATCATTTTTGATTGAGAAAATTTGAGAAATTTGGGGGGGGGATCTGAATAGCACAGAAAATGCTTCGGGGAGGAGCTAGGAAGGTGACAATTATCTCTACTCCCTCTGTAAATGGCCTGCCCCTAGCTCTCAAGCATTGCAGTGATGAATTCCTTTTAAGCAATGTAATAAGTAACAGAAGTAAGTTAGTTTTTATAAGTAAAATTCCAGGCCCTGGAGAGAAATACAAAGTGGAGGTCTCATCATAGGAGAGAGGAAAGGGCAGTGCACTGCCTGTTTCCCCTCAACATCAAGGAGTTGGGGTCTTGTGTGAGTGCAGCAAATCTCACAAATAGAATAGTCCATGGTAGAGTTTCTCCAGTTGTTGTGTGTGTCACGTTAACTGTGTGATGTTTGTTTATCTCGCAGTTTCCTGTGAAAAAAGACACAGTCAAAACTTGGGATAGGTGGTGGCTCCCACATTAGCAGGGGAGGGCAGTGGATATGCTCTGGGTTTTATCCAGAACTCTAAAGGAGCTCTCACAAGTGTGGAATGTATTCTGAGGATCTGGTTCTACCCAAATCCATTGAAAGCAGGGCTTGGCAGCTGTGGGAAGACGGTGGGGGGTGGCTATAGCTTCCTAGGACATCTTTGAAGGGCCACCACCAACCCACTGCACCCTCTAAATACCATCAGATGTCCTCTGAGGAGACATTTTCATCATGTTTTTTTAGCCTCCCTGGACCATTATAGGCCTAGGAGGGGCTTTTTTTTAGCATCAGAAGTCACTGGTTTTTTTTTAATGAAGGCCTTTCCTAGGCCTAAATTGGCTTGGGAGTCAAATTTGGCACAAAAAAAAAAAAGCCCCTAGAGGGCATTTGGGAACAATTTGGGTTGTTTTTTTTTTAACTGCTGAGGGTCTATAAAAATGACCCTGGGGGGAGTCTTACATGGCGCATGGGGTACACTTTGCCTACCACCAATCTAAAAATTTTTCTGTAAAATCCAGGTCAGATTCATTGTGCTGCTGAAATGTTACAGTTCAATAAAATCAATTGATAAAAATGATTGAATAGTGATAAAACAATAAAGCAGTCCATTCTTTTTAAAAAGCAGTTGCCATATGTATAAGTTAACCTCAAGTATATGTCAAAGAGAGGTTTTGGGACCCAAATTATGGATTTTGATATGACCCACGGATAAGTCAAGGGTCATTCCTCAGAGACACAAACTGCCAGTGCCGCCTCAGAGACACAAACTGCTGCTGGCCTCTGCCACCACCGTTTTCCCATACAGGCATTCAGAAAGGCCTTTTGCCGCTTTACTCAGAGAAGGGGATGATTAAAAAAAAAAAAAGTTACGGGTAAGTTTAAAAAAAGGAATGATCTCCTTCTCTGAGTAGAGTGGTGAAAGGTGTGAGCTTAGTCCATCCTGGTAGAACCTGAAAGAAGCACTAATTTCCTCTGCTCTCTCTCTGCTCCACTAGGGCAAGTGCCATTTTCTTACCCAGGCATCCAAACAGGGTAGAAGCAGAGCCGCAGTGGAAAGAATAGAGGGGATCAGTGCTTCTCTTATGTTCTCATACGATGGACAAAGCTTTCACCTTTCAGCACTCAGAGAAGAGGAGGGTTCCTTTTCCAGTAACAGTTAAGGTATTGTACATAAATTTGACCGGTTGCTAAATTAATCCAGATTTTTCCAGTTGATTTTTTGAGTAAAATTTTCTAGACTTATACATGAGTATATACATTAATTAAAAAACAGGTGTAACCAGCAATGCTGAAAACCAACAAAAAAACCAAGAAAATGTTTGGGCAGCAAAATAAGTTTTGAGTCGACATTGGAAATGTCCCACACTGGAACTAACCAATCCCCAGTGAAGGTTTAGCAGCCTCCTATAGAGTTAAGATGTAAGTAAGCCTGCTTAATTTCAGTTATCTTTTCTGAAGTATCCCTATCTCTTTCTCTCTGCCAGATTGCCTTTAAATGTTGTGTTCTGGCTACATCTGGTGGCAACATGGTCCTGGATTAGGAATTTTCTCCAGCAATGTTGGTTCTTGCCCATTCTTATCTTGACTGGCTCCAGGATGTGGGTCAGTCTTGGTGACCCCTTAGATGCCTTCTCTCTCTCGATTTGTGTGTTTTGGTTTCCCAGGTGGTATTGATTGGCTAAGTAAAGATATCTCTCTGGGTTCCCTTCTAGAAGTTTGTTCCTGGTGCACATGTTGAAGGACTGCTTTAAGGATGTGAGCTGGCTGCTCTCCATTGCCAAAGTTGTTGGCAAAGTGGGACTTCTGGTGATGGAATCAATTCCACAGACGCCATATTTCTGGGCTATCAACCTCACAGAGGTCTGTATCAGCTGTCAAGAGTCTAACAAGTTTTTAAGATTATTTTTTATATTAATAACTGTTACTTTTACAGTAGTATTACAATATTAACATATTCCATAGTATAATTGATTATTTAATTTAGCTGTAAATCCTCAAATATTTCCCTCTTTTATATCCTCTCTGTCCCCTGCCAGGGAGTGGTCTAATTACTTATTTTAATTCTTTTTTAATCTTCATATGGAACATTGCCTTGTCTGGTTTATGTCCTCATACTCCACCTCTCTCTTTTACATTCTCAATTAATATTCTCCAGTTTCTAAACCAAGACTTCACTTGCCCTATCTAAATCCTTTTTCCCCAATAAATAATCAAACATCATATATTCTGATATGTAATATTTCCATTTATTAAGGTCCCATCCTTTTTGTTTCTTAATATGCTGTGACAGTTTGCACCCTTCTTAATGGTTGTTTTATTAAAACCGTATTTAATTCTAAGTTTTTAACATCTAAGGTTAAAGAGTCTGACTTAAGTGATAGATGGGATCACTACTGGTTTTGCTGACGACTACTGGGTTTATAGTCTTTGTGAGCTGGATATGAGGAACTCTTTCCTCTTTCAGATATTTTTTTGGACTTTGTTTCTCATAACCCCTTACTAGTAGGTCCTTTTGAAAACTGATACTGGTAGTTCAAAATGCTTGGAGGGTTGATAATACACCTTCCCTGCTTTAACCGAAACAGTTCCTTCTTAGCCTAGAGAAGCGAAGCAATTTGTTCAGGCAGCAAACAAGATAATCACAGCATGTGCTGCAGTTGGCTGCTGTTCATTGAACTCCTAACACACTTTGGACATCAGGCAGATCAGCCTGGTGTGGAAGGAGAATTAGTGTTAGAAGTTGCCTTTAGTGGCCATTCGTGTGTGTGTGTGTGTGTGTGTTAGTAATGGGGAGGCAAGCAGAATTAGAAGAAGGTTCCTTTTTCAAAATGGACTATTAATTATATAAGGGCTAAAAACGTTTGTCTGGTGCCTTGTCTCTTTGTCTGTGTGAACATTCAGTAAGAGCAGAAGTGATGCAGGGTGCTGTTTTATTTTCAAAATGTAGGCTTGCCATCAAAAAATGCAGAAACTATTCACTGACTTGGGCATGGCAGAGTCTCGGATGCCCTTTCTGACAAAGAAAAATGCCCAGCGAGGGATGCGATGTTTGGCAGAGTGCATTGTGGGAGATGAAGGCAAGGCCTGGAACAGGTTAGAGCGGTGATTCCCAACCTGGAGGATACATACCGCCAGGGCTGCAAATGAGGATGTTTAGGAGCATGCCTAAATATTCTCGGTGGATGATGTCTCAACTTGATGCAGTTCTTGATTGTCCATGGTGTTGGTGTTCCTATCCTAGAACTTCAAGGGGGGAGGAAATAATTAAAAACACACACACACACAAGCCAAGCTTCTGGCTGCTATTGGCCCACAAACTTAAAAAAAGCCAGTCTTACTGACATACATATGCACACACAGCCGCCTTTTTGAGTTGCCACAACCCTAGCCCCGCCCACACTTAGTGGCTTTTTGAGCTTTGTGTGCATGTGCTCTTCAATCCCTCTTCCTTATGTCTCCCTCCATGAGAATACACCTGGTGGAAAAATCCAGTTCCGTCCCATATCTATCTGAACAAGGGATTCACGGCACTAGTTGCTCCTCCCTGTGCCTTCCACTAGGAGCAAACCAGATCCTGAGACTGCAGAGAGTGTCTAGGTGGGTAAAGGGAGCCAATGGGATGGAGAGGCCCAGGGGAGGGTGGCTGGCCTGGCATACTTTCCTTCCATGGGTGTGGGAACGTCCCCTCAGAGTTCACAGAAGCTTTCTGATGGAACTTTTTCCTCCTCAAAGAAAGGACTTGGTGGTGCAATTTATGGAAATGGGCCAAGTGGTATGCAAGTGAAGGGGGAAAATACCCAGGAACCACTGGTTTAGAGGAATGAGAATAAATGCATCTTCTTGTTTTTATTTTAAAATTCCTTAGGCTGGGGAGAGTTGTGTCTGTGTTGCCAGCTTCAGAGCATCTAGCTGTCCTTCAACAGAAACAGTACACTGGGCAGGATGAAAATAAAAAGTGGGGCCTCTTTTCTCCCCTGTCTTCTCAGGTGCTGGATATTGGACAAGATAGAAGATTTGGCAGTAGTGTTCTTTGTGGATTTTGGCTGCTCAGCTACAATCCCACTGACCTCTCTGCGGAAACTGGACATGGATGAGTTCTGGTCAATAAACCCTTTGGTACAGCCCTTTATGCTTCAAGATGGTAAGAGAAGAGCCATAATCATGTGGGCAGAAAACCCGCTTTGCACACAGAAGGACTTGTACATCTTGATGGACTGCCAGATGAAATTAGTATTGTGGCTTCCACTATCTTTCACCACTGGCTCCACTGACTATAAAGCCCAACATCATCTGTTGTTCCACAGTGGCCCAAATGGCATCACCTGTGGTTTGCCATGCATTAAGGTTAGCCCTGTAGGTTGGTCGAATTGAGGGTAGGACAGGAGACTAAGCAAACCTGAGGAATTTATCCTGGTCTGAGCGTGGGGGAGAATACTGAGTGGTTGTTCAGGGTGCAGGTGGTATGAAATGGAGTATTGTGGGAGCAGGGCACAGCTGGCTTGCCGGAACACCAAAGAGCAGCGCTTCATGCTGCCACATTTTATGGCCACTCACATTGGTAGTGAAGAATTTCTTTTGACTGCTTCTCTCGCTGTCTTTTTAGGTATTCTCCCACCTCAAACCATAATGAGACAAATTTTGGAAGGAACAGTCGTTGGTCCATTGGAAAGAGAGGTAAGAGGAGGCTATCATCTGCCTTTCATGGGGTTGGGGAACACTGTTGCCAAAATTTGGCCCTCTGGCTCCAGTCTACCTTCCCAGATGACCGTGCCCCCTCCCCCATGACACCATCATCTGATGGTTTGTACAGTCTTGCAAGTTCTACAAGGTTGAATTCCCTCTTTTGATGGTTAAGTATCAGCAGTAAAAGCCTGAAGTGAAAATATGGTAGTATTTTCAGCCCCTCCCCTTTTGCTTTTGGCTTCACTGACCACTGAAACACTTTTCTGAATTTAAAATAAGTTTTCCCACCCTTGATCTAGACATGTAAACACTGTTGCTTGGTACTGTTTTCAGCCACACATTTTGAAGTTCCTTCTCCAAGCAGCCTGAGAGGACATGATTTGAAGAATTCTGGAGAGGACATGTACATAGAAGGCTGTGCTGGGGAGCTGGTTGTGGAGAGGATTTATATAAAAAGGGTTTCAGTGAGCTGTATGTATGTGTGTACTTTGCCTAAAATTCACTGATTGCATCTTATTAAAAAAAAAACTTTAATTTGTCCTTGCTTTTATTAATAGTTTATAGTGGATGGGTAGCTTTTCTGTCTCCACACACCAATGGTTTCTTTCCATGGTCATGTTAGGTGAGGTAGATAGGGGTTGATGTCATAAAGGTTCCTTGCCTCTAGTTTACAAGTTGTTTTGTTTCTGCTGATAGAGGGTTCACTTTTAAAAAGGCAGGGTTTTTTTAACCTGGGAGAATGCCTTTTCTGAGCCCATGCCACCCTGCAGCTCCCATGCTGCTTGAATCAGATTCTCCACTCTTAATAATGAGACTTAAATATGTTTAAAGATGCATCTGTTTCCTGCAGTTTTATCCCCCACAGCTAGTTCTTGATTTAGGGGGGCTTTTAATAAAATCAGAACCAAGATGGGGAAAAAACAACTGTTTTTGACACTGTGTTCCTTTGCTTTTTATTTTAAGAAAATAATGGAAAAATAAATGTGAGGGAAGAGAGAGTTGTTGGCTTAGTGCATTCTCCCCCTCCCTTTTCAGTGCTGTGAGGCTTTAATTTTGTGGAAGGTAACACCATTGTTTCTCTTCTCCACTTGTTGCAGAATTGGCTATAACTAGGTTTTTCTGCAGTTCTGTTCCTGTCTTCTGAATTCATGTGTCCTCTCCTGGCAGTTGAAAAAAATAAAGCCCATAGAAGAAGGGTCCTCTGATGTTGGAGGACCTTTAGGGCCATCATCCATGCTAGCTCAGAAGGTGTGTCCATGCATCCATCCACTGCAGTGAAATTTTCCTTCTACGAATGGAGAAGACCTTTTCTCCACCACATGGGAAAAAAAATTTCTGGGGAGGGGATAAATAGAAAGCTGTCATCCCCCTTCCCCTCTGCTGAGAATTTTATGTTGATTTTTGTTTTTTTTTTAAGTAAACCATATTCAGATCTAGTCATGAGAAGATTTGCTTTGGAATCTTTCAGAATAGAGCCTTATGCCTTTAAACTCTTCTGGTCTACAGTTTCTCAAGAATTAACAGACTTGCAGATGACTCCACATTGGGAGGGGTTGCTACTACTCCAGAGGACAGGATCAAATGTGAAAATGACCTTGACAGATTGGAGAGCAGGGCCAAAGCTAATAAAATGAATTTCAACAGAATGAAATGTAAGGTCCTACACTTGGGCAGAAAAAATGGAATGCACAAATATAGGATGAGGGACATGTGGCTGGATAGCAGTACATGTGAAAGGGATCTAGGAGTCTTGGCAGATCACAAGTTGAACATGAGGCAACAGTGTGATGCCAAGGAAGTCAACACAATTCTTGGTTGCATCAATAGGAGTATGGTGTCTAGATCGAGGGAGGTAA
Organism: Ctenosaura bakeri; assembly: GCA_948474755.1. NCBI lineage: Eukaryota > Metazoa > Chordata > Lepidosauria > Squamata > Iguanidae > Ctenosaura > Ctenosaura bakeri. Next base: position 42,228 of record CAOLHI010001294.1, read on the forward strand.
TGGTACCATTGTATGCTGCATTGGTTAGGCCTCATTTGGAATACTGTGTCCAGTTCTGGGCACCTCAGTGCAAAAAGGATGTCGACAAACTGAAGCATGTCAAGGAGAGCAACCAAAATGGTGAAGGTTCTGGAGGCTATGCTCTATGAGGAACAGCTTAGGGAGCTGGTTATGCTTAGTCTGCAGAAGAGAAGGTTACGAGGAGACGTGATAGCCATGTTTAAATATTTGAAGGGATGTCATGCCGAGGAGGGAGCAGACTTGTTCTCTGCTGCTCCAGAGACTAGGACGAGTCAAGGAGCCATCCCTTTTTTCCTTAGATATCATACCTTAATTTAGATTGTAAGCCTGAAGACATGGAATTGCAAAATTAAAGAGTTTGTAAACCACCTGAGCTGAAGAACAGATTATAAATACTGTAAATAATAAAGTTGAAGGATCATGGATTTCTCAGCCCTACCTGAAAGGCACAAGGGAACACTGGGAGCCTAGTTCTTGTTGGCAGAGGAACAAACCCAGACACTCATGTATGAAGGCTTCTTTAGTTTGGTTGATTCAGAATTGGCTTAGTATTATTGTGGTTCTAAACTCAAACTGGTGTTCATCAGCAAAGAAAAGGCCCTGCTGAACTCTATCCTTCCATTAGCCCACTGGCCAACTATATTTTTCTTTTGGGTAATGTGGAGCTAGGTGCTGAAATGAAGGTAAAGACAAGGTCTCTTTTTGGATGACAATTTCCAGAATCCCCCAATGAGGATACTGGTTTGGCAGTTCTGGAAATTGTCACCCCAAAATGTAACTCTTGCCTTCCAGCCAGAGTGTGAAAATAATTACTTTTTTGGACTACAGCTTCCAGAATTCTGGAAGTTTCAGTCCAAAAACTACCTTCTCTATACTCTGGCTGGAAGATACATTCCTAATGAACAAAAGTTTGAAGAGCTGATGGGATTTTATGTGTGCACAGGTGTGTAAATCTATCTGTCCCAAATCATCTGCTGCTTTTATGGACAGAGGTTAAGACCAGTTCCCCTTCAAATTAACAAATGTAATTATTCTCCAAAGATACATTTTCCCCCATACACATCCATCATACACTGTAACCAAAAAAAAAAAAAAAAAAGCAGTGTACATGAAAATAAGAAAATAAATTAAATCCGTAGCAGAGGGAGAGGCAGAGGTGCTCTAAGACTGCAGCGGAGCCGGAAGCTTCCAGCGATACAAGAGAGGATTGAGTTTTTGGGCTTTGTTTGTGGTGTGTGTGGTTTTTAATAAGAGTGACAGCCAGTTGCCTGCCAGCATGAGTCCAAGTGAGGCCTGGAGCTCAGGGCCCAATTGCTCGCACAAAAGTTTCAATAATCCTGTCAAAGTCTTGTGGGGCTGCTTGATACAAGTCTCACAAAATGGGATTTGGAGTCCTTGTCCTGGAAGTAAAAGAGGCTTCCTTTAAAGATCCAAATACAGCATTTGGCAGGGAAGTCTGGATTGGTCCATGGCTCCTCCTTGGACATCCCCATGCTAGCCATCTTCCTTGGGAGGCGTGTACCAGCCTGAAGGATAAAGATAATTTAGTTATACCTGTAGTCCAACTTTCTTCCACGAAGCTAAAAACAACAGACATAAATCTGCTCCTGCCTATGTTTACGACATGACAACCCTGTAGGGCGGATCAAGCTCAGCTGGGTCCCAGCCCTGGAGCTTGACAGTGCCACTGACTGACAACTCTACCATACTGGCTGAGGTGTTGGGTGTGCTAGAGTCTGAGGGACTTCCTGGAAACGAGGGTGCAGCATTCTCACAGCACAATGCTGTGACTTTTTTTTTCAAAATGGACAAAAGTGTTCATCTGGCTATCAGAAAGCTAGGGGGACAACCACCAGTTTGTTTTCTGGCACTGAGATAGAACTTTATTTTCATCTCAAACAGAGTGAGCACCTGTTGGCTCAGGCCAACAGGGGTAGCTGTACAGAAGAAGAGATCAGGTATCTGGCTGGCTCACTACAGTCTATTCTGAGTGGCTGAGGCTCTTGCTAATTTACAAGGCTATCTTGTTTCAGTTTACACTAAGATGCTTTGGGGCCTTGTTTTGGGAGAAAGGCATGATATGAACAATTAACCAACAAACCAACCTGGTACAGTTCACTTGTGATCCTTCTAACATAGTGCTGGAAAAATATATGGCTCTATGTGGCTGAACTACAACTCCCATCATGCTTCATCCCTGACTAAGGCTGTTGGGAACTGGAGGGGGCCACATGTTCCTCACTTTTGTTTTGAAAGACGATACTGGGGCATGAAGCTAGGACCTTCTCCATAAAAGGCAGCTTGCCCTGCCACTGGGCTATGACTCTACAGGACACCAAGGGTTGTGGTTTCGAAATACCATGCTGATCTTGATCTTAATGGGGATATCAGTGACAGCAAGACTGATTTTCCCTTGAAGAGGACTTCCCAGCCATGTCTCCCATTCTCTGGATTGGTAGAAGAAGAATCTGCACAAAGTGGGCTTAACCCTATTGCTACGGTACAGTTACTGCCTATACAGTTCACATGCAAATCTATAGACACTGGGGAAACTACTTTTGAGGACTGGAACTTCCAGAATCCCCCAATCACCATGGATATTAGCCATGCTTACTGAAGGATTCTGGGAGCTTATAGTTAAAAAAGGGGGGGACATTTTCCAAACTCTGCCTACAAACCCCAAAAATGGGCATTTTTCTTTTGCTCAAAACACACCTCTGCTACTCAGAATCTGTCATGACAGCTGTGAATTTTCTGCAATGTTCCCAATGTATCCCATTCCCTCTGGACACAAATCCTTTGAGAGGCTCCAAGAAGGCTGCCCTGTTGAGCTTAAATCCCTCCCGCCACACTCAAAAGGTGCTATCCTTACCGTTCTTCTCATGGATCTGCACCAGGGACTTGTAAGATTGCTGGGCTCTTGTCAAGCTGTACTGGTTCTGTTGGGTGGGGAGAAGTAGATCATCTTTAAATAGTCAAGTTCCTCTTATGCACCAACTATTTTCCTGCCCATCCCCACCCTCAGATTTGGCTGTCCAGAAGTTTTTGGCTTTTAACTCTCCCAGTTGCTTACTGCTAGCCATGCTAGCTGGAAATTCTGACACCCCAAGTCCAAAATGTGATGGCTGCACTTGCTGTTGGGAAATAATTGGTAATTGCTCGTGCTCCACAGAAACACTTTCAAAGCCTCTTCCATAAAACAGAAAGCAGGTGTTCCACTCTCACAAAGGGGAGAGTCCTTCACTTCATCTCCCACATCCACAAGCCACGAGGAAGAGTGGCCACTAACCTGTTGCTGAATTGCAACTCCCATAACCTAAAGTACTTATGCTAGATATTGTTGATGGAACCAAAAACATTGGAAGAGGCACCTGATTTAAACCATGAACCTTTCATTGCACTGGTTTGTAAGCAAGGTTTGTTTCATTTTTTTTTTTTAAGCAAGCCAGCTTAGGAGCAGTACTGCAGAACACCCTGGCATCCTTCACTTACCTAAAACCTCACCATCTACTCTTCAAAAGCTCTCTCAGGCCAAAAGAGGTCCTGTTCATATCTGAGTTTACTTAGCTGAAGAGGCCAGAGAGGATGCTGGGATGTTCCAAATGGAAAAACACAGGCTCTAGTGCAGAGTTGTCACCAGGGCTGAACCAAGACATTTGGCTGCCTGAAGACAACATGGCACTGCCATTTTCTATGTATGAAAATGGCAGCTGAATTTTACTTGAACACTGGTAAAACGAGCATCCTCTAACACTTTCAGGCACCCCTCTCCAAAGACAGCAGGATTGCTGAGGGGTGCTGACCGGGCAGTCACGCACACAGACCTGCACCATACAAAAGAAGGGAGCAGCCCAGGAGTTGTCACTGGTACCCCCAAGCATTTGCTACTTCAGGCAGCTTCTTCATTCTGTCCAACACCAGGGCTGGCCCTTCTGATTCCTGAAGAATCCTCACTGCCTCCAAGTGCAGTACCTGCACAGCAACAGGCTAGGTTGCTGGGATAGACTACAGAAAGATGGATCTACAGTTTTCTCCAGCATTAACAGAATGAAATTGCGATCAAACCCCGATTTGATTCCAGTACACGATTACTGTCATGGCCACTACTGAGTCAAATTCCGAGTCAAGGGCTTAGCTACAGCATTCCCCAGGTAGTGCTGGCTGGGCAAATTGTAGCCCTCCAACATGCTGTGAGACCACAACACCCATCAACTCCTAGTAATTTTGGAGGAGGGCATGATAGGAGCTGCAGTCCAGCATCTGGAAGGCCACCACTTGCTTAGAGCCCCTCCAGAGCTTCCAACCACTGACACACTGCTCCAAGCAGAGAACCACCCACCCCAACTTACTTTATTGGCGCCAAACTGGACTCTGGCCTTGCCTTTCACCAATGTGGCACTGATTTGCATGATCACAGACTCTACTGAGTAAGCACTGCTCCAGCCCTAAAACAGAGAGGTGAGACTGGAATGAATTCTAGCCACAAAGGCAGGGTGGCAGAACTACACCTGGCTGCCCCAAAAGCAGGCCCTGGCTCAACAGGACATCCTCCCAAGGCCTTTCCCTTCACTGCCCTTTTGACTGCTCACCTGCTTTGTTAGAAGTTCCATGCAGATGGCTCCTCCACCCAAGACATACCTTAGGGAAAAGCGAGAGGCGATACACATGTGTTAGCCAAACAGCTGAGGCGGATTCTCTTGTAAAGAGAGCAACCCTCTGGCATACAAATGCATCCCACGCCACTGCAGAATTCTACTGGTGGCTGATCCCAATCCAGATGCTGTTGATAAACTTATGGATGAACCTCCCTTAAGAGAGGAAGCAGGCACAACCTGAGTAGTACTACTCAACTGCTCTGGAAGGTACAACTGCAGCATACCCCTGGACTTTATTCTCCTAGGCTGAGGCAGATCTGACTACTGTATCGTTTGGATGTATCCCTCCCTCCCTCCATCCATCACTATTGTGAGATCTCAGGGCAGTACAGCATTAAAACAATATAATAAATGTAATGAATCCTTTTGGGGAAAATTCAATAAATAAAGGCATGTTAAATAAATCACCACATTAAAACTGTTAAAACCACATACATGTATGCTTTAAGAAGTAATTCTGCTCCCAAGGCTTTAATAAAAAGACACGCTTTAACCTGGCAACAAGAGGTCAACTTTGGCAACAAACCCATCACAATTGTGCTTTTTCAACTGTAGCACAAGCACCTCCATCTTATTCTTTAAAAAAGACCTCTGGCCCTCCCATTGTGTTAGAAATACAGATCCCATCACCATGCCTAATAGCTATGCTGGCTAACCCCAAAACATTCAAGGGACCAAAGGTTCCCCATGTCTCCTTCTAAAGGTCACTCTAATGAGTCTTTCCAATGGTTGCACCTCCAGCTGTGACTTCAGGTCTTCCAACTCCTTCAGTAACCCACAGGTCTCCACCTTTCTCAAGCAACTCTAACCTTATTGCCTCCTAGGGCAGGAACTTCCTGGTGAATACCACAGTGTCACTGCTTCTCTTTTCCACAGGGCCTTGAGCCCTTTTTAACCCCAAACTCCAACCAAGCACAAGTTCTGTCCAACTGCATTTGTTCACAACCATTCTCCCTTCTGTTCTGCCTACCACTGTTCTGCATGGCTCAGTGGAGCACAGTTGCTCTGTGTTGTGCATGCTGAACCATTTAGCACCCACTGGATCTACCATATTGCCTCAGAAGTCCCCCACCTGCAGCCATTTGTGCCTGGAGAAAAGTTGTGAGGGGTACAACTGCAGAAGCATCTGGCTACTTCACAGCAGCCAAACAATGACATCAACTGCTGTGGTTTGCTGGCTTCCTCCAGAGATCTTAGCAGCTGATGTAACAGCTTCATGGCTGCCCCTGGGGACATAGACCTGATACTTCCACATTCTCTCCTGTTCTCCTCCAGGCATAAATAGACATAAGCAGGAAATGTTAGAGGCTTGACACTAAATCCAGGGGACTTTGGTCATTGTGAAGGGAGTAAGGGAACACTGATGTCTGTAGCAACTAAAACCAGGCAGGCTATTTTAACTGGTGTGTGTGTGTGTGTCACTAAAACTAGGGCCTATGAGCATGTGCTCAAAGCAGAATATCATGTTTCCCGCATAAAAATCAAAAGTCTGTGAAGACTTTTGTCCTGCCAGTATTATCTTCAGCAATTTCCCAACATTTGAGAAAACCATTTTTATCTAGCATTGCAATATTTCTGAATATTCTTTCTGTCCATCTGCTGAAGACACTGCAAATGGAATAGCTGTGCTGATGACACAGGAGCTTCACAAACATTCTAATGGATAGGGCAAAGTACCAAGAACATGCGTGGATGAAGGAAAGGACCATTGTCAGTTTGGCAGTGGAAAATGAAGTATGAAATAGAAATAGCTTTCTGAAGTAGGCTAAAGAGGTCCTGTGGGGAGGCAACAGATGAGAATACCAACACTAAAGGAACAGCACTTTAAAGACTCTCTCAGTTTGGGATTTTATTCATGCAAAATTCGCTGCAGGTAGCATTTTTACACACACACAAAAAATACTGTCAGCACAGGACACAGCATTTTCTGTGCAGAAAATAGGGCATCTTCACAGAAATATTATAAACATTGTTTTCGGCATAAAATTCATTCTCTATGCAGGAGACAGCATTTTCTCCATAGCTTTTTTTTCTGCATAGAAAATGAACCTTTCTGTGCATAACAACCTTGCAAATTTTGTGTAGAGTAAGACCCAAGCTACAAAGATTCCTGTCAGCCCAGGATTTCTCTTGTTGGGGTTTTTTGACACTCAGGAAACATACTTTTCAAATGCTTTTTCAGTATCTTCAAATAGTCTTTCTATCCCTAGTTCCAGGTAGCCAAGCAACAGGGCCCAAACCAAACTGTCCTCAGCAAGCATCAAAATCCGACAGACGAGGAGCAGCACTTACCCTCCTGACAGCACAGGAGAGACAACCCTTACGAAAGGAGGATCAAAAGGAAAGTTGTCCTGGAAGAGAACACAGAATTTGAGCATGTCACTTGGCTGTCCCCTTTTCCTTGATCCATGTACCAGTGCAGCTGCCACTGCCAACTCCTCCTCCTCATCCCGCCCTGCCAGCCTGACCTTAAAGGTGAAGTTGAGGAGAATGAAGTCAGTCCCCTCTTTCTCCTTGAGGATCTGTAAGTCACTGTGCAAGGCGCTGTCCTCGTCTACCCTGAAAGAGACAGAGCGTGTGTATATGAATGAAGGAGAGGGAGCTGGACATAATAGTTGGGTGATCCCCCAAGCCTACTGTCCAAATATTAGCTAGTTTTCTAGCACAGCCCTCCCAAAGCTGGGCTCCATCCTCCAGGTGGCTAACCAGTATGATGTAGCACCTGCAGCTGAACTAGTGCTAAGGCAAGGTCAGACTAGCAGCCCTCCAGGTGTCAGAAAACTGCAAGTCCAAGCACTATGGTACTTAGAGATGCCAGGTGTTGCGGTGCACCATCATCTCTTCAGGCTATTTGAAGGACTATACTTCCCTATACAAGCCCACTCAAGATCTAAGATCTTTAGGAAGGCTAAAGATGAGGATGAGAATGGCTGGTCTAGACGCCCCCCTCCCCAAAGCTCTCTGTGGTAAAAGCTGCTGCTTAACTCTGGAGCTCTCAGTGTGTGAAGGTTTTCCAACACCTCAATGCCTCTCCATTAATGTAAAGCTCTTTGCAAACAGAGCACTGGGAAAGAAACTACAAACCAGGGCTGGGGTGGAACCAAAGCTTATAATAATGACTCTCTAAGACTATAGCATCCAGAACTCTTGGGGTTTCTGTAATTGATCATCCTGAAGAATCACTCTTCCATACTGGGCAGTACAACAGTGATCAGCAAATATTTGAAGAGCTCCTGGGCAGATTTCCTTTTGGCTTCTTTTTGCTGAGGGCAGGAATATGAACCAGTGGGAGGAAATGGTGGAGAACAGATTCTAACTGAGCAATGTTAGGAGATGCTTCCTAAGCCAGGGTCTGTCAAGATGTTGTTGGACTCCCATTATGATCAGCCCTAGTGGGGCTGGTCACTAGTGAATATTAAGCAGCTCATCAACACCTGGGAGGCACAGTGAAACTTGGGAGGTGATGGGCACTCTTTCACAGGAACCAACTGCATGACTAGACTTATATTCCACTTTTTCTTCCAGGCGAGACACAAGGTGACTTTAAAAGGCATTTTAGAGCATTTTTTAAGCAGACAAAGTATTTTAACAGGTCTTCTGAGCAGGCCTAAGAAATATTTAAATAGAGGCTGCATGGCCAAATTCCAGCACTGATCTAGACTTGATGGTCTCCAAGGCCCCTTCCAATGTGAACATTCTGTTCAAAGGAGGGCAACCACAATGATAGAAGGCCTGGAAACCATGACCTATGAAGAGTGACTTAGGTGGGTATCTCTAGCCTGGAGAAGAGCAAGTTAAGAGGTGACATGATAGCTATGCTTAAATAGTTGAAGGGATGTCATATGGAGGATGAAACAAGCCTGTTTTCTGCTGCTCCAGAAACTAGGTCACAGAGCAATGGCTTCACACTTCAGGAAAAGAGATTCCACCTAAACATTAGGAAGAACTTCCTGGTGGTAAGAGCAGTTTAACAGTGGAATATGCTGCTGCTTGGGAGTGTGGTGGTCTCCTTCTTTGGAGGTTTCTAAACTGGGGTTGGATGTAGGGAATGCTCTGGTGGTGTATTCCTGCATGGCAGAATAGAGTTGGATTCGATGACCCTTGCGGTCTCTTCCATCTCTATGGTTCTGTGATTACATGTGTATGTGTATCTAGAGTGAGGTGCTTACAATTGGGCAAATGAATTGCCAGGGCTCCCAAAAGTCTCTCCATAGTCCTGGCAAACTTTTGTATCTAACACTGTGATTGTTCTTAGAACTGAGGCAGCAGACATAATGTATACACAGAGAGAAAAGCCAACCCTCTCCATCCTCAGTGAAGCTCTTACTTCAGGAGTTTGACATTCCAGTCATACAGGCTGTCATTCACTAGTTCAACTGCATAGTTTCCTGTGGATGACAGAAGAAATGGGTTAGTACCGCCAAAGTATGGAGTCCTAGACAGAGGTCACAAATGTTCTGAGATTCCCCATGTTAGACTTTCAACGTGCCCTGCCCCCTGGCTCACAGACAAAGCATCTCACACGTGAAAACCACATACTTACCACCTTTGAAACTTGCTGATCGGTAAATATCCCTGAGCTCCTTCATCAGCCGGTCAGTGGCCTGCACGGACCCAGACACTGCCCCCTGCAAGACACGGGAAGAGGCATTTTCTGGTTACCCTTCTGTTCTCTTTGTCCACCAAAGGCATCAGCTTGCCCTCCTCATCCCTTTATGCCTGGTATGAATAGAAACATGTTTTTCCTCCTCTTTCAAATGTGGAGACAATTGACGCAGCAAACACTGGGTTGACAAAAGGAAGCAATGTCTTTCCCATGATGCAGTTTTTAAGCTGTGGAACCTTCTGCCTCAAGGCATAGCGAGGGCTCTTGAAAGGAATGTGACAAACTTGCACACAGTCTCTTACTGACTGTCAGGTATGAATGCTATATGCAAGCGGTTCTTAACCTTTTCTTTACCAGGGACCCGCTTTAAATATCTTTTTCTGCCATAGATCACCAAGACTTCACTTCTGGTTGTATGGGCGAAATAGCACATACTTTCACTCAGCCACTCAGTGTCATTCAATTGAATGTTTTCACCACATGCAAAAGTTGCAAGTGCTGAGTACTTCTTTTCTGCTATTAGTTTCAGAACTTTTAATGGTTTGAAATACTATAATGACACTCTGTACAAATGATGTTGGGCTTCTGAGCTTTCAATTCAAGCACCTGCCTGACCAGCTAGACCTTTGGTCTGATCCAGGAGGGCTCCTCTTCAGCTCTTATTAGCTGAATAATTCATATTGGATCCTCCCTGTCCAGTGGCAGTCTCTCACTAAATGCCAGCTGCTGGGAGGAGAAATGAGCAAGAGGGTGCTATACTGCACTGACAGACTTCTTGTGGACTTCCCACTGGATTGTTTGGCCACCAGGGCAATAGAATGCTGCACTCTCTAGAGAGGTCTTTGCTCAGATACACCAGGCCAACTCTTAAAACACTTAAGATTCATGTTTCCAAAAGGCTTTATAATTATTATTAGAGAAGGTAGAAGAAAAAAGCTGCTCTTCCAAGGGATTTCTCCCTGCGTACAGAACATAAAGTTGTAAATTTTGTAAATCTTCCTGCAGGCAGAAAACTCACATGCCAAGAAGTCTTCCTGTTTTTCTAGATTAAGGAAGACAGAGGCCTAAATCTACATGGATTTTTTTTAAATGCCATGCCCCAATCATGGATTCTAGGCAGCTCTAAGTATCTTTCATAGTATGTGTTCAAATTTTTTTTTATTCAGAGAGGATAAAGGACTGAAATGACTTTTATTGTACAGTTTCTTTTTTTTTTAATTCTTTTTTTATTTTTTTACTGTACAGTTTCAAGAGTTCAGGGAAATACCTTTTTCCTGGAGCCCCTTCCTGCCCCATGCTAGGTGGCAGATCTGAAAACTGTAATTCCAAAAAGCAAATTTTCTGAGTACTGGCAGTTTCTAGAAATTTCTACTAAATTTCTTAAGAAGCAAGATTGCTAATGAAAGCCTTTAAACTGTGCAACAGCTGGCAGTAAACATTAAAAAAAAGGCCACAAACAATTTTCCTAACTACAGCGAGCAAAACACTATAGTCAGTGAAAAAGGACATTATTTCAAGGCTTATCAGTTGAATTTTTTTTAAAAAGGGCATTATGGCATGTGACAACCTGAAGAAGAATCTATATACTGCAATGACTGTGCTAGGAATTGCTGGGAGAGGTAGTTGTCACTTCTGCAGAAACTTTATTATAACCCACCCTGTCAGTGCAGGAAAATGAAGGGATGGTTTCACTTTCATGACAACAGGAACTCCAAATGTAATACATAGTTATCTCTCCGGAGCAGGAGAGACCTCAATTCAAATTACAAGGAAAGATTCCACCTAAACATTACGAAGAACTTTTTGATTGTAACATTGTTAAACAAATACAAAGAACTGTCCCAAGTGAGTTTTGGGGGATTCTCCTTCTTTGGAGGCCATCCTTCAGAACAGGTTAGCTGTACATGGTGCACTAGATGGTCTTTGTGGTCCTTTTCAGCTCTAAGGTTCTACAGTATCCATTCAGTTAGCTAAGAGAAAATAAGGGGGGATCAATCTGGGATGTCACTGAAGTGAATGATGAATGTGCTTCTTCTCGATAGGCTATTAAAAATCAAACATTTGCATTTGGATAATCCTGCCCTAGCAGGATTGAAGGCCCACAACAACAACAAAACCTAGAAAGCCCAAGGGACAATGGAATATGAAAGACAACAGTTCCCTGGTGGTTCTTTGGAAATTTCTCATTTATCTTTTAAACACCTGCTCCTACCCATTCTGTTTACTCTTATTTCAAGGAGCTTGTTACAACCAAGAGACATGCTTCTCTCCAAAACAGCAAGCAAACCACTCCTCATTCCTAATATATAGCTGGCTGGGCTTTTTTTTTCCTTAAAAGGCTAATACACTGACATGATTTTTAAAAATAGAGGCTAAGCAGCTTCAAACACTCACACCCCAAGCCATGACTGCAGGGTGGATTTAATTTCTTTTAAACTTCTACTGCACAGATCCCCTTTCAAAGCTAAGGAAGAATTCAGAACTGGTCCCAACACTAAGGTAAGGGAGATGGGTGCCTAAGGCAGCAGACTGAGTCCGTGCCCACAGCTACCTGCAGCTGCTGAAAGGGACACCCAAAGAGTACCAGCTCCTGGAGGAACCCTGCTCAGTCCCTACACTGAAAGGACAGGCAGCCCTCACAGCAGGGGAACAATTCCACTAGCCTACCTTCCCCCCACAACACTTGACCCTCCCGCCTGGCGACACGTACATTTAAGTAATCTTGCCTCTGGTTCTTTTTTATTTTCTCAAGGATGGCCAGGTTCTCTTTGCCGATGCCATCATCCTCAGCTTTCTTCGCTTCTGCTGGTTCTTCCTCCTTCATCTCATAGTGATCGAGCTCTTCTGTGTCCTTGAGAAGAAGAGAAGAACTCACTCTGGATTCCAGTGGCAGAAAATTAGGTGTTCAGCTGGTGGAATTCCCAAAACTTGGCAACACTGAGGGGAGGTGCAGGAGGCTCGGAGTACAATTCCCAGTGGCCATACTGGCTGGAGGATTCTGAGAGTTGCAGCCCCCTAAAACATAACTTTGCCAAGCTCTGGGAATTTTGGAGGAGAGGGGCACAGCTCTGCAATTAAGGCTTGGTAGATAAGATGTGGAAGGCTGGGAGATGTTTAATGGACAGCATACCTCTGGCATTTCCTCATCTTCTTCTTCAGAGGAAACTTCTTCTTGGGTGCTCTAGGGAACACAAACATACACAAAACCAAGAGTGAAATATGGACAACAGTCTGCCAGAGGACACCATTTTAAGTGAGCACCATGTAAGAGCTGCCCAGGTGCTCACCCAGAGACAACAGCTACTGTCCTACAAGGACAGAGGTAGGAAGAAAAGCACACATCTGTCCTCATTTTGCCTTGTGGGACTGTTCTTGGGGCCATCCTTCTACAAATGAGCAGCTGGTAACATTGCTTTGCTGTCCCACACCAAATTCATGCTTTTAGTATTCTAACTCCAAAGTTAAGTACTTCCTAAACTTCATACTCAGAAATACTGTGTAAAACTCTCCACATTATTATTTAGTTTGTTTTATGCTTACAGATTTCAAAATGTTACTGGAGAGCTACTTGTAAATCCCACAGGGTTGACAGCAGAGAAAATTAATGCTGAACCATAGAAAATAAACCAAAAAGGAAAAAAAAAATCTAAAAAAACTATTAATCATGTTAGGATGCACATCTTGAAAGCACTCACCTGGAATGACTTTAAAATTGCCTCCAGGCAACTAACCAGAGAAGCACTTGTGAAATATAGAAAATATATTCTTTCTTTTATCTCCTTCTTAGTTTCTGTCAGACTGCTACAAGCAGTTATACCTGCAGGTTGCCCACTCTAACTGGTAGGGCCAAAGATTTGTAAGAAATTTGATACATAGATTATGCTGATTATTCAGCAATAGGTGGATGGGCAAAAATTTTACTTGCACGACAAGATTTTTTTTTTAAATGTTGTTTGGGATGAGTAAGAATTGTAGTCCAACTAATCAAGCAGGGATCAAATTGGAGCAAGTTAGTGCAGACAATATTGATCTATAGTAACAATATCAATTTTTATTTCTTAGCCACCTTTCCCTCTAGGTTGAAGTGGGGAACCACAATGAATGAGACAAATAATACCAGTTGAAAGAGCATATAAAACCAATACAAGTGATCAATGTATACTTTAAAAGTCATTGATTTAAAAATCATCTGGGTAGGCCTGCTGAGAAGAGACTGGTCTTTACTGCTATTTTAAACTCAGGAAGTATATCCAGCTGACAAATCATTGCACGATAGTGGTGGAGGGGAAGAAAATGTCCTTTAGGTAACAGCTGTTAGCCTACTTTTGGCTGACTGAAGTAAACGTCTCCCACAGGACCAGAGTGTATGAGGTAGATTATATGGTGGAAAGCAATTCTGTAGGTACCCTGAACCCAAGTCATGAAGGGCATTAAAGGTAACAACTAATACTTAGCAGCTTACCCAGAAACTAAATGGCAGCCCAGTAAAGCGATTTTAATATGATCACTCTCAGATGCACTGATATCCAATCTAGCTGCCATGTTTTGGACTAACTGAAGCTTCTGAATTTGGTACAGATGTAGCCCAATGTACAGCACACTACAGAAGTCCAATCATGAGATTATCAGAGTGTGCACCACCATCTTTAGATCTTGCAGCTCTAGGAAAGGACCCACCTGGCATAACAGATGAAGCTGACAACAGGCATCTAGACCAGGCATGGTGGGGTGGATAATCTTTGGCCCTATAAATCCAATAAGACAGTTTGCAATGCTGGGAAGAGCATGGGGAGTATGAAGTCCCCAAACATCTGGTAGGAGGCAAAACACGTCTCCATCCTATCTCTGATTTAAATCAGCCAGCCTAATACATAGAACCTTCCAGAGCTCAGAAAAAATATTTTTGAGAACCACAACTCCCAGAAAGTTTCATCCAGGACAGCCACTAGTGATGCTGGCTGGGGTATTTGAGAAGCTGTCTTCCAACACGAGCAACCCTCTCAAGCTCTCTCAATACTATACTCACAGACTCAGATGCTCAGAGTGAGCACCTCCACAACATCACTGAAACACACCAGGATGCTCTTTGGCTTCAGAAGGCTGCTTGGGTAGCTCACCTGCTCTGCAGGCAGAGGCTGGTCCAGCATCTCAACATCTGGATGTTGTGGAAGGTTGTAGAGTTTGCAAAGGTCTGAAATGATCCGCTTCAGGTGTTGCAGGAGCTTCCCAGGGAGAAAACAGACAGCAAGGGTAAGATGAGAACAGACAAGGAAGGCACCTAATTGAGCACCTCCTCTTGCTTCATCAGCCTCCTCCCTTCCCAAAACAGGTGTTCCCACTGCCTCACCAGGGTGTTTCCTTTCTTCACATCTGCTAGCCTCTCCAGGACTGCTGCCAAATTAGGGTCATCTGATTCCACAGACCATATTGGGGGGACTGCTGGATAGGACTCCTAGAGGAAAAAGTGTTTTATAAAAGAAGTAGTGAAGCAGTGCCATACAGACCATAAGAGAACCCAGTAGCGCTTTTGCCCCTTACATCCTTTGCAACTGTCTCTCGCAATTCCATTGCAAGCACAGGATAAGATCCCAAAACAACTGGTCTAGGTCTGATCAACATCTCCTGCAGGCTTAGGAGCAAATAGGTTTTCTGCTTTAAAAGCCCAAAAGGCCCCAAGGTACAGGCTCTCAAGGGAGGAATTCAGAACTCTGAAAAGTTACTTCTGTGGACTACAGCACCCAGAATCCCCAACTAGAATGCCCATTCTGAGTACTGAAGTCCAAAAACAACTTTTTCAAACTCTTTTTGTTGGGTAAATACCCTTCTGCACCATCTGTCCCCAGGATCATCTGTGTCAAGGTAACCCCACTTTGTTGAACCTCCTGTTTCCACTCTCAACGGAGATGGCAAACTCCCTTGAGGCTCCAGGCAGCACAAGCTAGGGGATGATGGGAGTTTTATGTCAGCAAATCTGGAAAGTCAGATTGTTCTAGGTCATCTGGTACTTACCAGCCCTGTACCATACATCTCTCAAGATGGCTAGAATTCAACTTTACAGTTACCTCCAGGGTAAAACAAGCCCCACCCCCAGCTCTTCACTTTCCCACTCCTGCCCCAAATGTCAACTGCCCCCTCCCCAAGCCCCGCCCACTCCCCTCCAAGCCCCGCCCCACCACCCCACTCCCCTCCAAGCCCCGCCTCCCGGAATGAGAGGGCTCTTGGCCAATTGCAAGTTCCCCTCCCTAACGTACCCCCCAACAACGTCTCACCGTGATGTTGCCATGGATACGGACCGGCCCCCCGCTGCCCGGGCCCGGGAGAAACTCGCAACCCAGCTCGTCCGGGCAGGCGCGGGCGATGCGGAAGCGCTCGTGGCCGCGGTGGAAGATGGACTCAAGGAGCCGCAGCTCCCGCCTCAGCAGCGCGCGCCCCGGCCCCGCCCCCAGCACGCCGCCCGGCCCCGCCCCGCCGCCGCCGCCGCCGCCGCCGCCCGCGCGCTGCATCTTCCCATCGAGCGGCCCGCCGCGGCCCCCGGGCCCCCCGAGTCCCCCCACACCGCAAGATGGCGGCCGGGAAGGGCCCGCAGTCGGAAGTGACGACCCGCATCCTGCTCCTCCCCCATTTGCACGGGCGGGGCGGAGAAGGAAGAGGAGGAGCTACGTCTGGCCGTGAAAGGAGGACGGCGCAGGCCTGGAGGCCCGCACGCGCAAACGCCGTCGTGATGGAGACGGTCTCTTCCGATCCGGAGCGGACGTGATGTTTCCCTTCTCACGGTTCCGAAAGGCTCGACTGTTTAGAGCGGCGAATAGTAGCCCATAGACAGTGGGCGT
This sequence comes from Ctenosaura bakeri, assembly GCA_948474755.1. Classification (NCBI taxonomy): domain Eukaryota; kingdom Metazoa; phylum Chordata; class Lepidosauria; order Squamata; family Iguanidae; genus Ctenosaura; species Ctenosaura bakeri. Next base: position 58,340 of record CAOLHI010001294.1, read on the forward strand.
CCGGAAAGGCGTTTTCTAAACAATAATTTTCGCCGAAATTGAGATTTTGGGGCTTAACAATATAGAGTATGGGAGGATTTCACCATAGAGCTGCCAAGCTCTAGAGCGGCCCTTTGTCCTATCCATAGAGGCGACCGATTTCGGCCAGAGCGGCACTTCCTTAATATTCGGATTCATATCCAAAATGGCGCTTTTCCTTGTAAATCGAAGCATGGCTGGGGCTTGCAACTAGCACCGAATCGGAAATGACGTTGCAAAGCGGGCAGAAGTAAATGAGGAAGTTTACTTGTTGCCCTGAAGCCATAGGGAAAAGGAAGAGAAATAGCGCAAACAGTATCAAGGGCGGGCTTTGACTGCCAAGAAACTCTTCCCTCTGGGTTGTTGCAGCCCGCCGGTTACGCTGACGTAGACGGTACGTTCCCTTGCAGAAAAGCGGGACTCCTCCGTGGGGCCAGACCACGATTGGCCAATGGCATAGCGAGGACGCCTCTTACAAAGCTCCTCCCTTTGAATGTTACGTAATTAAATTTTATTGAATGATTATACTAGTTGAGCTTTTGGAACATTAGGTCCGTCACCTGTTTCCTTGATTATTTTTTTTTTAGCAATTGGAGCTGCTTGTGCCGTTTTTGCCATTAACGTTATCAAGGGGAATTGCTCATTTTGTTGGACTGCCTTGATTGGTTCCCTCCTTAAAACTTTAGTTTTTGCAGAGTCTGGAAGTTAGAAAACCGACAATGATGATTTTTAGGGACACGCCTTGTTATTGGCATCTTCAAAAGTACTTTTAGTCGTTTACAATGATCTTCCCTCAAGCTGTCACTTTTTTCCAGATGGATTACACATCCCATAATACAATTTTTGTCTGGAATAGTAGGGAAATCTTTTCCTCCCCTTATTGCCTCACTTCACTCTATGGTGAATTGGACTGGTGTGGCTAGCTGGCGGTCAAGAGAATCTAGTTCTAACTAAAATCTGTCAACAAAAGAATGGAGCATAGAGTGGAAATGCTCGCTATACATTCCAACCCCCAAGAAAGAAGACAACAGGAAACTGAGTAACCACAAGACCATTGCATTAATTTCACATGCAAACAGATGCTTGAAATTCTACAGCAAAGACTTCTACCACATATAGAGTGAGAAATGCCAGATGTCCAAGCTGGGTTCAGGAAAGGAAGAGATGCTAGGGATTATATTGCACGCATACGCTGGATAATGGAGCAACACCAAAGGATTTCAAAAGAAAATCAACCTGTGCTTTATAAATTACTAGTGTATTTAGGAATTACCTTACCTTGCCTTAGGAATTAGATTTGATTGAAATACACAGATTTGAGATCCTCTGTCTGTAATTCCCCAAACTGTCTTGTCCAGTACCTGTAATTTTTCCCCATATTTCCCAAACAATTCTGTATTCAGAACTATTAAAATACAGAGGTGGGTTCCTGAGGGAAAAACACTGGCCTCCTCCTTGCTGCTAGGCCTCATCTCCATAGGAACTGGCCTATGCAAGAGAGGCTCAAGAGCTCACTGGCTGAGAATTCTGAAGGCCCCTCCCTAAACTGCACACCCCAGGATTCCATAGAACCTTCTCAGGCAGCCAGTCATATGAGGTCTTCTCTGCCTGACACGGACAAACAGACAAACTTTGACTTTCATATACTAGATAGCAAAGTCTTTGTGGAGATCATGAAAAACTGTGGGAACTCCTTATCCATCTTGACTTACAATCTGGAGGTGGAAAAAAGATGGCAGCAGCTTTGTCAGAATCTTTGTTGCTGTTTGGTTTTTTTTTGGTTTAAAAGTTTTATTGTCTTATTGCTTTATTGTTTTGCTGTTCTGGTGCCTTCTGCTCTACAATTTTTGCTATTTTCTGTCATAATTTTTTTCTGAAAAACTGGATTTCTGAAAAACTATAGATAGAAAGTCAAGGAAGAAAGTGCAAAGGCAGGCTTATGGATGAATATTGAAAAAAACAAAAATAATTACCACAGATGATTTATGAAACTTTAAAGCAGGTGATGAAGATATTGAAAGAGTTAACAATTTTCCAGTTATAAATCAGAATAGAGACAGCAATCAAGAAATTGGGACTTGGAAGGGCAGCTGTGAAGGAACTAGACAAGATCCTGAAATGTAGAGATATATCACTGAATACTAAAGTGAGGATTGTCCATGCCATCATATTTCCAATTTCTATGTATGTTTGCAAAACCAGAAAGGAAGAAAACTGCCTCATTAGAAATGTGATGCTGGAAAAGAGTTCCACAGATACTGTGGGCTGATAAGATGACAAATAAATGGGTCCTAGAGCAAATCAGACCTTAAATACCATAAAGGCACCAAATCCTGTCTGATCTTGGAAGCTGGGAGGATGTGCAGCCCCTGTGATAGTGTATTAGACGTGCATTAGAATATAATGCACGTCTATACCCAGTATACGGAATTGCTGCGGTAGTCAGAACTCTACAAAATATCAAGTGTTAATTGATATTAACAAATAAAAATAATGTATCCATTTGAAGCATGCTTGAGTATTCCAATGTATCAAATAATTAATTGCTCTATTGCTCACAGCCACAATGTATCTGATGAAGGGGGAGAAGATCAGAGTGGGCGAAGAAAACAAAAGTACCAAGAGGTGGTTTGGGAACTCATAGTGTTTAAAGCTAAGAGGCAGGAAATATGTTCTTGCCCAAGGATGAAAGACAACTAAACAACTGTGGGTCTGGGAAATGTCAAAAGATGTGGAGTGATGTTACATTTATGATCCTTCTCCACTCACAGCTTTGTGCACCCAAATTTGTATGGAAAAGTCTAAAACCTATGAACTCCATGTATGCATCAGTCTCAGCAACTTCAGAAACAGTGCGTTGATTGCTTTCGTACAAATAAATGCTACTTCTACCTCAGAGTGGAGTTTGTGGGTTGTGAGTTATCCAGGTCATGAAAGAAGTTAAGAAGAACAGGCCCTAGTTAGTACCTGGATAGGAGATGACTAACAAATACCAGGTGCTGTAGGCTGTATTTCAGGAGGAGGAACTGGCAAAAGCACCCCTATGAAATTCATGGGGTTGCCCGTAAGTTGACAGGCAACTTGAAGGCACAAACGCAGAAATCAAATCAGTGAACTCTCTAGAAGCCAACATGACTAAATTAAACTAAGCCTATCATACTTTGGACATATGAGGAGACAGGACTCACTAGAAAAGACAATAGTGCTTGGGAAGGTAGAAGGCAGCTTTCACATCATGAAGGATTACGAGCTTATGGGTAGGAAGCTGAAGGACCTTTGTGCATAGGTTGTCATTTCATCTCTTCTCCCGGTGGAAGAACATGGCACATGAAGAGAAAGAAGAATAGGGGAGATCAACAACTGGCTCCGAAGATGGTGCTGCCAGAAACGATTTGGATTTTTGGATCACAGCTTCCATCTCCATGAGCCTGGTCTTCTGGCAAGGGATGGCCTGCACCTTACAACCGTCGGCCGGAATGTTTTTGCAAACAGGCTTGCAAAACGGATCAGGAGGCCTTTAAACTGAGTTTGACTGGGAAGGGGGACAGTAGTATTCTGGGCAAGGATTCAGTGAGTGCTGCGAAAAACAGCCTAAATGATATGGATAGGGCAGGCCAAGTAGAACTAGAGACCAACAGGGAGAGGGAAAGTAACTTTAGTACAGGAATTCCACGAAGGGCACATCATCTCAAGTGTCTCTACACTAATGCACAGAGCATGGGCAATAAGCAAGATGAACTCCAACTCTTAGTACTGCAAAAAAAAATGTGATGAGGCATCACTGAAACCTGGTGGGATGAATCTCATGATTGGAATGTTGGAATAAAGGGGTATGACTTATTTCGTAGAAATAGACCAAACAAGAAAGGAGGAAGAGTAGCCTTATATGTCAAGGATGTTTTCACCTGTGAAGAAATCCATGACTTAAATCTGGGAAGCCAAGTTGAAAGCATCTGGGTAAGAATTAAAGGAGCGAGAAACAATAGGGATGTGATTGTGGGGGTTTGCTACAGGCCTCCGGGCCAGCCTGAGGACTTGGATGAGGCCTTCTTGCAGCAGATGACCACACATTCAAGAAGGAGAGGTGCCATGTTAATGGGAGATTTCAGTTATCCTGATATTTGTTGGCAGTCAAATTCTGCAAAGACCGCAAGGTCCAACAAGTTCCTTGCTTGCCTTGCAGACAATTTCATGGTCCAGAAGGTGGAAGAGGCAACAAGGGGATCCGCTATTTTATATCTGATCCTGACCAACAGGGACGACCTAGTTGATGAGGTGGAGGTGGCAGGATCCTTAGGAGGGAGTGACCATGCTCTCTCAGAGTTTGGCATCCAGTGGGAAGGAGAAGCCAAGTGTAGCCAGACACGCATCCTAAACTTTAAGAAAGCTGATTTCTCCACACTTAGGAGTTACTTGCTGAAATCCCGTGGACAAGAATACTAAAAGAGAAAGGAGTGCAAACTGTGCTGATAAGGAGGAAAAATGGCAGGTGTCTAAAGAAACAGGAATGGTTGACTGAAGAACTCTCAGCTGAGCTAAGTGTTAAAAGAAACATGAACAGGAAATGGAAGAATGGTGAAACCACCAAAGGGGAGTTCAAGCAAATAGCCAGGAGATGTAGGGAAAAAATCAGAGAAGCTAAAGCGCAGAATGAACTCAGGCTTGCCAGAGACATCAAAAACAATAAAAAGGGCTTTTTTAGATATGTCCACAGCAAAAGGAAAAAAATGGAAATGATAGGATCACTATGTGGAGAAGGTGACCAACAGGGGGGAGTGAGAAGGCAGAACTAGTTAATACCTTCTTTGCCTCAGTTTTCTCTCAAAAGGATGGAAGTACCCAACCTGGGGCATGGGGAGCAGGTGAGGAAGTGGGGGAAATGCAGCATAGAATAAGTAGAGAAGTAGTACAGGAATATCTGGCTAAACTAGATGAATTCAAGTCCCCAGGGCCAGATGAAATACATCCAGGGATATTAAAAGAGCTGGCAGAAGTCATTGCAATAATCTTTCAGAACTCTTGGAGAACAGTCCCAGCAGACTGGAGGAGGGCAAATGTCATCCTAATCTTCAAGAAGGGGAAAAAAGAGGACCTTAATAATTATCGCCCTGTAAGCCTGACATCAATTCCAGGAAAGATCCTAGAGCAGATTATTAAACAGTCAGTTTCTAGTTACTTAGAAAGCAATGCTGTAATCACTGAAAGCCAGCATAGATTTCTCAGAAATAAGTCATGCCTGACGAATCTTCTCTCTTTTTATGATAGGGTTACAAGCTTGATAGATAAAGGGAATGCTGTAGATGTAGCATATCTTGACCTCAGTAAGACCTTTGACAAACTCCCCATGACATTCTTGGAAAGAAGCTAGTAAAATGTGGGCTGGACAGGGCTACTGTTAGGTGGATTTGTAATTGGTTGACCGACTACACCCAAAGAGTGATCACTAATGGCTGCTTTTCATCTTGGAGAGAAGTGACTAGTGGGGTGCATCAGGGTTCTGTCCTGGGCCCAGTGCTATTCAACATCTTCATCAGTGATTTGGATGAAGGAGTGGAGGGCATTGATCAAATTTGCAAATGATACCAAACTGGGAGGGGTTGCTAACACACCAGAGGATAGGATCAAATTTCAATGCAACCTTGATGGATTGGAGAGCTGGGCCAAAGCTAAAAAAATGAATTTCAACAGAAAGAAATGTAGGGTCCTGCACTTGGGCAAAAAAAATGAAAGTCACAAGTATAGGATGGGGGATGTGTGGCTGGATGTGAAAGGGATCTAGGAGTCTTGGTAGATCACAAGCTAAACATGAGTAAGCAGTGTGATGCGGCAGCCAAGAAAGCCAACGTGATTCTTGGTTGCTACAATAGGAGTATGGTGTCTAGATCGAGGGAGGTAATGGTACCACTCTATTCTGCATTGGTTAGGCCTCACTTGGAATACCGTGTCCAGTTCTGGGCACCTCAATTCAAGAAGGATGTTGACAAGCTGGAATGCGTCCAGAGCAGGGCAACCAAAATGGTGAGGGTCTGGAAGCCATGCCCTATGAAGAATGCCTTAGGGAGCTGGATATGTTCAGTCTGCAGAAGAGAAGGTTAAGAGGGGACTTGATAGCCATGTTTAAATATTTGAAGGGATGTCATGTTGAGGAGGGAGCGGGCTTGTTTTCTACCGCACCAGAGACTAGGACAAGGAGCAATGGATTCAAGCTGCAGGAAAGGAGATTCCACTTGAGCAAAATGTTTTGGGTTGGCCTTTTCCTGTTGCTAAACACGAATGTAATATTTAGTTTTTGTGTATGTGTGTGTATAAAATAATGTTTCATCTTTAGAAAGAAAGAAGATGGAAGCTGACGCATTTTACTCATTTTTTATTTTTTATTTCTCTCCATTAATCGCATAGATAGAGATGAAAGATTAACTCCACCTTTCTGGGATCCAGGACAAACCTGGGAAAAGGGCTGATAGTCTGCTGCTCCATCAGTCACGCATGCGTGCTTATTTCTTGGTTATTTGTGGTAAAGTTGAGTCTGTCTAAGTCCATCATAGCTGTCCAGGGCAACAAGCAATGGAGCATGCCCCCTGCTGACATGACCTCAGCACACATAAATGCAAGGTCCAGCAAAGCCTCACATCTAATCATTGTCCATGGATGGGCTAAATTTGCGCCAGTGGGTGCACATGCATTGGATCCATTGCCAATAATGTGATGGAGCATTTGTGTTTTTTGTTTTATGCGAGGGTTCCTGGAACAGAATCCTTGCATATACACAGGGTGCACAAAATGTGTGGGATATCCACCTCAGGAGGTATATAGTGGGACTTCAGCCACCCAGCAGATTTTGCTGCCTGAGATGAAGAAAAAGATGGTTCCCTTATTCTTGTGTATAAGGGCTTATCAGATTGGCAGTAGGCAATCTCTGGTGCCAAAACAGAAAGCAGCAACTTCACTGGGGGGGAGGGGTAAGTGGCATGGCACATATCTCTCCTGGGACACCTCGTGGCCACCTCCTAGTATCTCCTATCTGAGGCAACTGCCTCACTCAGCCTCATGGTGGGGCTGGCCCTGCATGGGACTATTATATTTGTGCATCAGTGATCCTTGTGAGACCCTATTCTCTTTTTCCTCTACATTCCCACTACATTAATGTTGGATGCTTTGTATATTAGTAAATATGCTATTACTATAAAAGAAGATTTTTCCATCTCCTTAAGTCTTTTGATGGGACTGTGACTGATTCCCCTACCACTGCATCATTTCTAGTTTGACTGCCATAATCAAATTAATGACTGTTTCCACATATGATTCTGGAGCAGATGTTCTGAGGTCACTGAGGAATATTACTAAACCATCTATCCAAAATGGATGTACCAGTTCCCACAAATGCCTCAGCACAAAAGGGGAAAGAGGAATCTCACTCCCCTTTTCTCCCCGCAAAAGACATCTGAGGACCCTGGTTTCCCTCAGAGGGCCTTGCCCCATTTGCTCTCAGACATGGAAAATCCATTACTGAAAATGCACCTTTGGCAGCATGCATTTGACCTTTTCTGTGGCTGGCAAGATTGTGGCAATCTTCACACATTGCTAAAGAAAATCTCCACACACACATGCAGAAAAAATATGGGAAGAACAAACTGATTTTTTTTTAAGCAAGGGAGGACAAATTTGCCCCACATCTTAGGTTTCTGAACCTAATGCCTCAAAATAAATTTTCTTCACTTTGTAAATCTTATTGCCTTGGTAGAGCAGGCAAAGTTATGACAGTAATGCATGGCTTATATTTTAATTTGGGGACATGGGATGGAGGTAAGTGTGCTTCAGTGTGGAGGAGAATGGTGCCTTCCCTGTGTACCTGAAATTACAACTCCCATCACTACTAGTCAGTGTAATAGGAATGTAGTCCACCACAGCTGGAGTGTCCTTATTTGTGGGAGGCTCAGAACTGTGTAAGGAAGTGTTCTGCAGGCTTTGCTTGAAGAACTATCTCCTCCTATAAGGAAGGAACAATTGCAGTGCTGAGGATGGGGGCTGAATGGCAGGGAGACATAGCATCTTCATGCTACCATCCTTTACTGTCTTTCTGCCACTGCTAGACTGCCCTCGTCACCCAACACCCATTTCCTCTGCCTCATCCAATCTCACTCTTGACTGTTCTGAATGATTAAAGCAAAGAACACTGAATCATCAAAGCACAGTTTGGCAAGAAAAAAAAGCATAAACGATTTGTAGGTGATAGGAACAGAAATACCATCAGGCACGAAAATGCTGAGTTTAAAAAAAAGTATCCAGATTTATAGATTTAATACTCTAATACTTTCTGGCTTCAAACTAGAGGATGGCAACTCCATCCTTTCTCCTGTTTGATGCTTCTTTGGTTACAGCTTTAACTTTTATTTGGAGCAGCTAAAAAATGGCGGAAGCCAAAAATAGTCCTACCGAAATGCTCAGATATATTCTGTTTGTAATTGCTGTCATATGTAAGTGTTATTGATGAAATTCTTTACTAATTTTCTTCTCAAAGCAAGCAATGAGTAATTTTAGCCATTTTCTTTCTGCTGCAAGAAAGTCTTCAAAAACAGCACCATTTTCAAAGCCGATTTGCAGTTTGGGACTTATTCTCTGCAAAATTTGTATCTGTTTGCTTTGCACAGAAAACAAATTTTCTGCACGGAAAATAATTTTTCCCTGCACAGAAAATATTTAGGCACAGAAGAAGCTGTTTCCTACACAAAAAGTGCTATATTCTATAGAAATTAACCATTGTGCATACTAAGTCCCAAACTTATTTGTGTCATACACTCTCAGCTCCATAAAACCCCATGAAAGCCTTAGGGTTGCCATAAGTCAGAAATGACTTGAAGGCACACAACAACAACTGTACATTTAACTTAGTTACATACCTATTCTTAACTTAGTTAAGTATAAATATATTTAACTAAGTAGATGGTGTAGAATATTGACTATATATTATATAGCCTGGATGCTATTCATTCATCCTAGGGCGTTTCTGCACTACACTGTTATAGCGCTATAATTCCACTTTCAACAGCCTCTGAAATCCTGGAGTTTGCAATTTAAAGAGGAGCATTTTGAAAGTGGAAGAAAAGCACTATAACAGTGTAGTGCAGAAACGCCCCATGACCTACTGAATCAATTGTTGAACGCTGAGCCAACACATAGATTGATCCCAATGTTTCAATGAGTCTACCCTGGTCAAGACTGACCAATTGATTCAGGCGAATATAATAATATACTAAATAATGCAAACACCTTCCAACAGACTTTTGGCAACTGACTGCTTATAACGAAAGGGCATTTAATAGTTTGCTGCCCTGTTTTTATTTTTTGCTTGCTTAAATAGATATGTTTTAAATTGTTTTTAAAGCTACCATTTAGTTACGTTTTAACAATAACTGTATGGGAATAAGACAATAATGTCTTATTCCCATACATTTTTTGATCTGCAGCTGTTTTAATTTGTAAGCTCTCTAACTTCCAGAATATAAATAAATAATATACATAATGTAATTGTTTGTGGTTTTAACTACTTTGTGTTCATGGAAAAGACAGAATAAATGAAATAATGCATTTAATTTGGGTTATCTGAATATAATGTAATATTATACAATGCAATATAATATAAAATGCACAAATAGTAAATAAACAAATATTCCTATCTTTCCAGCTCATAACAGAATTCTCCTGTAGCATAATTGGCATGAGCAAAGATTACATCAGGAGAGGGGAATTTAAGGCAAGTCAGATCAGAGAAACAGGATAGCTGTATTTCTTCTATCAGGACTTGGGGACCTGTGTCTTCACACTTTTGAACCAGCTTTTAAGTCATACAAGGTAGTTGCCATCCCTACATCTTGTGGCAGTGATTCCTCTAGGCTGATGATGCTGTACACAAAGCAATCCATCGTTTTGCCTGTCTAGAATCTCCTGCTGCTCAGCTTCATGGCATGACAGGACCGAAAACCTAGATGTGTTGAAGGCACTGGATCCAGTCTGATCTTGGAAACTAAACCGGGTCAGGCCAGATTAGTACTCAAAGAGAGGGTCCAGCAAGGAACACCAAGTGCTTTGGGCTAGAATTGAGAGGATGGCAATGGCAAACCACTTCTGGATATCTCTGACTTCGGAAAACCCTAAGCAGTTCAAGGGGTCACCCTAAATTGACAGGCGACTTAAAGGCACATGTATGCATAGATATATACACAGTGGATCTCTGCTCTGTTTAACATCAAAACTACCAATTTTTCACAAAGCATAAATGAATGTCTGGCTACTTCCTGTGTGGTTTTTTTGTTCCTTTTTGGTGGCAGTGGTGGTGGTGAGGGAGACTCCATGCAGCTCCCAGAAGTTCCACGGCTAGTAAGTGGTTTCTGGATCCACCACACTTGCCAATGGATCAACAGCTCCTCATTGCTCTTCCATCTTTCTTTCTTTCTTTCTTTCTTTCTTTCTTTCTTTCTTATCTGTGGACAGCTTTATTTTCAAAGTGATATTGTAACCTGGGTATATCCATTTGCAGCAAAAGCAATATTCAACTTAACATTTAAAGAATATCGTATTAAAATAAGTTTTCAGCAAAAGTTACACTGAAATAAACTGGCTATTACAAAACTCTCTCTTTTTTTCATTGAAACGGACTAACACAGCTATCTTTACCAACATTTGTTACACTCAGCACAGTACAAATTTCATCAAATAACATAGTTATTCGCATGGCATGTCAATCACCTTATAAAGCAGTGGTTTATTGAGAACATCCATCACTTGACATTTTAAAGTTAAACAAAGCAGCTTCTCTACTGATTAATGTTAGGTAATACATTGGTTATGTATAACCTAATCACTTGTACAACCTGTTCTACAACCATGGTATACAGCATCATCTTTGAAACACATAAGCAGAAGCTTAGCCTAAAATACTGGGTTGAATCTAATGAATATGATCAGTTTACTTCTTTTTAAAAATGATTGCTAATGGATGCCCTCTTTTTTGTCTGGGCATAAGCTGCCCTTGTAAGTTCTTTCAAAGGACATCAGGTCCCCCCCCCGCCATCCATTCTGACATTGTGGGGGTGGTTGGCAGAAGGGCAGCCATGCAGACAGTGTCTGGCATGTGCTCTTCTCTGTCATCCAGGCGTGATGCTCTCGGGCAAGTATGCCTGATGATGCATGAAGAAAAGGCTCATACAGCAGGAGGAGAAAGGAGCTGGCATGTGGTGATGGTGGGGTGACTGGCAGCAGTGGGGAGGGTAGGATGAAGAGACACATTGGAAGAGGGTGTTGGATTTATCTACAACCTTCCAGAGAAGTTGAGAGTGCTAGAGCAATTAAGCAGGGGCTGCAATTCAGTATCCTCTCAGCACAGTGTAAATGTAAATGCTACACAACTCCTGCAGAACAGCAATATTCTGTAACACATGCTAAAGGCTAAAATCACAGAGCTGGAAGGGGGGGGGGTGCCACAGGCCATCAAGTCCAGGAAATCCAGCTAGACCATCCCAACAGGTAGCTGACCAACTGTGACAGGGCCTGATTCTTTCTCTCTCAGACTAGTATGGTAGCTTCTCAATCTAATAAGCATCCTGTCACTTCACACACAACTCTGCCTTCGCCTTTATAATACCACCTTTGTGTAAAAGGGTGAAGCCTTTCAATGGTTATTTAGAACTCCTTTAAAGTTCTATGGTAGCATGTTTTCTGTGTGTCTTTAAATACTGTATACACTCAGCTGAGTCAGTATTTACAAAAAAATGAACTGTAATATTTATTAAAATAGCATACAGAACAAGTATTAGAGTTCATATGCCACTCAAAATAAATACAATTCTTCAGAATATTTTTAGTTAAACTCCTATATAAACACAAGTATCATAAATGCCCTTTGGCTACATTCTCACCAAAGGTTCAATCCCCAATCCAAGTCACACTTTCTGAACAAATTCTGTAATGATTTAATTGTTCTTCTGCCTCTCTCCAGGCTTTCCCCAAGAATTAAACCCTTCCCACACAGACAGCCTCCCTAGCTGATTGAGGCACTTTACTCTAGAGCTCTTTCTGACTGAAAGACTGCCAAGTGACAATCAGGATTTGCCTTTATATATCTTTTTCTTTCAGCCAGCAGTCCTTGCCACATACTCTGGGCCTGGGTTTCTCTCCTGAGGAGCTATTCTGGTTGTCTGGCAACCTGTTGCTAGGCTCCTCTGGCACTCCAGATAGCCACGCCCCCAGAAAGCCATCACATCAACCTTTCTAAAGAAGTTTGGAGAAGGAAACTCCACCACTTCTCCAGGTAATTGGTTTCATTGCCAAACTGCTCTTGCTGTCAAGAAGTTTCTTCTAATGTTCAATCAAAATCTTCCTTTCTATAACTTAAAAACCATTACACATGGTCCTAAACTCTGAGGGAGCAGAGAAAAACCTGCCCTTTCCTCTCTGTGATGGCCCTTTAGATATTTAAAGAGTATGGTTATGTCACCACTCAGTCTCCTCTTCACCAAGCTGAACAAGCTCAGCTCCCTCAATCTTTCCTCATAGGTTTTGTTCTCCATGCCTCTGGCTTTCTCTGAACCCACTCCAATTTGTCTCTGTCTTTCTTAAAATGAACTACACAATATTCCAGGTGAGGCTTGACTAGCACAGAATATAGCAGAACAATTCCTTCCCTTAATTTTTTTAAAAAATTATTTTTATACAAGAAATATGTTACATGATAAAATACTGTTACATTCATATCAAAATGTCAATATACAATATCTATACATAGGATAAAACACATAAAAGAGAAAGAAGATAAAATTACTAGTACAAAGAATATACTAAAGTTGATCAGTCCAATAAATGAATGAACAGAATCATGATGACATAAGAAAGAAAGAAAAAGTCCTATTGAGAAAGTGACTCCTTTCTCAAACAGAGGTGAGTGTTACTCTGGAAGTGTCTTTTCCTGGAAAACTTAAGTACACTAATCAGGATCTTTACAGAATTTAAACTTTACTTTAATTACTAAATGGATATAAAATAATTATCAAATAAGTTTCTGGACTCAATCCTCACACCTGCTATAGACAATCCCCCCCATCTAATTTCCCAGAGAGGTGTTGAAACTTTCCACCCTTGTCTAAATTGTTGAGCAGCCTTACCATTTAAGGACATTGTTAACTTATTTCCCTTAACTTGAGAAGATGGATCCCAAGGCTACATAAGGGATTGACCTGAGGTGAGATTCAGTTTTGGGACATCTGGATTCATTGCTCCAATTTCTAGCCACTACAATGCCCAACTGCAATGTACAACTGCAATACATAGTCACAAAGTGCAAAGAGGAGGCCCACTGTCTGTGTAACTCCGTTTCTGCCACTACTGGCAGAATATGTCCATGGCACAATGGTGATTTTCTGGCTTTGCATGCCTAATGTCACTTACAGATACATATATGCCTAATTAGAGGCTCACCTTAAACACAGTGGGGACTTGAGATGTAAATGCATGTCTGGACAAATAATTATGAGTGGTTTTTTTTCGCTGCTGTGGGGGAAAATGAATATTCCTCCACAGGAATCTTCATGTATTTGAATCTTTTGAAGTGTTGTGTGCAAATTATTCTGCATAGCAAAATGCTTTATTGTGCAAAAACACCAAGTTTCCTGTACAGGAAACAGTCTTTTCTGTGCAGGAAAACCATTTTCTGCACAGAAAAATTGGGTTTTGTTGAATAAGAAGAAGGAGAAGGAGAAGAAGAAGAAGAAGAAGAAGAAAGAAGAGGAGGAGGAGGAGGAGGAGGAAGAGGAGGAGGACGGGCAAGGGCAAAGACCAGTTCCTGTACAACATTTTGGGACTTCTGAATGCTTGGAGAAAAACGCACAAAATTCTTGCCAGCCTGTTATTCTTCTCAACAAGACTTCTCACTCATTAGGAATCCTGTTTTTCAAACTGGGAATGAATAACTGTGAATACGTTTTACCTCCCTAGTGGGGTCTGGTGGCTTCCAGAAGTGCAATCCAAGGTACTTGACCCTTTCAACAAAATAAGATCAGCACCTTTATAAGATAGTACCTTCAAAATAAGATAGTACCTTTAAAGTGCAGGCTAAATCCTGGAGAGGATTCACCTCTCCATGGACATGGTTTGGGTGGGAACTTCTGCTCTGGGTGTCAGTCCCAAGGTCATACACAATGTCACTGCTAGGTACTCATGTATTAAAAGTTTTCAAAGACTGCAATAGGGAATTATTTTTTGTTGTTGTTGTGTGCCTTCAGGTTATTCTAACGTATGGCAACTCTAAGGTGAATCTACCACAGGGTTTTCTGGGACTGAGTGTGTGTGACACATCTAAGGTCACCATCATCTAAAGTTTCTATGACCAAGTAGGAAACTGAACCCTGGTTTCTAGGGTCATAGTCAGACTCTCCAACCACAACACCATGCTGTCTCTCAGAGAATTATTAGCATTTGTCATATTCTACAGAGAGTTGTGTTTTCTTTTAACTTGTCAAATTTTCAAATATGCTTTTAGTTTGTTTTAATTATATTTTAGTGTTTTAAAATTTTAGTTTTTTTTTTAAATTGGCTAAGTTGGTTTTATTTGCACAGTGCCCTGCAATCTATAAGAGCCAGTGTGATATAGTGGTTTTGAGTGTCCCTAGGATTCTAGGAGACCAGGTTTCACAACCTCTTCTCCAGGCAGCATAGTATATTGGTTGGAGCTCCTGGCAAGGACTCTGGGAGACCAGGTTTTGATTCCCTGTTCAGCCATGAAAACCCATGGGGTGACCCTGGGAAGCCACATCCTCTCAGCTGTGCAGCAAACCTCCTCAGAATAAATCTTGCCAAGGAAACCTTGGAATAGCATCACATAAATTGGAAGTTGACTTGAAGGAATATAATAATAATACATATTTTAATAGCTAAACATAACAGTAGGGCACCTTATCCATTAGACACTTTAGGCACAGTGCTTAGGGGGCTACAAAAATTTCAGGGCCTACACAAACAGGATGAACAAAACTGCTACATCAAGACAAGATGGGGAGTTGAATACAAGAGTGCCTAGGGCCTATGGAAACCTTAACCCTGATAACAGCATCACTTGTAACTCATTACTGGACAGCAACAGCCAAACATATCTTTTATATTCTGCTATGAATCTAAATCAGATGTGTGTATTTTTTTTTGTTAAAAGGTCATATGAAACAGGCTCCTCAAAAATCCTCATGTTTAACATTTTTAACACAGAGCAACACAGGAAACCAAGATCAGGGATTCATACTAGAATAATATTGAAGGCCCTTTTAAACATAAACTTAGGTACAGGAGTTGGGGAGAATGAACTCTGGATCTACTGGTATATCCTGGAAGGATTTACTCAGGGACAGTTTCCAAGTCACTGGTGTTCAACCGCGTGTCTGTGTGTGCCTTCAAGTAGCTGGCTGGCTTATGGCGATCCCATGAATTTCATAGAGTTTTAGACGACTTCCGGCAAGATGTCGGCACGGTAAGTAGCCTGGAAAGTTGCTCCAGATTGCTACTGCAAATTCGCAGGGGTAACATCTCCCAGAGGACATGAGTCCCCCAAAAAAGTACCCCCTTAGTAGGTGGGGGGAACAGAGCAGCTCACATAGTCTGAGATTGCCCCAGCACCGATGAGGGAGGAGAGAAGGATGGACGCGAATGGGAACGAGGAGACGGAGCTTAAAGCCGTGAGTTTGCGTCAGAGATCTGACAAGTGCCGCGAAAGACCTTTTTTAAAGGGAAAGTAACAGCAAAAAGAAAACCAGATGAATCTGAGGGTTGATGGAGTTGGCTTCAAAAGGCTTTTGAAATTCAAAGGATGGAATACTTAAGTGAAATTTGGAAAACAAAGAAGGGTAAGTATGAAGTGCAAAGGGGATTTGAATGAGCGAAAGAGTGCAAGACTCTAATCTGGGAAAGAGAAAAACTTTTTAAAATAAACTCCCCTCCATTAAGGATAAAGGGTGGAAAACTTTGGAAGACCTGTTAATGAAGAAAGACTTGTTAATAAAGAATTAAAAGCATAAAAAGAACATTAAAACAATAGTAGAAGAGGGGAGAAAGGAAGGATTGAGAACAGTGTTAAAGACTTGCTGAGGGAACTGTGGAAAGACAGACAAAACAGAAGATATGAGTGAACAGAGACATAACAGAAACAGAGAGCAATATAAGATGTACTTTGGAGATTTTAAACATTGCTGGGTTGTGGATTCAACTTCTTGAAGAGAAGTGAAGAAGGGAGGCAGAAATTATTCCCCTTGAATTGATTGTGGAATAGCTTCTGAAAAGAGAGGTGAAGCCCTGGGGATTTTAAATATTGATGGGTTGTGGATTTAACTTCTTGAAGAGAAGTGAAGATGGGACAGAGATTTTGGGACTAATTCTAAAATTTGAGAACTGAGCATCAGAGTTTTTTAGAGGAGTAAGAAGACTGACGGACTTACAAGAAGGAAGATTTGTTACCCTGATTTCTGGGGGTCCCGTGAGAGATACCCAAGTGCGCTCCAAATTACAAAATTGGGAATTCGTCAAAAGAGCACAAGCTAGCACTGTGAGAGGCAGGGCAGCGGAGTGAGATCTTTTACCCAATGTCTATGGGGTCAGGCCGAGTCAAGGAGCAAACAGAAGTAAAATAATAATTGTTGTTTTTAATTAAAATACAGCCAAACAAATGTATGCAACACACTCACACAGAGAACTATAGAAATAAAGGTTGGAGTTGGATAGAGAGATTTTTAGAGGAGGTTAGTATGGGAAATACTACACCTGTCCTGAAGCCCAGGTAGTCTGAAGAAGAAGTTCGTGGAAATGGAGTTTCTCAGCACGGGGAGCTGAGGGGAAGGCTTGCCAAATGAAGCGACAGCAAGGAGGGATGGAAGCCAAGAGCGATCCGAGGAAGCGCTCAAAGTCAGGGGTTCTTATAGGGGAAAATGTGGCCGTAGGCTAGTCCGTACTTGGGGACAACAATGAGTTTCGGGCTGGAGACAAAGCCTCCGAAAGGTCAGAATTTTACATGATTGAGTTAAGACCGAATTGTCAATAGAGTAGCCAGTATGCAAACGTGGAGTGCTTGACAGATGAGTATTTGGCTAGTCAAGCTACCTGTTCAGGGCAGGGAGTTCTTTACAAGTAGCGTGCATACATAATGTGGTACTTGCCTTGAGGTCTCCTGAAGCGGCAGGTCGGCTATTTCTGGCCTGCCTGTATTTGTTTGGAATATTACAGCAATTAGCGGCCATGCCTGTATGCGAGCTTGTCCGGGGGCCTTGCAAGCATGTGGAGGAAAAAGGGGTATAGTAGGCCAAATTATTGATATCAAAATGATATCTAATATCCCACAAGTCCAGGCTACAAACTGCGGTAACAATCCCCCCACCGAAAATGGGTGATTTGGGGACAATATTGAACATTTTCCAATTAAGCATTTCAAAGCAGTTTTAGCCCCAAATAGGGGTCTAAAGGCTCAGAGGTAGTATTTCTCCATGGGCAAAGGGAATTTTTCGGGAAACATGAAGGGTTCTATCTTATAAATACATTCCTAACTAAACCTAAACCTAAACACATTCATACAAATGTCAGTAATAATCAATAGCGACTTGTCCCGTCAATTGAGAACTGGCTGTAAATGAGCAATTACAGCAAATAGCACAATGCAAAACATTTGAACTTGAAGCAAAAGCATGCCTTCCAATGAACAAGCAAAGCAAAGTGGTGATGGTTACACTGTATCCAAGTTTGCAAACTAGTTAACAATTGAAAGCTAACTATCCGCTGCTTGCATCTTGCTGATCTTGAAGGGTGGAATGGTCCATTTGGATGGACATTTTAAATCAGAGTCTTTCGGCAAAAACAGTCAGAGGGTATCTGGATCACCTCCTCATGGTCCCACAGCTGCAGCGGAGGGACTGGGCATCTCCATGGACCGGCTCCTGATTGGAGCTGTGATATTTCTTCTTCACCTCCCCCACGGTACCCGGGGGTGATGGTCAGGTCCAGGGGTCGTCCCATTTCTCCGGAGCGGTCGACCTGTAGCTATTTTGCAACTAAACTGACAGAGGTTATCCAATGCATAGATAAAACACAAATTACCAGCTCAGAGCCTGATGGGAGTTCAAGCTGAACCCTGAAATTTTGTTTCACTATAACCAAAAAGTCTAAGGGGGAGCAGAGGTTTAAATAGCTCCCAAGAATAGAGCAGTATTGGCCTTAGCAGGGCCTATTCAGGTAGTGAGGCTGCTAATTCGGAACCCGCATCCATCCATCGGTCCTTGGAGGCCGATCGAGAAGCCATGCCAACGCGACCACACCTGTGATGTTCAAAATAAAACCAGTTTGAAAAGCTAGCCGACACAGGAATATACAGTCAATACAATCAGCCTTCCCCCTTAACAGGATAGGATTCCACTTGGCGGATGCTCGCCGAGGCCCCCCCTTTGCTCAGACCCAGAGCCGAAGCTCCAAGCCTGATGATGTATAACGAGGGCTTGGGGCTGTTGCAGGTACAGTACTGATGGCTTGATGTAGGTTCCGAGTGAGAAAGCTCAGAAAGCTGGACTCCAAGGCAGGCCAGAAGATTGGTCACCTTCAGATAGGCTTTTGAAACCAAATGGGACATTATAATCAAAACAACTCACACTAACAATTAACTATTTACAAATTATGAGCCTCGGAGCTCTCAATAAAACCGGCCAGCTTGACGCTGAAAAATCTGTTTCTTGACCCACAGTGCAAGGCCAATTAAGCATAAGGCAAGTATGACTTGAAATACAACTAATATAATTAAAGGGTGCAAAGCGAAGTGGGCGATCGCTTGCCCCGTGGACGACCAAGTGAAGGCGTCCCACCAGGATTGTTGTGATGCAGTTTCCAAATCTTCAGATGATTCAACGATTATCTTGGCTGAGTGGTTAACTGTCAAGGCAATCTGGTGGAGGGAGTACGATACCTTCAGAACTCTTTGTGCTAGGCGAGTGAGATTCTGTAGCCATGTAGACATGGAGATCTCGTCTTCAAGGTGGAATCCGACTAGTTCGGACTCCATGGGCACATATCCACTTTCTAAAACATAATCTCTTATCTCCTGCCTGAGATAAAAGTTTATCCCAAAACAATCCTGTACGTGCAGAGAACAAAAGCAAGGGTTGCTGGCGGTGCGGTTTATTCTTACGGTCACACCACTAGGCAGTACTGTCATGTGTGAACACAAGGTTCTCAGGCAAAAGCACTCATTGTTAATCTGCGCCATCACAGTGTAATTGACTGGTACTATGATGTATTCAGAGACATTATTATAGCAGAAGCTGTCTATATTACGAAAGCACTGTACCCAATGGTGGTGAAATAAGCATCCGGATAAATCAAAAGAGTGTGTACTGTTGGACCAATGGTACATTTGTCGGGGTAGTAAGGTGGCATTGGTGGCTATCAAGGGGAGTGCTAGATGGGATAATGGATGTAAAATTACCGGGTCCAGAATCCTCTCGTGTACAACTTCCACCTTGAGAGTTAGGCTCTCCCAAGTGACGTGCCATATCTGTGCCAAAGCAGCAGGGTGTTCCAGTGACTCTGGATAGTGCTCTCTTAGCAGGCTCAGGATCTCAGGGTGCATTAATCCCATGAGGCTGGCCTGAATCACCTGAGCGGAAAAGGTGATTATATGGCTTTGGTTGCAAAAGGGGAAGATGCTTAAAATCTAAAACTACAACTACAATTATGGCTAATATACAAATTATGGCTATATACAAAAAGGGGAAACTTTGAGTATGAGTCTCTTCAAGGCAGCTGCCAGCCCATGAAGGGAAGTAAGGCAGTTGCCTCACTCCACTGCTGCACAAAGGAGGGGGTTGCCCAGTCTGGGGGTTTCCCTTCTAGTCCTTCGAATGTGTTTGATTGTGGGTCTCTAAAATTACTTGCAAGGGTGGCAGTGTCCACTCATGGCTTGAGACCCTTTTCGCCAAGTCAAAGTGGAGACTGGTATCTAACCCAAGTGCCTCCTGAAGTACTGCATTTCCTGGCAGGATGGTGATCGAGACAGAGCCATGGACTGCCTTGGCCCCTCTCAAGATTACCAGAGTAAAAAGGTATTGGGTGCCACTGAATGTGAATGTAAGCTGGCACCAGTATAGCTCTGTGGAGGGGAAGGCAGTAGCCACCTCCACCTCCATGTGGTATTTGAGACTCACAGTTGTTGAAACCTCCCCTGATGGAACGCAGTCAAAGGGAGTATGTATGGTCACGTCAGGGTGTGCCAGTGTGAGTGCCTTTGTTAACCTGTGCTCTGGCTGGGCAGGAGCATTTCGCTGCTTGAATCCACAGTCCCACAGGAAATTCCCTTGAAATGAGGCATGGAGAGGGTGGGCTCTCTCTGCCAAGGTTTCAAGCAAATCTCGGGGGAAACTGCAGGTCTCTAACAGGGGGCTCAGAGAGGGAACAATGGCAAGTTTTGGAACCTTGGGGCTGGCTTCCCCTGGCTGTGTGCTCTCCCTGGCTCTCACACGTGCTGGCAATGCCTTGTGCCATGTTAAATTTGGTGGGGGCTTCCTCCTGAACCTTAGCCTGGCGCGATCCTTCTTGGTGCTCTGAAAGCACTATGGTCTCGGAGGTGGTAGGATTTGCACTCATAGCTAGGTCAGGGTGAGGGGCTATTTGCTTTGTTTTAGTGCGCACTGAGCGCTTTTGTCCTCCAAAGGACTTAGATTGGGTCCCCCCCCCGCCATACCCAGTCAAACAGATAGTGTCTAGGTTAGGGTGCAGCACTTTTAGCGCTGTGCTGGAGTCTAGAGGAGGGGTGGCAGGAGTCTTTTCCCTACTGGTCCCAGTGTCTGCCTTCATTCTAGATCTTCCCTATTTGTCAGGCTTCATTCGAGCCACAACCCTTCGGGGGAGATCCCGGAACCGAGGGCACCCCTATCCTGACAGCTCTAAGTCAGGGTAATATCCAGCTGGAGGAGGATTGTTGGTCACTGCATTCACAGGCTGGCTATTTCCCAGTGGAAATCAATGAGCTTGATCGTGGGTCTCCCATCGAACTGGCTCATTCCAGTCCAAACTTTCTTAGCATGCCCCAGATCTTTACTCTGTCAGAAGAGTATGTCTGGGCGGTAGGGTCGTAACCACTAGATGTCTCCCTGGGAGTGCTAGTGTCTGGGGTCTGCTTTGGGGCAGAGGGCGACTGAGAGGAGTCCCCCCCGCTGGGCTGACTGCGGGAGTCCCTAGCCTGCCACTGCCTATTGTCCTGTCTGGGAGGAGGGCGCGAATTCCAATACCCCTTCGGGACAGAATTCAGAGCCATCTTTCTGTAATGGGAATGGGGACCATAATTGGAGTATGTCACCTCCTGAATGGGATCCCAATTCCGGTGTCACGTCTATGCTGTTTGGGAGGAGGCTTCAGAGAACCAGCCTCGTGCAGCAGATCAGCGACCCGCTGGAGGTTGTTTCCAAATTCCTCCCAACCAGTTGTTGCAGGGTCCACCAAGCCCAGGGCCATTTTCGTCTCATGATTAAGACCTCCATAAAGGAGAGTCTTAAACTCAACATGATGGAAATTGTACCCTCCGGGGGCCAGGAGGACCTTCTCAGCTAGGACGGCCAGAAGCTGCTTCCATGCCACGTAAGCTTCAGGGTTCTCTTGTGGACCCTGTTGCTCCATGACATACGGAACGCTAGCGCTCTGTCCAGGCAACAAATTCCTGATCACCTCCCTCATCCAGTCATGGGCCTCCAAGCAGACTAGCCCTCAGGTGGCCATGGCTGATTCAAGTCTGGGGAGTTCCGAAGGGGACATGAACAACCAAGCCAGCTGGGTTAAGTCCTGGCCGTCGGCAGCGGAATGGGAGTAGATCACGGCATTAAGCCACATGATCCCAGTGGACTTATTGAGGGGACCAAGCTGGTCTGCAATTGCTTTGGCTTCAGTGGCTCTCCAGGGGACCCGTGTCTCTATCTCCTGGGTCTCCTGCACCTCTGCCCTTTCTGCGCCTCCCTCTCCTGTGGGGGCTACTCTTTTGGTCATTGATCGTGTCTCAACTGGTTGGACTGGGACCCTGTGGTCACTCCAGTCTGGGTTGTGGGGAAGGGTGGCCAGAGCGTCCTCTAGCAGCAGCTCCTTGAGGGAGAAAGAGGGGAGAAGCTCAGGGCAGACAGCTGAAATTAAGGCCCTGCGAGTGTTAAACTGGCTCTCCAATGTCTCTATCTGCTTATGGCAAGCCGCGTGACTCTCAGCCTCCTGCTGTTCCTTGACTTGCCCTACCATGAACTTGGCTGCAGACCTGGCATGAGCAAGCTCAGCCTCTAAGGTGTGAGCTTTCTCCTCCCATGTCTGAGCCTGCAGAGTGGCAGCACTCAATTTCTGTGCTGTGGCCTGCGCGACAGATGCGAACTTTAAAGAAAACTAATAGTGCATGAGAAAGATATAAAGATTTTTAAGGACGTGACACCAAGTGTGATAAGAAGCAGAAGAGAATATGCAAAAGAATTACTAGCAAGAGAAATGAGATACAGATGGGAGGTACCAGAAAGCCTTTCCTTTTTCTATGAGGGGAGAAGAAGGAAGATAAACTCAGTATAACAAGCTAATGAATTTTAAAAAAAAAATCACTTTAAATTGACAACAGCAGAAGTAAAAAAAACCAGATGGAACACTGGAAAAAAACAAAAAAGGATATGGCAACAGCAGAAGATTTGAGTCCAGCGTCTGAAGAAGAGGCAGAACCGGTAGAACCAGAAGAGAAAAAGAAGAAAAGAAAGTAAGACAGTAAAATCAGTATGAAGATAGTAACTTGGAATGTCCGGGGAATAAACTCACAAGAGAAAAGAAGACAGATTTTTCATCAAATAGAAAGATTAAGACCCCAAATAACAATATTATTAGAGACTCACATAAAGAAAAATCAAGACAAATACTTATATAATTCAAAATTAGGCCAATGTTTCACATCGCTAAATAAAAAGAAAAAACAGGAAGTGGCAATATATATTGATAGGAGTAGAACTTGAAAAAAAATAGAAGAAAAATATTACTGATCGGAATGTATGCCCCAAATGAGAATAAAGGAAGATTTTACAAAGAAATGAAAGAGAAAATATCTGAATATGAATATAAGGATTGGATATTAGCGGAAGACTGAAACGGAGTTATGGATGTGCAATTGGACAAGAAATCGACTATGAAAAAACAAGATAAAGGACAAAGAGGGAAACTTCCAAAGACTTTTTTTGAGATGTGTCAGGAAATAGCAGTAATGGACGCATGGAGAATCTTTTATCCAAACAAAAAGGATTATACAAATTTCTCTGAAGTGCACCAATCTTGGTCAAGAATAGATATGAAAATGGTATCAAAACAATTTTTAACAGAGATAAAGAAGATAGAAATACTGCCAAAGATTATTTCTGATCACCATCCAATGATGATGCAAATACAAGAAACCACAAAACAATTTCAATGGAAATTGAATGATAATCTATTAAATGATGAAGAGGTGATACAAAAGGTGAAAGAAACATTGAAAAACTACTTCATGGAAAATGTAGAGGAGGGCGTGAAAATGAAGACGATTTGGGATGCTTCCAAAGCAGTGATGAGAGGTTTTTTCATTCAAAAAAGACAAATTCAAAATAAGAAAAAATGACAAGAATATCAAGAATTGATAACAAAACTTCAAGAAAAAGAAAAAGATTGTAGGGAAAATCCAGAGAAAAAATCAATACAAATCGAAATAAAGATAATGCAACAAAAGATAAGGATGAATTTACAAGAAGAAATAGAGAAGAAGATGAAACAATTAAAAGTAACCCAGTTTGAGCAGGCAAACAAGATTGGGAAATGGCTTGTGTACAGGTTAAAGAAGAAGAGAGAAAGAAATATAATAGCTGAACTAAAGAATGGGAAGAAGATAATTACACAGCAAGAGAAAATAAAACAGAAATTTAAAGAATACTTTGAAAAATTATTACAGAAGAAACACCCTCAATATCAAATAGAAGAAAAATGGAAAGAATTTGCAAAAACTATACAAATTTCAAAAATATCGGCAGAGAAACAGGAACAATTAAATAAAAAAATAACAGCTGAAATAGAAGAGGCAATAAGAGAGCTGAAAATAGGTAAGGCACCAGGACCTGATGGATTTATGGCATTGTATATAAAAGATTTATAAAAGAATTAATACTTCCATATCAGGCAACTTTACACGAAATTGAGAAGGAAGGGAAGCCACACTCATGGAAGAAACAAATATAGCAGTAATACCTAAAGAAGATAGAGATAAGAGAGAAATAAAGAACTATAGGCCAATTTCTTTGTTGAATGTAGACTACAAAATATGGGCAATGATACTGGCTAAGCAAATGAAACATGCAATACAGGATAAAATACAGGAAGGACAAACGGGTTTTCTTCCAGGTAGACAAATGAAGAAAAATATTAGAACTTTATTAAATACAATTGAATATTATGATAAAAGTCCAGGGAAGAAGATAGCCATTATCTCATTGGATGCTGAAAAAGCATTTGATAATGTTTCCTGGAATTTTATGCATTATACTTTAAGAGAATATGGCCTGGGAGAAGTATTCTGTAATTGGTTGAAGAAGATATATTGGGATCAATCAGCGAAGTTAATAATAAATGGAGATAAAACACAAAGCTTTGAAATAAAGAAAGCGGTACGGCAAGGATGTCCGTTATCACCGTTATTATTTATAGCAGTTTTAGAGGTATTACTGCTGGCAATAAATGAAGACCCACAAATAAAAGGATTAAAAACAAAAAGAAAGGACAAAGCCTTTGCAGATGATGTAATAATATTTCTTGAGGAACCACAAGATTAAATACAGAGGTTGAAGGAATCTTGCAAAAATATGGACAAATAGCAGGATATAAGATAAATAAAGAAAAGACGAAGATGATGACATTAAATATATCAAAAAAAGAACAAGAAAATTTGGAAAAGAGATCAAGATATCAAATAGAAAAATAAAATATTTAGGAATAAATATAACAAATAAAAATCAAGAATTATTTGATAACAATTACGTGAAGACATGGAAGGAGATTCAAAGCAAAATGGACAAATGGACAAATATAAATTTATCTCTTTTAGGAAGAATAAATGCTTTTAAAATGTCTCTATTGCCTAAGCTAATGTTCCTGTTCCAAAATTTGCCAATAATAGAAGAAGAAAAGATCTTTTAAAGAATGGGGGAAAGGGCTAAGGAAGTTTATCTGGCAAGGTAAAAATCCAAGAATAAGATTTAAAACATTACAAGATGCAAAGGAGAGAGGAGGTTTTGATGTGTCATTGCTGAAAATATATTATCAAGCATGCTGCTTAGAAACAATTAAAGATTGGATTCAAGTGGAAAATACAACAATAAAAGAAGTTAAAGGACAAGGAAACAGATTTGGTTGGCACGGATACTTATGCGATGACAAAGTTAAGGTGAATAAAGACTTTTAACGATCATTGTATCCAAAAGTCTCTATTGAAAGTGTGGATACAAACAATAAAACATTAATTTTATAGAGGACTTATGATGTGGACCTCACCCCAAGAAGCATTTAATATTGCTCCAACAAAACAGGGAAAATTATTGACATATCAACAGCTATTGAAAAAGGATGGTACAAAGTTAAGAATGAGTACAGAAGAGGAATTAAAAGAGCAAGGCCATGAAATTAAGTGGTTCCCATGGAGACGAATAAAAGAGAGATTTAAAATGGATCAAAAATTATATGAGTTTGAAAGAAATGAAAATGAATTGGATGTATTGATGAAAGGGGACCAGAAAAAGAGAATTTCTAGATTTTATAAAATATTGTTACAAAGAGAGATGGAACCAGAAATTGTTAAAAATAACATGGTTAGATGGGCTCAAAATATAGGACATCCAATTCAGTTGCACACCTGGGTGAGGACATGGAAGACAGATGTAAAATTTATACCAAGTTTGAATTTAAGAGAAAATTTTTATAAAATGTTATATAGATGGTATATGATACCTGTAAAACTGAAAAAAATAACAGGAAATGGGAATGGAAAATGTTGGAAATGTGATGAGAAAGAGGGATCTTTTTTTTCATATGTGGTGGACTTGCAAAATAGCAAAAAAGTTTTGGAAAGCAATATATGATGAAATTCAAAGAATGTATCATTTTAATTTTGAAATGGAGCCAGAACTTTATTTGTTGAATATGTTAGGGCAACAAAAAGAAATAAGATTTCATCAAAAGACATTGTTATATATAATAACTGCAGCAAGATTGACTTATGTTTAACACTGGAAAGAAGGAAAATATATTGATATAAGAGAATGGAAATTCAAAGTACTGGATATGGTCGCGACAGAAAAGCCAACTTTTTCACTTAAAAATAAGCCAATCCAGGGCTTTGAAAGAGAATGGCGAGAGGTATTGAACTGATTAAAAGAATGAAATAGGGGAAAAGAAAGAAGGCTGTGAGAAAGAAGGAAGACAAAATGAGGTGATAAAAGATAAAATGTAAACGGTAAAATATAAGCTAAAAGTAATAGTTTACGATTGTTGTACAATAGAGATATCGTATGGAACTGAATGTTTATATGGAACAAAATGTTAAATGCAGATTCCACTGGGAAAATTGATGTCTGGAAGCAGGGAGGGTTTTTTTTTACTGTTTTTTTATTGAAAATTTTAATAATTTTTTTAAAAAAAATTCATAGAGTTTTCTTAGGCAACAAATACTTGGAGGGTCTTTTGCCAACTCCTTCCTCTGAAATATTGCCTACAGCATGTGGTGTTCATTAGTCATCTAAATATAAGAGTTCTAGATGTGAATGATTTTCAAGGTCTCACTCTCTGCACTGCAAGAAACCTGGGAGCAAAAACATCTTGTGGCAAAAATCAAAATGTGTGCTTCTCTCAATGACTATAATAAACAAAGAATGTTCATAGGGAAAACTAGGAGTGAGTTTATGGGTGAGATCTGTTCTTAGGGGTGTCACTACAACCGGGGGCAAAATTTGGGTATTATATTGTTTCCCCCCAAAAATAAAATTTTCCTTTAGTTCACAGATTTCTAACATTGCAAAAAGTTAGGCCTTGAAAAATCAAAGGGCCTAAATACTCTAAAGGCACCAGATCCCATCTGATCTTGGGAGCTAACCAGGCTCATCCCTGGTTAGTACTTGGATGGGAGACTGCCAACAGATACCAGGTGCTGTGCGCTATATTTCAGAAGAAGGAATTGACAAACCAACTCTGAGTTTTCCTTACCTAAGAAAACCCTATGAAATTCAAGTCAATAAGTGACTTGAAGACATAGAGACATACATAATAATATTATTGGTGTCACCTTTGTATATTTAGCTTTATGCATCTTTGGAATGAACCTACTCTAGTACTCATATGGAGCTGAATTTGGCCGCTAGGCTAAAGCAATTTTCCATTCCTGACTCAAGGCTAGACATGGTCCCTCTATTGAAAGATGCGTCACTGAAGTTTCATCAACCCCATGAAATTCATGGGGGCCATTGTAAGTCAACAGGCAACCTGAAGGCACATACACACACCATCACTATCAGACAGTTCCTCCCCACCGCACCCAGGCATCCATCAGGCCTTGTTTGTGGGTTAAGCTCTGCCTGACCTAAATGAAACCATGACGACGTCTCACTGGCTCTAAATCTAGCAGGCTCACCAAGTGTCTCCCTGGCCAGGGGTTTTGCTGCAACATTCTCCAGTGGCCTCTCCCTGTGTAGTCTGCTCAGGGGACTGGAGTTCCTGATTAAGAGAGCAGCAAAAAAAAGGCCATCATTGTTTTCACAAGGATGAAGCAGACAGAGAATGAATGCAACATCTTACTCTCAGGACATGCCTGTGTGCCCACAGTGAGTGTGGGACTCTTTTGGCAAAGGTTCTCCCACAACCGCCTGCTTTTTAAGAAAAAACAGCAAGCAGTGAGCCTGGGATGTTTGGTATACAAAGCAGGGACCCAGGTGCTCAGCTTCTCTCTTTCACCATGTTTTAGAGTAGAAGGAAGGATCTCGTGTTTCACACCCGTTTGGCTGCAGTGTTGTAAATGGCTGCCCAGACCTGAAATGTAGCTTTCTCAGTGGCTGCTGCCAGACTTTGGAACTCCCTCCCTAAAGAGGCCAGGATGGCCCTGTCCTTGCTCTCTTTCTACCAGCAGGTCAAAATATTTTTGTGCTGTCAGGCCTTTACAAACTGACTAGGGTTGGACTTTTAATGCTGTGTGGCTGTTTTTAAGGTTTGTATATAGTCTTTTTAGAGCCCGCATGTGTAGTGGTTTGAACATTGAACCTCAGAGACTAGGGTTCAATCCCCTGCTTGATCATGGAAACCCACTGGGAAACCTTGGCTATGTCACACACTCTCAGCCCTAGAAAACTCCATTACAGGTTCACCTTAGGGTTGCCATAAGTCAGAAATAACTTGACGGTGCACAACAACAACAACACTTTTCCCACATGCAGTGCTTTTATATTGCATTTAATTCCCCTTGTTTTCATGTGCTAATTTGTTTAACTGTATTTTTATGCTATAACTTAACTGTGTATTTAATTGTCTCTGTTTTTCAATTGTTTTGTGAGCTGCCTTGGGTCTAATTATTGTGAGAAAAGTGTGATCATAAATAAAATAAACAAGCTGTTGTTATTGGTTGCTGTTGTTCACATCAGATTCACCTTAGGGTCACCATAGGTTGGAAATGCCTTGCAGGCACACAAAAACAACAACAACAACAACAACAACAACAACATATAGTCTTTTAATGCAGTTTAATGTTTTTAATGTTTAATGTTTTAACCATAAATTGTTTCTGAATCTTATATTTTTATTAACTCTTTTGTATTGTTTTTGATTTGTATTGTTTTAAGGATATTGTTAGCTGCCTTGAGTCCCATCATTAGGAGAAAAGTGGGATATAAATAGACAGAAACAGCAGATGAAAAGAGAGGAGGCGGAGTTGGACCATGGTACCTTCTGGTGTCAGTCCCAGGGCCCAGGTGCAGACAGACAGGATCCTCCCCAGCAGCCACAACACACGGACATGAACAAAATTTACTGCAGCCCAGCACAAACAAGAAAGGCAGAGCCCACAAGACTCAGAACACTTATATAGGGAAGATGTATTAATTAGGCAAACAGCTGGGGGAGGCTGCTGGCCAACAAATACCAGAGACAGGGTGGGGAGAGTTCTGTTGCAGACAACTGCCATTTCTGGTGGAAGCAATGCATTCTTCTTTTGATCCTTGGCTTGTGTTCCTGTAAAACTTTGACTCTTGCTTTGTGTGCTGACTACACTGCTGGATACTCCTTGAACTGACACTCTGAATTTATTGTTGACTGAATGGCTGTATCAAGAATGGTAATTGACTTCTGTAAACCTTGACTGTGGCTGCTATTATAGAGTCTGTTTAAGGACTAGGAAACATGGCTGGCTTTCCAAACAGGACATCCCGTGTGGCAGAGGGCTGGACTAGGTGGCTCTTAGGGCTTCTTCTAGCTCTGTGGTACCAGGCCAGAACCATCTCCTATTATTGACAAGGGACCTTCTACAGCAGAGTTGGACAACTGCAGTGGGAGTTGAATTTTCCCCTGCAATGGTTGCACCTCATGGGTTTGGCCAAAGTGAATCCTGGAAGTGTCACAAGGTCAACTTTAAGTTTGAAACTCTGGAATTTTCAGAGGTTGGGGGTCTGAGTGTATGTTCTAACTGGCACTGGCACTTCAACCAGTATTCTGGGGATGATTTGTTTGGGGATGATTGTTTCCTGAAAATACTTATGATGTGTCAGGATGTATATGTAGTGCTCCTGAATGTAAACAGTGAATGACAGTCAGTGTAGACGCAATGCTATGAACTCCGCTAAAGCTTACCTAGAGCTCTACAAAATATCAAGTGTTAACTGATGATTGCAACTATGTATCCACTGAGGGGGAAAAGATCAGAGTGGCCAAAATGAAAATGAAAAGAAGTGTTTTGGGAACTCATAGTATCTAAGGGAAGGGGCAGGGAATAAGTTCCTGCTCCAAGGATGAAAGAAAGGTAAACAAATGCAGGTCTGAGAAATGTTTGAAAAGGTGGGGGTGATGTTAAACTTATGAACATCTCCATCTTTGCAGCTTTGGAGGCAGCTTTGCATGCCTAAATCTTGTATGTGTGGGTATAAAACCTGTAAGTAGCATATATCTTTAGTCTCAGCAACTTTGAAAGAAGTGTGCTATGTAGCTTGCTTTGCTACAAATAAACACTACTGTCAACCTCAGACTGGAGTTTGTGGATTGCAAGTTATCCAGGGCATGACATAATGCAAGGGTCAGTCTGAAGGCTTTGGAGGCACCTGCAGTTTACAGAAATAGGAGAAAGTTTCAGCTGGACACGGACTGCTGTTTGCACTTTCCACACTCCTGTGCTCTTTAGCAAGGGTGCAAAGCCTCTTGCAGCCTGAGGGCCCAATTCAGTTTCAGTCAAGTTCTCAAGGGGTAGCTGCACTCAATGGAGGACAACACCAAGGACAAAAAGGGAGGGGATCCAAAATGCTGGCAACTTTTAGCTTAAAACAATATAACTGAAATCTTAGAGGCATTTTCACATTTTACAACAAAGAAAGAAAAAGGATGGGAAAAGCCAGGTAACTTTCCAAATGCTAATGTCAATGGAGAAAGAGGTTTGGTCCCCAGAGGGCTGGATTGGGATCCCATGAGCATCAGATTTGGAGTCTGAGGTACTTAACCCTTCTATAGACCAGAGACAGGATACCTTAGCCTTACAAAAGTTGTTGAACTTCTGCTCAAATCAGTCTTGGCCAGCATAGCCAATGAGTGGGAATTTTGGTGTAGGAATATCAAATGGGCTACAGGTTCCTGATCCCAGCGCTTCCCACACTAGTACACCCTGGCTGTGGTAGATTACAACTCCCATTGGATGCCATGTTGTTAGTAACATACGTGCATTTAAGTGTAGCTCATGTACACATGTCTATTTCTGAATGGGGCTTCTTATGACCTAAGGTCCTCTCTGGAACCCACCTGTTTCCCCCAGAATTACTGGCACAAAAAATCTAGAGGCTTCCAAGAGCAGCATTTCTGTGTTTCTGGGTCTGGAAGGCCCCCCTCCAACCCTTCCTCCTCCGCCACCTAAACATAAGCAAAAGCAGAAATGGATGTCCAGCCACTTCCTGTTGGATTTAGGTAGTTTTACATTAGGGAGATGGGGAGTTAGGTATAAATATTCTGAAGGCACCAGATCCCATCTGTTCTCAGCAGTTTAGTAGGGTCAGGCCTGGCTGGTACTTAGAAGGGGGACTGCCAGGGAATACCAGGTACTATAGGCTGAATTTCAGAGGAAGCAACTGGCAAAACTACAACTGAGGATTCTTTGCCTCAGAAAACCCTACGAAACTCATGGGGTCACGATAAGTTAAAATGTGTCTTGAAGACACACACCAACAGGTAAGTGGGTAGAGACATTGAGGGACTTTTGTGTGGCCTAAAATTTGGCATCTAAACCTTCCTGAATTGCCCACCTGTGGGGGAAAAAAAGATAACCCAGTTATGGGTTTCATTCAGTGGACCAGCACGGCTCTTTAATTTTTTTTTTTATGTGCTTTGAAATGAGTTCGCTCATGCTGTTTTAAAGTCTGCAATGCTGGATCTTCTGGTGTTCTCTAGTGAGGAGTGGGAATCTTTCTATATATCCGGGATGAGCATATGTGAAAGACCACTGCTCTGACACTAACAAGAAAATGCCAGTTCCTTATAGCTTATCCCTGGAGGGTGGCTTTCCCTTTCAGGACAAATATTCCTGTAGTTCTACAGCTCAGCCCTGTCTCCTTGTATCTCTGTCTCCCGTTCTAGTCCAAAAGAATGCACATATGTATGTACCTTCAAGTTGCCTGTTGACTTACGGCAACCCCATGAATTTCATAGGGTTTCTGAGGCAAGGAATAATCAGAGGTGGTTTTGCCATTTCTTTCCTCTAAAATATAGCCTACAAAATTTGGTATTTGTTAGCAGTCTCCTATCCAGGTACTAACCAGAGCTGACCCTACCCCGTTTCCAAGATCAGAAAGGATCTGGTACTTCTAGGGTATCTGGGTCAAAAGACAATATAGAGAAGCATATTTTCAGAGTCATACACAGATCTAGATTGTGCTAGCCTTACCAACATCAGCGTGGCAGGAGAAGATATGTTGGGCTATCACTCCTACAATCCTACAGCCAGCATAACACACCAGGATGGTGCTATCAGTTTGGGAATGGCCACTCTAGCCATTAAGGAACCAAACAGTGCATGTTTATCCAGGACTCTTCTTCACAAAAAAGGGACCAGACTAGGACAACAAGTCTGAGTAGCTTGAAGCCATCCTTTGAACTCTACAAATCCCTCCACTGTGCAATTCCCTCTCCTGTCTCACAAGGATGTAATCATCTTCTCCATATACCAGTGCACCCCTTTGCATTGTATAATCCTACAAACAGGAGAGCCAATTCAAAACCAGATGTTCAATATGAAACAGCCACATCCTGTCTAGCAGTGGGAAATAGATGACAAACCAACTTTTGAGCCAGTTTCAGTCTTTAAAAGATTGTACAGTTTTGCCAAAGTGCCACCCCAACCTTTGGAGAACCAAGATGCAGACATTTTAATGAAATAAACTGAGTACGTGCAAAACTGCGTACTTCAATGCTGCCCTCCTCTTTTTTTTCCTTTTTTTTTTGTTGGACAAAGCAGTGTGTTGATAAAGAATTTTGCATAACTCTAAATCTTACATATTGTTTCCATCTGTTATGTGACACTTTCAGGGTTCCCCCCCCTCTTTTGGCCTATCATGGCTGCATAGGTAAACACACCATTTATACTTCACCACAAACACACATCAGCATATCAATCTTTTTATTTACAGGAGAGTGATTCACACATAGTCACACAGCCACTTCAACATATAGGTTCAAAACACACATGCACATTCACGCCCCACTAGTTAACAGAAACAAGATCTCATAAGCTCAAGGAGATGCCCATGGGAAGAGATGCACACAAGCAGATGCACTTACCTAGGTCATACCAGATTTTTTGAACTGAAAGTTCCAGGATATAACCACTAAATCCAAGGCCATTTATTCCTGTGCAGGAGTGATAACATGCCAAGCCATCACACTGATGTACTCATTCATCCACACATAAATATACTTGCAAGTTTCTGGGATTCTCTTTCTCACCCTGGAGAGCTTTCGCAGATGCTTGGAACAACACACACATCTCAGTTGCACATGAACACCTGCTCTTTCCCCAAAGGTGGAGTGTTTTCTCCCACCAGTCAATGTGGTGTCTCCTTGTACCCCCAAAAACCATATACATTACCCTGGCAGTCTGTCTTTGTGGAGGCCCCTCTCTCCTGCCCATGGACATATAAAATTTTACTCGCCCCATAATCACACCATTGCTAGCCCCTTGTTGTGTCAGGAGAGCTCAGTATAGCCCAGTCCCCCAACAAAAATGCTCTGTTCTGGTGCAGTCCTCTCTCCATTCCTTATCCATCCCTGATGGCTAACCACTGACTTTATTTCCCAGCACAGTGAAAAGAACAGCTGCTGTCCCTTGGGTCCACAGTGGTAAGGAACAGAAGGGTCCCAGTGGAACTGAGGTTGAGGCGCTGGCTCAGAAGGAGCATAAAGCTGGTTTGAAGCTGCTGTGGGCTGGCTTCTCTCTCTCTCTCCCCCTCTTCCTGCGTCAAGGAGAGGAGGGGATGCCAAGGCACTGGAGATGAAGCCAGAGAGAGGGAGAAAAGAAAAGCCAGGAGCGCCCACTCTATTCCAGCTCTTCCTGCTCCACCTCCTAGCGGAGATAGAGCATTGTGTCGCCTCAGCCGCTCTAACCTTTCTCCTGCGCATTGTCTTAGCAAGCCAGACCAGGACGGGGGTGGCTGGAAGTGGGGTGGGCAGGTGAGGCAGAGAGAGGGGAGTCCTGGGCTCTGCGCATGGTTCTCCTGCACAGCCAAGAGGCGCTTCAGCATCAGGGACAGCAGCAAGAGCTTTCAGAACCGTGGACACCTCTCCCTGCCATTCAAGGTGCTCTCTCTGGATTTGGATTTCAGCACTGTGGATAGCAGCTCTGAAAAGAAGAACGGAATACACCAAAGGGGAAGACGGCACGACTTGGAGGGCATTTCAGGGGAGGTGGGGAAGAGATTGAAGGAGCCCCCACCCCTGTCTTGGATAAGCCTCCATTCTCCGCAGATTTTTTCAAGTCTAGTCTCCATAGGAATTGTCAACATTTAAGTCTTGGTGGTGTGATTCCCCCCCGCATCAAAGTGGGGGGGGGATGATTCTGTCTTGAGTGAAAAGATGCATCGGTCACCTGCCCCAATGGCTCTTTTCATCTGCCTCTGCTTCTGTGTGATCCTGAGAAGTAAGTATCTCCACACATTTTCCTCCTCAAATATCTTTGGGTGCTTCTCTCTGTCTTTATAATATAGTTATATTAAAACCCCCTTACTGCCCGGATTTGTTTGAATCAGGAAAGGGACACCCCCTCCTTCCCACAGGGTGAGCAGAGGGGAGATATCCGCCAGCTGCAAATCTGATTCTATTTTTAATTGTGTCTCTATACTACACTCTTGAATATACGTCAGCCACTCATCTGGACAGAGGCTTCCCCCCTCCCCACCTGGTGGCAGGCCTCTGCTGGCTTAGCAACGGAGCTGTCCTGCTTGCCACTGCCTCCTAATGCATGGGGGCTCTGGATGGGTGAGTAGGTGGGTTTGGTTCTATGAGATCCCACCCCCAAGTCTCTCCTTCCTCAAAAGGTCTGTTGGGAGGGAGAGAGGGGGAGATCACTTTCCTATCTCCCCTCTTGAAATGGAGTTCAGGTAGCCAGATGGGGGCACACTAGGTAGTGGAAGGATCTATGTGCATTTGAGGAAGAGAAAGTAGGTTATCAAACGAGCATAACTGTTTACATTGGGAAGATTGCTCCAGAGGAACTTACAGGGCCCATGATATTGCAGTGTTGGCTTTGCCTGAGAGTCCATCTTGTCCTGCCTGCTATTGTACAACAATAACTGGTTGCATGCAGTGAAAAGTTCACAAACAGGCCATGTGAACAAGGGAGGGAAAGAAGGATTCCTTGTACCTTGTGGAATCCTCTGGCCACAAGAAGAAGGGAGTTTCAGGTATGAGCACAGGGGATGGATGGGTCAGTGTTTTGGATGGGCAGACCTCACAGAAGCCAGCTGGGATAGCTAAGGTGCACAGTGGCTGATGGAGAAGACGGCCCCAGCTGGAGCAGCAGCATGCACTTGGCATTTGGCTGTCTCAGTTGTGTCTCTGACACAGGCCTGGAATTAATTCAGGGGTTGCTCCATTTTTGTTTCTCTTAATGTACCATGGAATTTTTTTTTAATTGCAAGCAGCTTTGGGGACAGGCAAAAAAGAGGAGACATTTGTTGCTGTGAAAACAGGAACAATTTGGATAAGGTGTGCATTTTTTAGCTGCAGCAAGCAGAACAGCCTCCCTCTTCCAGGCGACTGAGATTTCAGCTCCCAAGTTCCTTTACCAGGCTACAACAGGAAGCTGAGAGTTGCAATGTAGAGTACCTGCAGGGCAGCAAGTTGGCAAAGGATAAACTAGAGGGTAGACTCCCTCCCTCCAGGAGATGTTATCTTTGTCTGGAGATGCCAATAAACACATTGAACACAAATAATAATAGTAACATCA
Organism: Ctenosaura bakeri; assembly: GCA_948474755.1. Lineage (NCBI taxonomy): Eukaryota > Metazoa > Chordata > Lepidosauria > Squamata > Iguanidae > Ctenosaura > Ctenosaura bakeri. Next base: position 94,101 of record CAOLHI010001294.1, read on the forward strand.
ATAACAACAACCAACAACTACTTGTTGTTTGTTGTATTCATGATCTCACCTTTCTCACAATAATTAGACACAAGATAGCTCACAAAATAATTGAAAAACAGGGGCAAACTATAAGGCAATGAAGTTAAATTACAGCATTGAAACATAAGTAAACATATTATCACATGGACACTAGGGATTAAAAGCCATATAAAAGCAGTACAAGGGGGAGTGTTGTTGTGTTCCTTCAAGTTGTTTCTGGCTTATGATGACCCAAAGGTGAACCTATCAAAGGGTTTTCAGGGGCTGAGAGTGTGTGACATGCCCAAGGTCACCCAGTAGGTTTCTATGCCAAGTGGGCAATTGAACACTGGTCTCCAGAGTAGTAGTCCAGTGCTCAAACCACTACGCCACATTGTAGCACAACCCATTAGGAAACTCTATAGTCAGATGTCAAAACCCTTCTCCTTCTGCTGCAGCTGCTGTTCTTGTTGTTTAGGCTGTCTTATGATTCCACCTCCCTTCCTTAGCACTAATGATCCTCTCCCCTGGTTATCCTCTAGCTATAAGTTTGTCTGTGTCCCTTGCAGTTGTGGTTGCTGTGTGCCTTCAAGCCAATTCTGACCTATGGCAACTTTGAGGTGAGCCTATCATGAGGTTTTCTTGGCAAGATTTGTTCAGAGGAGATTTGCCTTTGCCCTCTATGATTCTATGATTCCTCTGAAACTGGGAGAGTGTGACTTGCCCAACATCACCCAGTGAGGTTCCATGCCTGAGCAGGGGATCAGAACCCTGGTCTCCAGAGTCCTAATCCAATGCTCAAACCACTATACCATGCTGGCACTCTTAAATGACATGACAGCCATGTTTAAATATTTGAAGGGAAGTCATGGTGAAGATGGAAGCTTGTTTTCTGCTGCTTCAGAGACTAGGACATGGAGCAGTGGATTCAAACTACAGGAAAGGAGATTCCACCTAAACATCAGGAAGAACTTCCTGACGCTAAGAGCTGTTCAACAGTGGAACATGCTGCCTCAATGGAGTGTGATGGAGTCACCTTCTTTGGAGGTTTTTAAACAGGCTGGATGGCGATTTGCTGGGAGTGCTTTGGAAGCAGGTTGGACTCGATGGCTGTTGTGGTCTCTTCCAAGTCTATGAGTCTATGAAATCCATCCCCTATTATGCAGAATGTCCCCAGTTATCTGCTTTGTATGTTTAACTCTTTATGTTGTAGCCACAGAACCGGATTCTGCAAATTAGTGATTCCTGAGCAGGAAAATCTTTCAATTGGTCTGAAATACATTGCCTCTCTGGCCCCTGTTCTGTGGGATGATAGCTACTAGGCTACTAGTTCAGGATTTGAAAGGGTTTGTTTCAGACTACCAGTTATTGGGGAAAATGAGCAGAAGAGAGTTTACCCATGAATTAATACTGTGATCATGGGTTTCCTATTGAGGCATATGCTGGGACACTGTGAACAGAATTACAAACCAGAGAGAGGACTTTGGTCTGATTCAGCACTAATTACAAATGGAACCTCCTTGTTCAGAGGCAGTCTACCTCTAACTAATCATTCCTGGTGGAATATGAGGAGGTGACACCTGTATCCCTGTCCTGCTTGTGGAATTTCCACTGGAGCATCTCACTGACCACTCAGTGAGCAAAACAGTGGATAGAATAGGCTTTTGTTCCAGTCCAGCTGGGCTGTTGTTATGTTTTCTTGCACAAGAGTTGGAGCAAAAGAGGAGGAAGAGGATAAACATTTCCCCACCACTCTGTTCCACATTGCTTCAAGCATTGTCATAATACTGAGGAGGATCTGATGGCATTGGCTTACAAGCAGAATCTTGCCAATGCTGCAGTAGTTAATTTCTGTTTTGCAATCTACATGCTGGGAATCAAACACAGGCAAAGTGTGCTATGTCTCAAAAGCAACTTAAAGACTAGCCTCTGTCATACTTGTCAAGAAGAATTCAGCTGAAATGTGTGCAGCTGCAAGGAAGAGAGTGGGCACTAAAAGTCCCAGCAATGAGAAGGAGATCTGGCACAAACTGGCACACACGGGAGACAGTTGGCAGAGAAAATGCACAAAGAAAGGGAGTTACTTCTGGATTCTTCTGTTACCCTCCAGCATCTAGCCCAGTGGGACAAAAATCACTTAACAGTCAATGTCTGAGCCAAATCTCACCCTAGTCATGTGGTCACGAATATGTATGAAGAGTCAAGGTTTGTCCTTTCAGTTTCAGCCCCACAAGACTCCCATCAAACTCAAAAGGGGGGATGATGATGATGATGATGATGATGATAGAACAGGGTCAACTGTTTTAAGGACGGGTGAAATAAAGAACATGTTGTTATGTGCCTTCAAGTCAACTCCGACATGGTACCCCTTTCATAGGGTTCTCTTGACAAGATTTCTTCAGAGGGTTTTTTCCCCCCATTGTGTTCCTCTAAGACTGAGAGCACGAGACTAGTTCAAGTCACCCACTGAGTTTCCTGAGCTGAGTGGGGATACAGACTTTGATCTCCCAGGGTCCTATTCCAAAACTCACATCTTTACACTTTGCTGGCTGTAGAACATGATGCACTTGGAATACTTGGAACACACTGGAATGCTTGGAACACACTGTTCCAAGCATTCCAAGTAACAATCATTGTTAGTGCTGTGGCAACATTTAGCCGATTGGATTAAAGTGATCTATTAGCCAATTAGATTAAAGTCAACTGTTTTTTAAAAAAAGCTTCTTTGATTTAAAAGATTACAGCCATAACTCGGTTAACAGTCTCCGACAGCAAATCCTCTTCTTACAAGCCTCTTTAGGCCCACTCAGATTCCCTTTCCTCATCTTCTGTATAAACTGAAGTTTTTTTAATAGTGCCATCATTGGGAGGATAGTAAAGAAGAAACTGGAGAAACACAGACTTTGGAATCAGGTTGAAGCAGCATATCTGCACTGAACAATGCAATGAAACTCGAGCTGGGAAAGAACAGGATTCTACTCTAGCTGATCCCACTGCAGTCACATGCACTCGCCTACAGTAGACAAGGCAAACAGCAGCTGCCTCCAAAATCTCTTACTGGGCATATATGAACAGCAAAACAGGAAGAAAAGGAGATAATAGATAAGCCTGGCTCACCTTCAGCATGACAGAAATGTATTATTTGGGCACCAAAATGGAAATCATGAGTAAAGTGAAGGTGGTCAGGGGAAAAAATTGCCATCCCTGGGTACATTAAAGTGATATCTAAAAGATTCAGCATGTTTTTATTCACCTAACATGGTGCATACTGTTCAGATATGCCCATTGTTAGTTTGCTAAAATGTGTTAACTGCCTTTTTTGTGTGTGGTATAGGAACCTACCTCTATTCTTTCCATGTTATTTCTGCCTTTGGTACCAACTTTTCTGTTAAAGAACTGGAGCCCAGGAACATGTCTATTTTGTTAACAGAGATATATCTGTATCTTGATTAATTGGGCAACAGATTCTTCCCCCAATATATTTTTTTTCTAATGTAAATATTTAGTAATCAAAGGGTGAGGCCCAGCACCTTCTTAAAAAATGCATTTTTGCTGCTTTCTCACTTAAGAAGGAATCCCAAATCAACTATCATATTGGAAGAAGTATTTATTCTCCTCTTTCAGACAGGAAGAAATTCCTCTTCTAATAATAACTTAGAAAAATAATTCCTTCTTATTTCTCACACACCAGAGGGAATCCCCCTTCTATTACAGCCTTCTAATTCTGCTTCTGCTTTGGTCAGATCCCCCCAGAATCCTGTGTCCAGTTCTGGGCACCACAGTTCAAGAAGGATATTGAACAAGCTGGAACATGCCTAGAGGAGAATCACCAAAATGGCAGAAGGATTGGAAACCATGAAGCCCTGTGAGGAGAGGCTTAGGGATCTCGGTATGTTTAGTTGGTAGAAGAGAAGGTTAAGAGGTGACATGATAGCTATGTTTAAATAGTTGAAGGGATGTCATATGAAGGATGGAGCAAGCTTGTTTTCTGCTGCTCCAGAGATTAGAACATGGGGCAAATTAGGAAAGAGATTCCATCTAAACTTTAGGAAGAACTTCCTGTAGGAGCAACAGTGGTATATGCTGCCTAAATGGAGTGTGGTGAAGTCTCCTTCTTTGAAGGTTTTTAAACAGAGGCTGGATATCCATTTGCTCAGGGTGTTTTGAGTGTGTGTTCCTGGAGGGCAGGGAGCTGGACCCAATGGCCCTTGTGGAATCTTCCATGATTCTATGATTTAGTGCACTGACATGCTGCCTTTCTCCCAGAGTGGGACCCACTCTGAGGCTGAGAGAGTGTGACTTGTCCAACTGGGTATCCATGGCTGAACAGGGATTTGAATCCTGATTTGCAGAGTTATAATCCAATGCTCAAATCACCACATCATATAGGAGGGAACCTCACCTCTCCAAAGAAGCATTCTTTCTTCTCTTTCACATTTGACAATCTAATCTCAACTACCACCTAATGAGAGGATTCTTCTTCTGTCACATAGGAGAGAGTCCCATTTCCAACATTCTCTGAGAAGAACTGCTTCTCTTTCTTTTGCAAACACAAGAAGTGATTCCCTTCTCTAACACTATCACAGAAGCATTCTTACTTCTTCATACAAAGGAGAGAGATCTCCTCTTCTAGTACCATTTTAGAAGAGGTCTTCCTTCTCATAGGGACAGGAATGCCTCTTTTTGAAAATTTGATCTGTAAGTGCATCATCTTTCAAAACAAAGGGAAGTATCCTTCCCTCTCCCTCAGAACTATCATCTTCTTCATATACAAATTTGATCAATGCATTAAATGCCTCATTCATTCATATGCAAGTTTAATCAGTGCATGAAATGATTTATTTATTCAGTGCATTTCTCTCCTATAGCAACAGTCCTGATTATTAAGTGAAAGAGGATATTTCTTCACACATGACTGAAAGCTTTTTGTCTCCCTTCTGACCCCCGTAACCCTTCCCATCTTTCTTCTAAGGCAAAAACAAATGTGTTCACCCATAGCAATGACAGGAGGAAGGAAATAAGATGAGGGAGTGACAGGCAGGTCTTCTCCAAGCCCTGTTTGGTCAACAATGCTCTCGCCATGCACACATTACAATAGAGAACAAGGTCATTCCCATATGATATTTCTTAGAACCATAGAGTTGGAAGAGATCACAAGGGTCATCAAGTCCAACCCCATTCTGCTATACAGGAACACACCATCAAAGTATTCCCAGCAGATGGCCATCCAGCCTCTGTTTAGAAACCTCCAAAGAAAGACTCCCTCACACTCCACTGAGGCAATGTATTCTAATGCTGAACTGGTCTTACCATCAGGAAGTTCTTCCTAATGTTTAGATGGAATTTCTTTTCATGAAGTTTGAAGCCACTGCTCCATGTCCTAGTCTCTGGAGCAACAGAAAACAAGTTTGATCCATCCTCCATATGACAGCCCTTCAAATACTAAAACGTAGCTACTATGTTATCCTTTTCTTCTCCAGGGTAAAACATACCCAGCTCCCTAAGCCTCATCTCATAGGGCACTGTTCTTGGGCTTCTACCCTTTTGGTTGCCCTCCTTTGGACATGTTCCAGATTGTCAATATCCTTCCTGTATTGTGGTGCCCTAAACTGGACACAGGATTCCAGGTGGGGTCTGACCAAAGCAGAATAGAGTGGTACTTTCACTTCCCTTAATTGAGACACCATACTACTAAAGATGCAGCCCAGGATCGCACTGGCTGTTTTAGCAGCCACATCACATTGCTGACTCGTGTTCAGCTTGTGGTCTATGAAGACTTCTAGATCCTTTTCACATCTTATTAAGTTATTGTCCTCCATAATAATTGCTCCTTATTTCTCTCTGCACCTTTTCCTATTGCTGTGCCAGAACTTAGCAAGTTACTCTTTAAAGTAATTTGTACCCGTCACTTGCTACAGCATTTTATAAGTAATTCTTTGTTGATATTCATTGCAAAGTTTCACAAAATTGTCCATATGTTAAAAAATATCTTAGGATTTATAATGGCATATAATTAAAATTTCCAAAAGATTCCTGTCAAAATGCCTTCAGGAATGCAACTTTTTTGCACCCTCATTATCTCCCCCACCCCAGCAATTTCCTGTGGCTACATCACTTGTAATTCAACATTTCCAAACTGGGCCTTGGTCCAATCTTTCTCGTATTTCCGTTTCCAACAATGTCAGCTCCTGCCTTCACAGAATGGGTCAGCTTACTCGCTATTTCTGTGCTTCCATTGCTTGTGGTGCCTCCATCCAGGGCTCTTTCTCTTCCCATCTTCCAGGAAGATGGTTGTGTGTCATGAGAAATGGAGATCCCACTTAGGGAGGGGCATTTAGAATCTTGAATGGAGACTGCCGTCAAGAAATCTGAAGATGACTAGGACATGGAATGGCAACTATGAAGGAACTAGACAAGATCCTGAAATGTAAAGATATATCATTGAATACTAAAGTCAGGATTGTCCATGCCATTGTATTACTAGTTTCTATGTACAGCTGTAAAAATCAGATAGTGAAGAAAGTTGATAGGAAGAAAATCAACTCCTTTGAAATGTGATGCTGGAGAAGAGTTCTATGGATACCCTGGACTGCTAAACAGATAAATGAATGGGTCCTAGAGCAAATCAAGCCTGAACTCTCCTTAGAAGCCAAGATGGCTAAACTGATGCTATCATACTTTGACCATATTATGAAAAGATCTGACTCACTACAAAAGACAATAATGCTTGGTAAGGTAGAAGGCAGTAGGAAAAAAGCAACACCTCATTACAGTGGATAGACTCAATCAAGCAATCCACAGCCCTGAATCTGTACAACCTGAACAGGCAGTTGAGCATAGAGTGACTTAGAGGTCTCTCATCCATAGGGTCACCAGAAATTGAAGTTGATTTCAGAGCAGTTAAGAACAACAATTTAGAATCATGAAAGCAAATGTGGTGTAGTAGTTTGACTGTTGGACTGTGACTCTGGAATCTCTCTTGAATCTTTGTTTGGCCACAGGAACCCAGTAGGTGACCTCGGGCAAGTCACAATCTCTAGGGTTCGGAGGAAGGTGAAGGCAAGTCCCCTCTGAACAAATCTTGCAAAAAAACAAAACAAAAAAACAAAAACCTTGATAGGTTCAACTTAGGGTCACAAAAAGTTAGAAACAACCTGAAGCCACACGACAACTTGGAATCCTCCAGTACTAGTTCCAGAACCTTAAGCCCCAGGATTTCACAGGGTGGAACCATGGCAGTCAAAGTGGAATCATAACACTACAACTGAGCAGTGTGAAAGGGTTCAGATGATAAGGAAGACTCTATTCGTCTCGAGAACTGCTGAGCAAAGAGTATTGGGCTAGAAGGTAGCTTTATGTATTTGTGTGTGAGGCATGTAGTCTGATCTACATTGGCTAAGCAACTTTGGACTCAAGGTGGTGGTGATGGTAACAACAGTTATTTATATGTTTTTATATCATGCCTTTTGGGAATAATGGGAATCAAGGCAATGCAAAACTTATTGAAAGCAGTAGAAATTAAAAGTGAGTCAGAACATCATAAAATATCTATCAAGTTAAAACTATTTAAAATTCGTGCAAAGACAATATTTTTTAAAAATATTTAAAAAGTCAACAAAACACCACAGCATACTGTTAAAAGTCCATTACACAGAATTTCTAATGCACTGATAGTACAGGAAAGTTTTTACTTGTAGGGGAAAGCAGAGCTAGGAGAGAGTCATCCTAACCTCCCAAGGGAAGGAGTTCCAAAGTCTTGGAGCAGCCAAAAATAGAGCCCCCTTTTCTTCCCATCAAAGGAGGCTGAGAAGCAGTGGGACAGATGGAAGGACCTCTCCTGAAGATCATACAGACTGATTGGGATCTTGGCTGTGTCATGGTCTCTCATCCTAACCTACCTCATGGGGTTGTTATGGGGATGAAAAAGTGGGGAGGGGAGCCATGGATTCCAATTCTATCTGATTAAGGGCAAAATAGGATCACAATGAAACAAATAACACAGTATGAAGAACCTATGGACCTAGGATGGATTCCCACCAGCCTTAGCAAGTGATGATGGGAATTGCAGTCAGCCAACATCTGGAGGGTCACAAGTTGTCCATCTGCATTACAGAGTCAAAATTAAGACACTCAAGGCACTCAAAGATATTTATTGTTCTGTCTCCAGACGATGCCACAAGCCATGCTGGCAAGAGGATAAAGCTGGCATGAGTACAGGATCCATGAGCAGGCGCACACACACACACTTGCTTGCTCACGCAAATATTTTCCGTACAGCAAGGATCAATACTTCAGAAGGCCTCTTAATTCAAGTCATGCCTCTGTTTGTCAGCCACTTCTCCAAATTGCAATTAGGCTGTCAAAAAACCAAGGAAATGTTTATGCTCCCAACCTTGGGGAGAAAGGAGGGAGATGAGCTTGATGAATTGCAAGGCAGGCATGTTGCTTGACTAGTGTAGACCCAGCAGCGCAAAGAAGAGAAGAGGTTTTTCTCATCCCTGCAATCATAACAGCTGCAGCAAGGAACCTCAAGCTTTAAAGGCCATGCCTGGCCCACCTGGGGGCCAGATCTGGCCCTTAATAGTCAGCCACATCCCCTTCCCCTTGACACCATTATTTACACTCCTCCCCCTTCTATTCCAAATTTCTTGAAACAGCTTTCCTTATCCTTACTTCTGGGAGTAAGAATTCCTAGGTTAAAATATACAGGCAGTTGGGGTCCCATATTCTGAGAATGGAATATGCTCCACTCTTCTGAACCTAAATTTGTCTCTTAATCTAAAAGAAATTCCTCATCCTTTTTGCTACAGCTTGCTAGCCTCCTTTTTGTTCCTGACTCCTGACCATTACACAGCAGCCTGGAATGTGGATATCTAACGGTATAGCTTCAGCTAACAGTATGGGGGATAAGCAAAGCTGAACCCGTTGAATTTCTGGGCCTCCCTCTTCCCCAGCCTCCATTTCTTACTCCTTGAATGCACAGATGGGTGAAGTACAGCTCTCCACATCTTGTAGGTCCTAGCCAGCAGATGATGGAAGTTGCTTTAACAGCAGCCCAGCAAAGAAAATTGAAGAGAGAGAGAAGTGGGGAGGGGGGAGGCAGGCAGGCAGGCAGGCAGGCAACACTTAGATTGGGTGACCAGCAAGGGATCTGAATCTACCCTTAGCCATGTTGAAGCTTCATCAATAAAGCTTTCAGCTTTATTGGTATCTTTTAAGATGCCAAACTAAGGGTGTCCCATATGCCAAAAACTGTAATAGCTATTAAGATCTAACATTATCCTTCCCCTCCACCACCCCTTCCATTTCCTTGCTATTCCTTTTAGCTTCTATTTATACTGAGGCTCCAATGCAGTTTTGTTAACATCTGGTTTAACTGTATGCCTTTTCACTGACTAGTTTGCAAAATTGTTTTTTTGTTAATCATCTTTGCAAGCCACCTTGAAAGTATTGCTAGTAGAAAAGCAATGCTATACCCAATTAATTAATTAATTAATTAAATACCCCACCCTTCATCTAAGAGCTCAGGGTGGCTAACAACCTTAGAATACAATATGATATAATACAAATAAATCAAGGGTGGGGATGCGGCAAGCCTGCTCCAGAAACTAGGACATGGAACAATGGCTTCAAACTTCAGGAAAAGAGATTCCATCTAAACTAGAGCTTTCCAGACTTTTCATGTTGGAGACACACTTTTTATACATGCAACATTTTGTGACACAGTAATTCAGTTTTATATATTATAAATCAATCAATAATAAAGTGTAAATCATATATTTTTAAAAATATAAATGAAAGGTTTTCATGAGGTATGTTGTATGTTTTCTTTTGTTATTACATGTGTTTTACATATTTTATACATATGTGTATTACATATGTTTTGTTATTACAATTTATGTGTCTATATCTCTTACATTTCTTATAAGGGGTTATTTACTAGTGAACCATAGGTTAAACTAACTGTCACCCTCGCCAGGATCTTTCTTGGCTCAGAGCGGTAGTGGTGACACACCCTGCACTCTGCAGTGGGCACACTAATGTGTCACAGCACACAGTTTGGAAAGCTCTGATCTAAACATTAAGAAAAACTTCCTGAGAGTAAAAGCAGTTTGACAGTGGAGTATGCTACCTTGAGGTGTGGTGGAGTCTCATTTGGAGATTTTTAAAGAGGCTGGATGGCCATCTGCTTAGAATGCTTTGTTTGTGTATTCTTGCAGAAGGTTGAACTCAATGGCCCTTGTGGTCTCTTCCAACTCTATGATTTTATGATTCTATGAAAGTGCCACCCTGGAACCATATGCAGGGCCAGCAGTTGCTGTTTGTTTGCTAGCCTTCAAACCCTTTTAGTCTCCCTTTGTTGTTATGGTCTTCAAGTCAACTTCGACTGAAGGTGATCCTATCCTAAGAATTCCTTGGCAAGGTTGATTTGACAAGAGGTTTGCCACTGCCTTCCTCTGAGGCTAAGAGAATGAGACTTTCCCAAGGTCACCAGTGGTTTCTGCAGCCAACCAGGGATTTGAAACCTGGTTTCCCAGTGTCTCCAGCACACCAAGCAGTGAACCATGCTGGCTGCTGTTATGTGCCTTCAAGTTGTTTCTAACTTATGGCAACCCTCGGGTGAACCTATCATGGCATTTTCTAGGGCTGAGAGCATGTGATGCACCCAAGTCACCTAGTGGGTTTCCATGGCCAAGGAACTGAACCCTGGTCTGCAGGGTCATAGTCCAATGCTCAAACCACTACACCATGCCGCCACTTATGCTAGCTAGACTACCTTATTTTTGCCATAAGAAAAGGATGGAACTGCCACTCCAGGATGCCTCCAGATGTGGCAATTTGCCTTTTAAAGGCCTCTCTATACTGCTTAATTCAGAACAAATGGGAGCTTTGGAGGAAAGTGACAAATTACAAGCCACATAGTGATTTGTAAGAAATTACAGCATTTTTTAAAAAGATAACAAGGGTGTAACACAGGAGTGGAGACCCAGTGTGTAGTGGTTTGAGCATAGCAGAACTTGGGAAGTTACTTTTTTATTTTTTAAAAAAGTTCTGCTATTTGGAATTTGTCTTACAGCCAGCATAGCTGACCCATTTCCATATTTGCAAGTTTGACTTTCTCCGATTTGATTATTTATGACTTTCTCCACTCTTTCCGCCCACCTCAGGAGCTTCTTTTTCAGGGGAATCTTCCTTCTCCAATCAGGCTGCACAGGCCTATAAAAACCCACCTTTGGTCCTCCTCTTCCTCCACCAGCCTCTACCTGGCCGGCTAAGGACAGCTCAAAGCTCAATTCATCAGTACCACAAATCCTCTTCCAATGTTCCCCACTCCAGAGGAAGGAGACGGGTGACAGAGAAGATGTTTAGAGCCACCATGCCAGCCCACCAGGTTCCATCATCTTTCTCTGTCCTGGATTGGACCTGAGTATCTGTTCTCCCTATTGTGCCCTGGTCCCCTCTCCCCTCATTTTGATCTTTGTGATTTTTCCACTTTTTTCTACTTCTGCGCCTCTAACTCTAACAAACATGGAGGGCTGAATGTACTTGAGAAATGGCTCAGATACAGGCCTTCCTCCCACTCCATTATGAAACTGAGTATTATATATATATTCTGGGACTGGAAGACTCACATGCACTTACTCACTCAGCCGCAGCCTTGGCTCTGCCTTGGGGCTCCTGGATCACACAGCAGACTGTAATTCTGAGCAAGCTGGGAGCTGGTGACATTTTAACAGCCTGCCAAAATGGGCTCATGAATGCTTGGATTAGCTCTACATCAAAAGGCAGGCTTGGAATGGAGCACAGCCTGCCTGCAGGAACTCACTGTCAGGGAAAAATAGCACCCAAGTGCCCCAGCCTCACACACAAGCGGGGGGGGGCAGGGGGAGTGAGATCGGCAGCAGCCCCAAGGACAAGCAGACCAAAGTCAAAGACTTCTCCAGAGAAATGTCCTCATCGTTTGATGGATATTCTGAGGCCAGAGAGAATATGCCTATGGCTGTGGTATGAGATGATTTGGAGAAATGGCTTAACTCATTTGCAGTATAAGTCCAGCTGGGGCTGTTATAGTCACAGCAGTTCAATGGAACCTCTATGTCCAGAGACAGTCGATCTCTGAATAGCAGTTGTTGGAGGGGCAAATACAGGGAGGAGCCTGTCACCCTTCATGCCTCTGGTTGGCCACAGAAGGGAAAGCTGACACTAGATTAAATGGGCTTTGGTCTGATAAAGCATGGCCTCCACAAGCCAGTATGGCCCCTGACCATGCTGCCTGGAGGATTCTGGGAATAGAATCCAAAAGCAGGTTTCCAAACTTTGTCATCTTAGATTCCTCCTCCCATGAAACGCATGATTTCAGGAGGCTCAAGGACAGTAGGAATGTTATAGATACCATCTGCACCGAACCGTCTGCCAGGGCACATGGACCACAGCTGCTGCTCCAATATTCCTGGTCCCGGAGTCAAGTTGTGTCCAGTTATAGATGCACAATATGCACACATTTCTGGATTCTAATTTCTAAGAAGCAAACAAAGAGAATTCAGCATTCTTTGGCCTAAACCCCATTAGAGCAGACCCAATGAATCCATTGTTGTGTTGAATGGTGAATCATCACGTGCATAAATCCCACTGATTCAGTGGTTCTACTCTTGTTGTTATGTCCCTTAAAGTAATTTCTGCCCCATGGTGACCCAAAGGCAAACCTATCGTAGGGTTTTCTGGGGCTGGGAGTGTGCTGTATAGCCAAGATCATTTAATGGGTTTCTGTGGTCGAGCAGGGAATTTAACCCTGGTCTACAGAGTTACCACTACAGCATGCTGGCTCTCTGGCTATGTTCTACTTGGGACTAATAATAGTATTCAGGTCATTATGGTCCTGCTCTTAAGGCATTCCAGAAGCACTTAAATGTGACCATTACTTTATAGTGGATGCTGAAATAAGTGTGCTCTTGGCTCGGTCCGGCAGGATTATTCTTAGGTTCTGATCCAAGCAGCCATGGCTGAATTTGAATCATGGGTGATTGGACTCAATCTCACACTTTGAAACTCTAGCCTTATACACAGCAATGAAAACAATGCTATTCTCTGTACTAGCTTACCAGCCTTTTCTTAGTCAGAGCTTCCTTGCCCTGATCAAAACACTAGCCTTGTTCACAGAAATGAAAACACTTTTCCCCATGCTAGGTTGCTAGCTTTTCCTTAGTCAGGGATTCCTTGCCCTGGTCTCATGCCTCAAAACACTAGCCTCATTCACAGAAATTAAACTGTTTTCCCCATGCTAGGTTGTCATCTTTTTCTTAGTTAGGGCTTCTTTGCTCTAATCACATGCCTTGAAACACTACTTCATTCACAGCAGTGAAAACAATGTTTTTCCCCATGCTAGGTTGCCAGCTTTTTCTTAGTCAGGGCTCCTTTGCTCTGCTCTCACACCTTGAAGCACTACCCTCATTCACAGCAATTAAAATGTTTTCCCTGTGTTAGGTTGTCAGTTTTTTCCTAGTCAGGGCTACTTTGTCTGTCCTCTTGCCATGGCAATTGCAAGAACAGAGAAAATCCTGCCTCTCTGATAGCTGCTCAATCAGTTTGGAAAGTTACTTTAAAAAGTAATTAATCATAGACCATTTCTGCACTAGACTATTATAATGCTATTCCTCTTTCAACATCCTATTAACAAATGCAGGAGTAAAGCAACAGAAGAAAATATTGGAACTGTGTTGATAGAATTCTGTTGTGAGTGTTGGATATGGCAATGGCTGTCAAGAGCAAAATTGTAGGTAACCTTGAAGATGCCTTCCTTGTCCATTGGAACTGAGTATTGTCTGATTTCACTGGCTGTGGCTTCCCAAAGTGTGAAGTAAAGAAGAATCTCTTCTAGTGTTGTTGTTGTCATGTGCTTTCAACTTGACTCCAATGTATGGTAACCCTTTCTAGGGGCTATCTTGGCAAGATTTCTTTAGAGGGCGTTTGCCATTGCCTTCCTCTCAAGCTGAAAGAATGTGATTTGCCCAAGGTTTCCAGCAAGTTTCATGGCTGAGTGGGGATTTGAACCCTGTTCTCCTCTGGCATCCTAGTCCACTTCATCACACTGGCTTTCAGAGGATTGCTACAGGTAGGCATTCAGGATATGTAACAGTGTTTAAAACAAGGAACTAGCATGGTGTTGGACTAGGATTCCAGGAGAGAAGGTTTGAATCCCCATTCAGCCATGGAAACCCACTGAGTGAACTTAGCCATGTCACATTCTCTCAGCCCCAGAGGACGGCAAGGAGAAACAACTCCTCTGAATAAATCTTGCCATGGAAACACAACAAACACAACACAACAAAAGGCAAGGGAAGGCATTTAAAGCAAAGTTTGACAATGTTACTTGTGGGAGATAACAACTCTCAGAATCCCCCAGGCAGGCTAGAGGAGTCTAGGAATTGTTGCCTAGGAAAAAGAAGGAAAAAAACCTGTCCAAACTGTTCAGTTAGGAATGGGGGCCTTGCCATGGGTGATTGAGAATCTTAGCTCACTCAGTTTTCCTCTTCTTCCCTGACTTCCCTTGCTCCACTCACAGAGAGCTTGGGCACAGACACAGAAGAACGGCTGGTCGAGCATCTCCTGGACCCATCGCGTTACAACAAACTGATTCGTCCAGCTACCAATGGCTCTGAGTTGGTTACCGTGCAACTAATGGTGTCCCTAGCTCAACTCATCAGTGTGGTATGTACTACACCAGCAGTTCTTAAACTTTTCTTTATCATAGGCTCCCTTTAATTGTCCTTTGTTGCTGCAGACTACCAAGACTTAGGATTTAAAACCCTAAACTTCATTGGATATTTATTTAAAGTTGCTCAACAGAGGTTTTCAGATTTGGTGCAGCCATGAGGGCATCTTCTGGCTCTATGTGTGGTAGGAAGAAGCTTTCTCTTAGCTACTCAGTGTCATTCACTTGCATGTTCTCATTGCATGCACAAGTAGCAAGTGCCAAGTACATTATTAAGCTATCAAATACTGTAGTTATTTTTATAACTTTTGAACAGTTTGAGATATTGTAATGAAACTTTGTACAAATGGTGTCTTATCACTGAGAAAAGACTCCTACTCTTTGAGATTGTCAGGATGCATGATGAGTATAATGGATGTGCATTAGCACAGGTAGTAAAATAGCTTTGCTAGCTTAAATATTGCTATAGTTTCCCAAGCACTACTGAGAATCAATACTTTTCATGTTGGTGACACATTTTTTAGACATGTACCATTTCACGACACAGTAATCCAGTAAGTGGAAGCAGCCTCTCCACCCGGGCCTGGCCGGCTGCCACTGTCCTCACCAGGGTCTTCCTCAGGCCGGGGTGGCAGAGGCGGCAGCAGCCCCTTCACCTCCAGCTGTTATGTTCACACAACACACCTACACACTGCAGCTGACACACTAATGTGTCACGACACAGTTTGGAAAGCTCTGTCTTAAGGTATTCCAGGTCACCAAAGAGTTAATTGCTTTATTGTTCACTGTTACAACGTATCTAGGCAAGGGGGAGAAGATCAGAAGGGGAAATAGGAAAATATTCAGAAAGCATTAGGAAAACTGGAAATGCTCACAATAAGGAGACAGGAACTTGTTCTTGCTGCAAGGATAAAAGATATGTAAATAAGGGAGGGTTTAGAAAAGTGTCTGTACTGGTAGGGTAATGTGAGATTTATGACTTTCACCAGTCACTGTTACACATGCCTAAATTTGTATGACAAGCTATAAAATCTGTAACCTCTCAATATGCTGAGTTGCTTGCTTTGCTCCAAATAAATGTTTCAGTTCTGACTCTGAGTGAAGCTTGTGAGCACAAGTTATCCAGGACATGAGAAATCAATGTATGACTACCCATCTTGTCTGTACATTTTTCTCTCTTTCTTACTTTCATTCTTTCTATTTTAACTGTAAAAGCTTATTAACATTTCTTCAATCCTTCATGAACCCTCTGTGAGGACACTGTGGTGCCCTGGAGGTCAGTGGGTCATAGGTTAAGAACCACTGTACTACACTGCTACAGCACTTACAATCCCACTTTGTTATGGCTGCATCTTACGGAATCCTGGGGTTTATAGTCTGTGGAGAGGCACTAGGTCTTCCTGGCTGAAAATTCCAAAAGTTCCTTCCTAAACTGCAAAGTCCAGGGATCCATAGGATGGAACCTTGGCAGTTTCAGTAAAATCATTTCACTTAATTATTGTGACCCTCGCACCTCTCCACTCGGCGAGCCCAATCCCACATCGCGAGCCTCCAGCTGCCGGTATTCTGAAGAGGGGCCCAGGAACCAGCACTCACAATCTGCTTCTACTTCTGACTGCTTCTCTGTCCAGGTCTAGCCATAAGGGCGTTGCCACAGGTCATCATGGCAACACACCGCGCGGCTCGCAAGAGTTGGACAGAGGAGCAGTCAAAAGTAGAAGTAGATTGCAAGTGCTGGCTGCTGGGCCCCTTTTCAGAATACCAGCAGCTGGGGGCCAGCAATGTGGGGATTGGGTTCGTCAGATACAAAGAAAGGCAGGGGGAGCAGAAAGAGCCACAGGAGGGGGGGCAGAAAGAGCTTGTTTGTTGCCAGGAACACCCAAGACTTCACTCAAGGTGTAAATGTTTATATTTAAACAGTCAAACATTTATTTTTAAATACCTAAATATTTATTTATTTAAGGCTTCTGGAGACTAGGATTCAGATCTGGGCTCAGCCAGTGGGTGACCTCAAGCAAGTCACATTCTCTCAGCCTCAGAGGAAGGCAAAGGCAAACTCTTTGCCCTCCCCCCCAAAATCTTGCCTCCCACAAAACAAATCTTCCCCCTCCAAAAATAAAACCCCTCTGTTGCCCTAAGTCAGAAGAGGCACAGAGAAGGTCTAGGGGTTTGAAAGAAGCACAGAGAGGGTCTCAACTGGACCAAAAAGTTAACCAAAGTTAATGTAATAAATAGTGCTTGTAATATTTGTCTGATGATTAAAAAAAAATAACTTGTTTTCAAAACTCATTTTTCAATAAATTGTACAATAGCTGTATACTTGAATTATCTACTTGCCATTATTTTTCCTAGACTTCTAGTTTCAGAGTTAGCTATTACTAAAACCAGTAATAATCGAATGCAGAGGCAATTATTTAATACAATAAAAGAACAGATACATTTATATAGTCTTACAGATACAACTGGCCCTTTGAGGGCAACCATAATGCTGATGTGGCCTAAGATGAAATTGAGTTTGACACCTTTGCACTACACCATGCTGACTTTCATTAGAGGAATGGAGAAGAAATGTCTTGAGAACTGGTTCCATTGTTGAACTGCTCTCACCATCAAGAGATTCCTTCTAATGCTCAAGGTTTTCCTCCTGTAACTTAATACTTTTAGAACTGGTCCTGCCCTCTTTGGTGGCAGAAAATAAACTTGCCCCCTCCTCTCTTGCCCATGAGAAATTTAGAGAAGCTCACCATGTCATCCCCAGTCCTCTCTTCATCAGGCTGAACAGACACAGCTCCCTCAGTCTTTTATCATAAACAGTCAAACATTTATTTTTAAATACCTAAATATTTATTTATTTAAGGCTTCTGGAGACTAGGATTCAAATCTGGGCTCAGCCAGTGGGTGACCTCAAGCAAGTCACATTCTCTCAGCCTCAGAGGAAGGCAAAGGCAAACTCTTTGCCCCCCCCCAAAAATCTTGCCTCCCACAAAACAAATCTTCCCCCTCCAAAAATAAAACCCCTCTGTTGCCCTAAGTCAGAAGTGACGTGAAGGTACACAACAGCAAAGTGCCACTGACGGGTGTGTGTGTGTGAAAGTCACTGACCTTAAGTAACTGACCTTAAGGCAAATCTATCATAGGTTTTTTCTTGGCAAGATTTGTTGCTGTTGCCTTTTTCTGAGGATGACAGAATTGACTTGCCTGAAGTAATCCAGTGGATTTTCATTGCTGAGTCAAACCCTGCTCTCCAGAGTCATAGTCTGGGCATGCACACATGCCTGCTGCTGTGTCCCTTTTGTCAATGATACAGCAGCACACTTAAACTGTTTGCTTGTTTGCAAATGGAGCAGCACCCGCAACTCCCCACCCGCTTCCATGTCTGCATTGCTGCTACTGTTGGTGTCCAGCAGCAGGGCTTCACAGAACCCCTGTGAGTGCTCTGTGGATCCGCAGGGTTCTCCGGACTCCAGGTTAAGAACCAGTGACCTAGGGTGCCATTTTCAACTCTTATGATCCTTTTTTTCTAACAGAGTCTGAGGAGAGGTATTTCGACCTGTTAGAATGGGATGAAATCCTCTATAAAAAAAAATCAGGGAAACCATCAGATGAACATGTGATGAGAAAGGGCATGTGACCCTTTTGGAGAAGGCCAGAGAGCTGGACTGGAACACCCAGTGATTGGGCCCCAGGCGCTGATGTTACCCACCACAGCTCTAACCGAAAGATTGTTCCAGCCCACATTCAATTTAAACAGTCTGAAAGAATGGAGAGCCTTGGAGTCACCCAATCTGCAACATCCTGAAGGTGGGAACATAAGCCATGTGTCTTCCCCACAAGGGGTGGGATGTTTTGCCTTTCTATTTCCATTAGAGTAATGATTTCTGGCTGCACAGCCCATACAGATAAATTAGCATGTACAAAATTCTTGCCAATCCTCATCCTCTTTTATACCCTTTTTCTTTCCTATTTCTCTTTCATGGTGTGTAAATGTCTACACGAGAAGTGGCAGAAGACTTATCTTGGCCAAAGAAAAAACCTTCTACAGACTGTTATGGGGAGGAGAGCTTGGAAAGTCATTATTTCCAGTTTATTACTGCAGCCTCCTCCCCAAATTAGTTACTATTACAATATAAATCAGTGGGATTTATTTGAAAACAACAGATTAGTAAAATTTGATTCTCATCCTGCCTAAAGCCCTTAGCCTTACCTTATGCTTTCCTTCCAACTGATAATTTTGCTTCCTTTGTGAATGGAAATGACTTTGAACTGGTGTTTTTAAAAAGGAAGAACAGTGTGTTCATACATAAATAAGCCTGCAAAAGCGTGGTGAAAATGGAGCAGCATAATGTCACTTTAATGCAGTAACCCACCTGAGCTTTGGTCCACTGTTGAGTGCAATCCAGATTTAGCAAAGCTCATTGAGCAGCCCAGGTTTAGCAAATCATGCTGTTAGATTAGCCGTGCTGTTGTGCAGAAAACCATGGCTGGATTGGCTGGGGATGACAGAAGTCTCAGTCCAAAAGACAGGGAAGGACACTAGCTTGAGGAAGGCTACTGTAGGCCTCTTTCGTCCAGAAAGGGCTCTCTTCTTTTTGCAGGGACTTGATGCCTTTTCCTTTGCTTTTCTTTGCAGCACGAGAGGGAGCAGATCATGACCACAAATGTGTGGCTGACACAGGTGAGACCCCTTCTCCTTTGCTTGCACATTCACATGTATAACCATCTTCCTTCTTTTTAAGAAACTGTTGTCTTTAATTTTCTTTTAATCAAAATGCTTCTTAAATGTGTTTTCCTCCGCCTGAGATTTCTATGATTGTGGCATGAAAGAAATGGCAATGTGCCACGCTCAGAACAACTGTAGAACCAGAAGGGTCCTTAGAGATCACTAAGACCAGCACCCTCCTGTGTGCAGGCTCTGTCTTCAGGATGCAACTACAGATGACCCTCTAAAGCTTTCCCAAACCAAACAGTTCTAAACAGTAGGGAGAGGTGTTTGTAAAGATTTGATTAAATCTGCCTCACAATATGCCCTTTGGTTTCAGTCCTGAATAAGAAGAAGTTGGACAGGAGACCTCCTCTTTTCCTACTGCCTCCCACTATACTAAGCATTAGCGTTCTCCTAATGAGTCGTGTTGTCTCATGATAACGTTGAAAGTATAAGGCCCTCAGTTGGGTCATCCTGGTTTCCAGGGAGAGTTCAGACTTGATTTGCTCCAGGTCCCATTTGTCTTTTTAGCAGTCCAGGGTATCCAGAGAACGCTCCTCCAGCACTGCATTTCAAATGAGTCGATTCTCCTCCTGTCAGCTTTCTTCACTGTCCAGCTTTCACAACCACACATAAAACTCAGAAATGTCATAGTGTGGAACAATACCGACTTCAGTATCCACTGATATATTCCTTCAGGTATCTGCAGACCCTGATCACGTCTCTTACTAATTTCCACTTTTCGACATCCAGATTCTTCTCTAGACTGACTGGGGAAGGGGGATTCTGGGAGTTGTAGTCCAAAGAAGGAACTTTTCCGAGCTCTGACACAAGCTTGGGAGAGAGTTAAAGGGACAGGAGAGAAAAGTCTCACTTTGTAGTGGCAGTGGTGAGTGGGAAGAAGAGGGGCCCACCACTTGGATGGCGCCATTTTAACGGGGCAAACCTTCTAACTAGCACCTTCTCTGTCACCCCACCTTCACAGGAGTGGGAAGACTATCGCCTCACGTGGAACCCGGAGGACTTTGACGACATGAAGAAGGTGCGGCTGCCCTCCAAGCACATCTGGCTGCCAGATGTTGTGCTCTACAACAAGTAGGTACCCCCTTGAGCTGCCGGGCTAAGGCAGGAGGTGCACTTGCTGAACTCGGCCGTCACCTTTTCACCCCGAGGCCTGCCTGTTCTCGGGAGTAATCTGTCAACAGCCGACACGAGGGCAGCTAGGAGGCTGAAGCATCCGGCAGGAAGAAAAAAAGGGCCAGATGGAGGCCGCTATATCCCTATTCCCCCTCTCCTTTCTTTGCGCGCGTTTTCTCTCTCCTTTCTCCTTCTCACGCGGTCGCTAAGCACACCGCTCCTTCCCTCTCTGCCTTTCTTCCCTGCGTGCGCCCCCCGCGCTCCCACCCCCTCCTCCCTTCCCCCACCCCTCCTCCTCCTGTCCTGCTTTTCTACCGCGCATGCGCTTGTGCTCTCCACTGCACTCCTTTTCTCGCACACGCTCTCTCCCTCTAACTGGGTCGCTGGCTGGCTGGCCCGCGCGCGGTTTCCCTTTCTTTCCCGCCTGTTCTTCCGCTTCCTCGAGGTCACGCGCGCCCCTTTTCCATGTTCTTTTTTGTGCGCGCGCTCTCCCTTCTGCCGTCATCTCTCGCTCGGGCCATTTGCGCACTGAACTGTTGTAGCGCTATGATTCCACTTTCAACATCCAATGGAATCCTGGGGTTTGCTGTTTCGGGAGGGGCCGGATGTCGAAAGTGGAATCATAGCGCTATAACACGCCAGTGCGGAAATTGTCTCGGTCGGCGCAGGTTGAGTGCGCCCCCCGCTCTCCCTTCTTCCTCCGCCCCTCTTGCCTCCGCCTGCCCCTCCTCCTCCGCCCCACCGGCGCTGCTTCCCCCGAGCGATCTCTTGACTCGCTCTGTTCTCTCCTGTTTCAGCCGTTCTCTTTCTCGTACCCTTTGCCTCTCCGTTTTGCTGCTTCTGCCACCCCTCCCTCCCGCCCTGCTTGGGTACCTCATGGGTCGTGGTGTGTGCCTACAGGGCATTTCTGACTTATGGTTCGCCTTAGGGTCTCCCTAAGTCAGAAAGGACTTGAAGGCCCGCAACAACAAGGCAAACCTATTACAGGGTTTTTTCTTGGCAGGTTTTTTTTTTCTCCTCAGAGCAGGGTTGCTGTTGCTTTCTGCTGAGGCTGAGAAAGTGGGACTTTCGAAAGGTGTGTGGGGGGGTCCATGGTTGGTCTCATCCTGCAGTCAAACCACTGCAGCACGCTGGCTCTCATAACCCATCTAGGTCTCCTTTAAACCCCAATACACTTTGAATTCCATTATCTATTCCATTATCTATTATCTAATTATCTATTTGCATACTATTACCTATTCCATTATCTATTATCCATTATCTATTGTGTATAGATCCATTATCTAATCGGTTCCATTGTCTATTGCTTTTTTTTCTTAAATCATTTTTCTCTATAAATGTGCAGCCGCAGATGGGATGGGGTGATGCCAAACAGCATGTTTAAAAGAGAAGAGCAGGAGACCAAGGGACCTTCTACACTACACAGTAAAAGTGCAATGATTCCACTTAAACTGCCATGGCTGCTTCCTATGGAATCTTGGGGTTTGCTGTTTGGTGAGGTACTAAAGTACTCTGGCAAAGAATTTTGCTTGTCTCAAAACTCTAACCTCAAAATAACATAGGAATGAACTGTGGTAATTAAAGTGGAATGATAGTGCTATATTCTGTAGTGTGGAAGGGCTTCAAGACTATGGCCATTTCTGCACTAGCCTGTTATAGCGCAATGATTCCACTTTCAACATCCTCTGGAATCCTGCAGTTTGCAGTTTCAGGAGGGGCCAGCTGGCCCTTCCCGAAACTGCAAACCCCAGGATTCCAGAGGATGTTGAAAGTGGAATCATCGTGCTATAACAGGCTAGTGCGGAAATGGCCTATACCTTCAAAAGACCCTGGGTCATCAGGCATTTAAGTGTCATGACTAATAACTGTTGACAATCTGTCCTCCACAATTATGCCTGATCCCTAGTTTAATCCAACGGCTGTGACCACATCATGGTGAGTGGAACAAGTTCCACACTTAGACAACTCAGATATAAGATCAGCATTTTTTTTTTTGCCCCCAGTGCTGATGGGATGTATGAGGTGTCCTTCTACTCCAATGCAGTGGTATCCTATGATGGTAGCATCTTTTGGCTCCCCCAGCCATCTACAAGAGTGCCTGCAAGATCGAGGTGAAGCACTTCCCCTTTGACCAGCAGAACTGCACCATGAAGTTTCGCTCTTGGACCTATGACCGGACTGAGATTGACCTGGTCCTGAAGAGCGAGGTGGCCAGCTTGGATGACTTCACACCCAGCGGCGAGTGGGATATCATTGCTTTGCCAGGCCGTCGAAATGAGAACCCCAATGACTCCACCTATGTCGACATCACCTATGACTTTATCATCCGCAGGAAGCCACTCTTCTACACCATCAACCTCATCATCCCCTGCATTCTCATCACCTCTTTGGCCATCCTGGTCTTCTACTTGCCCTCTGACTGTGGGGAGAAAATGACCCTCTGCATCTCCGTCCTCTTAGCCCTCACTGTCTTTCTGCTCCTCATCTCCAAAATTGTGCCCCCTACCTCGCTGGACGTCCCTCTGGTGGGCAAGTATCTGATGTTCACCATGGTGTTAGTGACCTTCTCTATTGTCACCAGTGTCTGCGTCCTCAACGTCCACCACCGCTCACCCACCACCCACACCATGCCTCCATGGGTCAAGGTGGTCTTCTTGGACAAGCTGCCTACCCTCCTCTTCATGAAGCAGCCACGACAGAACTGTGCCCGACAGCGCTTGCGCCAAAAGCGGCAGAGCCAGGAACGGTTTTCCGGAAGCTTCTTCCTGAGAGAAGGAGCTCGGTCCTGCACTTGCTACATCAATCCCTCGACCACAAAGAAGTTCGGGGCGGGGAGTGGTGGAAACAATGGCAACAGTGGAGGGAGGCCCTTTACAGAAACGTCAGAGGGGATCAACGGTTACCGGGACAGGCCAGGGCAAACAGGGCAACCACCCCCACCATCCGGCCAAAGCTGTTGTAGTCTGGACGAGGCCGTGGATGGAGTGCGTTTCATTGCTGACCACATGAAAAGTGAAGATGATGACCAGAGTGTGAGTCTCCCCCACCTCCAAGGAGGGAAGAGTGACTTCCTTGGCCTTGATGGTGGTTTGATACCACTTTTAACTACCTTGGCCTCACCCTTGGGGAACCTTCCTTGGAGGTTTTTAAACAGAGGCTGGATGGCCATCTGTAGGGAATGCTTTGATGGTGTATGGCAGAATGAGGTTGGACTGAGTAGTCCATATGGTCTTTTCCAACTTTATGATTCTATGAATCCTGGGATCTTTAGTTTTGTGAGATAGTTAGAATTCTCTAGCTCTGTCCCCTGAAATACATTAGTATTCTCCAGGCAAAGAAATCTCTCAAAACTGCAAATCCCAAGATGCTGAAATGTAATCAACAGAGGCCTTGTCCAGTCCCCTTGTCAGGCTAACCTGGTGAGTACACATGACCAGGCTTTCTCTGTAGCATCACAGTGACTAGAACTCCCTCCCAGTGTGGGTTGGTCTGGCTCCATCCCTTCTGAGTTTTTGATGAGCAGTGAAGATAATGCTGTATCATTTGTCCTTTGGCTCTTACAAGGAGGAGTGTCTGCTCTGAATATGAGCTTCCTTTGGATCCACATATTTTCACTTTCCTTCTCCATGATACCATTTGGCTTGTAGTTTCCCAGGGTTTCCTATGGTCAACCACAGGAAACACTCTGAAACTGTGAGAAATTATAAAAGGTTGGAATATTCTTCTTATGACTTAGTTCCTGGGAGCATCAGTTTTCTGCTAGAATATGCTGGTACCCTGCTCGTTTTCCCTTTAGTTCTGCTCTCCACTGAAATGCGGCCCCAAGAACATCTCTGAAATTGAATTCAGTCCTGGAACTGCGAGAGGTTCCCCACTCTTGGTCTAGATTACTTTTGAGGTCATTTCTAACCGAGAATCACTTTGAGGGGCAATTTGCATTCATGGGGAGAAGTTAATTTTGATATTGGCTGCTATTCTGTTAGTCTCAATTAGATTAGAACTATTCAGTTAATACTTGAGTGTTGAGTCAACATGTAGGCAAATCTCATTGATTCATAGGTTTACTGCAATTAGGATTAACTATAAGCTGTAGACCCTTGGCTAGTATCTATTCACAGATTAGTGGTGCATGTCTTGAATTGTTGTTGCATGCCTTTGAGTTGTTTCCGACTCATAGTGACCTTTAGGTGACCCTATAACAACATTTTCTTGACAAGATTTGTTCAGAAGAGGCTTGCCTTTGCCTTCCTCTGAATTTGTTCAGAAGGGGCTTGCCTTTGCCTTCCTTCCTTTGCCCAAGATCACCCAGTTGGTTTCTGTGGCCAAACCCTGCTCTCCAGAGTCTCATTCCCTCACTCAAATCACTACATCATTCTGGCTTCCATACTTTTGGACAGGGCCAAATAATTACTAGCAGCCTCCTAACACAAGCAAAACCACAATTATCATCAGTAGTTATCCTAACTACATATTAGGAGAGGAAAGAATATTCAAAACATATTTGGAAAATGGTAAAAAAAAAAAGGGGGGGGGGTTCTTGAGTGTCCAGTGACCTTGGCAAGGCAACTTGACTGAAAAGGGCATAGAAGGTTTTTGTGCACAACATGGCATTTTCTGCATGTTTTCTATGGAGAATGCTTGTTTTTGGTGCAGAAAACATTTCTTTTGGTGCAGAAAATAACATTTCTGGATATTTTTCTGTTTTGCTGTTTTCTGTGCAAACTGGTTAGTATTAAATGCTTAGTGTTGCTCATCTACTTTTTTTTTCTTTTTGCCCAAAAAGAAGTCCCAAATTGCAAAAACTCTTCAAAACCTGTATAGTTTTTGGTGACTTTCTCACAGTAAGGAGAAAAATGGTAAGCGTATTTGTACTTACATTCAGGAATTAAATTTATGAATATTAATGTGCTAACTATGCACCAGAAAACAGGATAGTCTGAAAGTGTACACATGCTCTTCCTTAGCCCCCAAAAAGTTATAGGATTCCATTTTATAATTTTTGTTGTTTAACCTGTATGCATTGATAGTGCTGTTGCTCAGACGCCTGTTAACTTAGCAAGCGTTAGCTGAATGTCATTGATTTTGAGGTGTTCATGGAAGCAAGAAAAGTTATCTCTTTTTAAGCTAATGAGCACAAGAGCTAGTCTTCTCATTCAAAAGCACTTTGCATGCCATGTACTGGTAAACTATTGCTGCTTCTTGGCATTCCCTAAAATAACTTGGTGGCTGCTGTTGGCCATGCATGGCTGAAAAGGGATGATCTTTGACTGAATCTGTGACTGATAGTTGTAAATATTCAAGTATGTTTCTGGTGCTCAGTCGTGACAGCCCCTGTAGCCACATGGCCCACAAGGAAAGTCCAAAATTGCCAGCAGTTTTTTTTATCCATGTGAACAAATCAGTTATAATTGCTTTCATCTCTTCTTGTTTTTGTTGTCTGCTTTCAAGTTGTTTCTGACTTATGGCAACCCTAAGATCATGGACTTTTCTGGGGTCTGTGAATGTGTGACATGCCCAAGATCACCCATTGGGTTTCCACAGCCAAGTGGGGAATTGAACGTTGGTCATAGTTGCTCAGACCACTCACCACACTGGCTGTCATGCTGGCTCTACTAGGTCTTTTATAAGGCTAGTGGCTCTTCAATGAAAAAGCAGCTTTCTTGATCTGTGCTAACAAACCCATCCCAGGTATTTTCAACCAGGAATTTTATACAGTTCTGTTGTTGGGTGTGTGCCATCAAGTTGACTTCAACTTGACCCTGTGACTCTGTGCATGAGGCTTCTCCAAGACACCTGGTCATCAACTGCCCTGCTCAGGTTTTGCAAACTCATTGTCATGTCTTCCTTGATTTAATCAATCCACCTGTAGTGTAGACTTCCTCTTTTTCTTCTGCCTTCCACTTTGCTAGCATTATTGTCTTTTCTGGTGAGTGATGTAATTTCATCATGTGTCCAAAGTATGACAACCTTAGCGTCTTTGCATCTACTAAGAGTTCAGACTTTTTGCTCTGGGACCCATTTATTTGTTTCTTTTAGTAGTTCGGGGTATCCATACTCTTCTCCAACACTACATTTCAAATACGTTCATTTTCTTCCTGTCTGCTTTTTTTCACTTCACCACCTTTCACACACATACGTAAAATTTGAAAATACTGTGGCCTGGATGAATCTGACTTTGACATTTAATGGCAGTTCTTTACCCTCAATGACCTTAGCTAGTTCCTTCATGGCTTCCCTTGCAAGTCTTGGTCTTCTTCGGATTTCTTGACTGCAGTCTCCATTTTGATTAGTGACTGAACCAAGGTATAGGAAATCTGTACCACAGTATAGAAACCAAGGTACGGGAAAACTATTTCAGTGTCTTTGTTGCCCATTTGAAAGTTATGTAAATCATCTATAGGCAGTATGTTTATCGTCTTAATATTCAGCTTTAACTCTGCTTTTGAGAGACAGCATGGTGTAGTGCTTTGAGTGTTAAACTAGGTCCCTGGAGACCAGGGTTCGATTCCTCACTCGGCCACGGAAGTCCACTGGCTGACCTTGGGCATGTCACACACTCTCAGCCCATGATAGGTTCACCTTAGGATTGCCATATGAAATGACTTGAAGGCACATAACAATAAACCCTGCTTTTGTGCTTTCTTCTTTAACTTTCATCAATAGTAAAGCAAATATTAACCTAATGGCTCTTAAATGGGCAAGCAAGCTTTCTAGATCTCTGTGAACAAACAGTTTTGCTGTTTTCATCTCCCATCAGGTCTTTTGCAAAACTAATGAGTCTTAAATGCCCCTTAGAGACCGTACCATGGCACATACTTCACTTTACACCAGGCCACAGCAAGGTACAGGTTACTGTCAGGAATGCAGCTATGCCCAGAGGGAAGAAGGAAGCTGTGGACAAGAGGGAGTGGATGACATTATCACTCCTACCAACCAGAAAGTTACAGCAGTTCAACCCTCTGAGGCCTGGCTCCACTGCACCATTGCTGATACAACAGAGTTCTTCTTCTTCATTCTACCCATGAAGACATCTTTTGAAATAGCCCAGAGATATCAAAAGGGCTGCTACACATGGACAGTGCCATCAGGACAGGGCTTTGGGGCAGGCATCCAAAGTACCACCCAGCAGGAAATTCCCTCAGTCCTAAAAATGCAGCAACCAGGTAGGGTTGACCCATTTTAAAACAGGGAAAATGATTGAAGGGGGCAAGTTATTAAGGGAAGTGATGATGGGAATATGAGACCATGGAGCTTGGAGTTGAAAATGACTTGGCACTGACAGCAATACACCTGGGGGCTATTTTTGAGTGAGTGGAATCTGCTAGATGCTTGCTGGGGGGTGGGGGTGGGAAGGACTGTCACACATCTTTCCCCATCCCACCTGGCTTCCTCCACCAGACCCATGAGTCAGAGTATGCTGTCCTTCCCTGACCCTCCTCCTGGATGTGCAGCGGTCGTGTTCTCCCGCTTGGCAGCTAGACTCCAGAATCAATATTTCCCTTCTGCTTGGCTGGATCCCAATGTTGAAAGTGCATGAAATATTCATGCGTGGGGACAGATGGGGGGGGCAGATGAGGCAGGAGAAACAGACTTTATTTTCTTTTGGTGTGCGGGTAAGGACACTGGCAGCCCCAGTTACGGGTTTCACTTGTACTAATAGGGTGAGAGTTGTCATTTTGGCCGAACCCCCCCTCCCACATCGATAATCTGTGACCAGACAGCAGTCTGTCAAAAATGTTTGTTGTTTCCCCTCTTTAACTTAGCTGTCTAGCTCTAAAGCCATGCCAGACTCTCTTTGTGGCTGAAGATGCTCCGTGCCCCATGGGCCAAGAGGTGCCAAGTTTTAACTGGTTGCCATAAGAACTAGGAAGGGGGAATCTCAAGCATGACTGAGTAATGCTGCTGCCTCAGGCAGCACAGGGAGGCTGCAAGCTTGGGTAAAGCCACATGAGGAATACTGGAGGGTGGGTGGGTGGGTGGATGGATGGGGGAAAAAGAGTTCAGGAGAGACCTGGGATGCTCTTTCCAACCACAGATGGGCTCACTTTGTTGTTCTTATTTGCCATCAAGTCCTCTTTGACTCATTGTGATCCTCTAAAAAGGAGACCTCCGAGAGCCCCTTAAGAACCCTTCTCAAGTCTTGCAAAACTCAGGGCAGATACAGCTTCCTTTATTGAGACAATCCATCTATAATGTGTTCTTCTTCTTCTGTGCTAGCTACCACTTTCGCTAGCTTTATAATCTTTTATAATGAGTCATGTTGTCTCCTCATATGGCCGAAATATGATAGTTTCAATTTAGTCATTTTGGCTTCTAGGGAGAGTAGAGGCTTCATTGGCTCTCAACTGCATTCACTTGTCTTTTTGGCAGTCCAATGCAATACTTTCTAGCACCATATTATTTATGGTAGCCACAAGGGATGAGCAAGGAATTCATTCCATAGAGTTTCTTTTTTAATGTATGTCTCCATCTATACTTCCCAGAACAAAGCAGTACTTACCACACTGTTCACAGTCATTAATATGCAAATTTCTGTGTGAGCGTTGCATTTTCCAGACAGCCAGAGCAATGCTTGCAACAACAAACGCACTGTCTTTTTTTTAATGCATCAAGAAAAACATACATGGTATTTTAAAAATGCACACAAATAGCTTTTAGTCCACAGGTACACATCTCCTCCTGCAAGTTTGAAAAGGTACACAGAAAATGTGCACATCTGGGAGAAAACCACATTTAAAAAGGTACAGATTTCTGGATGTGGGAGGTGTTGCTCCTGGAACTGGGGCAAAATGACCTTGGCAGAAGACAAAAACAATGATGAGATTGGGTTTGGCAGATTGGCTGGTCCCTTCCTCTGCATCCTTCCTTATACAGAGAGAGACTGCAAGAGAGGCAGAATCTCCAGCGTGGATAGGAAAGGAGCAAAGAGAGCTTTTATTTTCCTCTCAGAGGGGACTCCTGCTGTTCCATATCTTCTCAAGAATGGCAATGGGAATGCATTACTATTATTGTTGCTGTTGATTTGTACCCCATCATTTCCCCAGTTCCAGGACTCAAGGTGGCTTTGTTATTGTTACAGACCTTTAGGTCAATTCTGACTTATGGCCACCTTCCCTTGGGAGTTTCCCTAGGCAAGACTGCTTCAGCCATTGCTTTCCCCTGAAGCTGAGAGAGTGCAATTTGTCCAAGGCCACACAATGGGTTTCTGTGCCCAAGCAGGGATTTAAACCTGGATGTCCCAGAGTTCCAGTCCAACACTCAGACCACTGCACCACACTGGCTACATATATACACCCCCCATACACACACACACACACACACGTGTGTGTGTGTGTGTTTAAAAAAATGTAAGATTTATCTGAACCCTGCACTCCTGGAGTCCAACCCATCTAGTTTAAGTTCTGTATTTTTTCAGTAGTGTGAGCATTTATCTGTACAGCTTTTATCTGTCCCATCTTTTGACATCCTGTTATCCAACAATTTGCTCTTTTGATACTTCCAAAGGAAGGACAAGTTCCATTAATTCAACAGAGGTTGTGCTCTTTCATCAGTTCTTCTTGTCTACAGAGGCTCACTTGGAACCACTTGCATGCACTTGGAACTACTTGCATGCACATGCTGCTTGCAAAGAAAGTTGAAGGGCGCTAAGCTGGCTGAGAGACTTTGCAAGTAGCACACGCATGGTTGGTCCCAAGTGAGTCTCTGTAAGTTCTTCATGCTCCCTACTGTACAGTCCATGGGTTCCGCTTTTCAACCAATTCTTTCTGATATTGCTCTGGTCCCTAACCTGTCAGATAAATTACAGATGCTTTGTCTCTGAATTTTGGCAAGGATGGCAACTTTCAAAAATTACAGCTGATACAGATAAAAGCTGACAACACTAAAACCCTACAAAACTTAAAATATTGTTAAACTATAAATAGAATTAAAAGTTTTTAATTGTAGAATTGCTTTGAATGGAATGAAGCTGCCAACAGAATGAAAAAACATTTAAACTACCAACAAAATTAAAAACAGTTCTGCATAAAAACAATTCAGTATTTCTTGGTGTTAAAAAGTAAGAAATAAAAACTGTATAGCACATTATTAAAGTTCTTTTTCTGCATAAACACTCAGTTCCCAAAGGGTTACTAAAACAAAATATAGTTGGCCCTCCACATTTGGGTTTGACTTTCATGGATTTGATTATTTGCAAATTTTTCAACCCCTACCTTAGGTGCTCTTTTGTGGGGGAATCTTCTTTCTCAGCAGCTCCAATCAGGCCATGCAGCCCACCTCTTGTCCTTTTCCTTTTCCTCCACCAGCTGCTGCCTGGCCAGCTAAGAGTGATCACAACCTAATTTCTCAGCACCACAAACCCTCTCCCACTGCAGCACCACACCCACGGAAGACGATGAGCAAGAAAGTATAAGGCCACCATGCCAACCCTCGCCTTCCCTCTCCTTTCCCTGGCCTGGTTTGGATGCTGAGTGCCCATTCTCCCCACCATGCCCACAGACACACACATTTTAATATTTGCAATTTTTCCACTTCTGCAGGGTTCTGTGCTCCTAACCCTAGCTAATGTGGAAGGTCAACTGTAGCCTTTACTTGTTGCTCAGAGAAGAATATGGAATGGGCCAGTCCAGCCTTTCTAGGAAGGGAGTTCCAGAGCCTGGGAACAAGCCTGTGAATGGGTTCAGAGAAAACTCTGAAAAAAGAGGTCTGTTTGGTTCTGGGCATCTTGCTTGCCAGAGGACTGGTGCAGTCACCCAGCAAGCCTGTGAATGGGTTCATGGGTGCCTGGCATGTGGCTTTGGAAGATGATGTGATGTCACAACAGAAATACACAAATCAGTACATCACAACAGAGAATTTCAGGTTCTATTTAAGAGGACAGGGAGAAAAGCTCCTAGTTTTTAACACAGATGTGAGAATCCTGTTACCCTCCAAATGCCATTGGTCTGCAACTCCAAGCATTTCTCACCTGGTTAGGGCTGCTGGAAGTTACAGTCCAACAACATCTGGAAGGCCACAGGATTCCTGCCCTAAATATTTCAGAGTACTGTACAATGATAAAATGTTTATTTTATATGATTGAATTATACTAAAATTATGACTTAAAAAAAAGAGCTGCCAGTAAAAGACTTTAGTACCTCTCCTACATTTGTGAGCAGTGAGATTATGATATGTAAATGTTTTACTGGTACAACGTGTAACACTTCTAGCTGTTCTTGGCAAAGACTCTGAGTCATCTCATTGGCATAAGAAGAGCTGCATTCATATACATATACTAGGAATGTAATTCTTTGCTAATTAAAGGAAGCAACCAGTAATCTGAGTTTTCTTCCCACTGTGAGAAAGTCACTGAAAGTGTGCATTTCCCAAAGCTATTTTACAGTTCAGGATTTATTCTATACAAAATCTGTGCATTGTTTTTGTCTTGAAACAGCATTTTCTACACATAAAATTTATGCACAAAAAAAATTCTTTGTGCAGAAAATGTTTTACTTAGGAGATTATTCTGTGCAAAATTTGCATGTGCCCCCCCTTTTTTTTTGCACAGGAAACAGGTTATAATATTTTTCTGCAGAGCTCTTATTTTTTCTGCTGAAAATGTCATTTTTTGACCAAAACTACAATGTCCAAATTTTCTGCAGAATGAGTTACAAACTGTAAAGTTCAGAAATCATCAGTACAAGATTCCTTGTGTTAGGTTTTCCTGAAATTTGAGAAGCACATTTTTCAACCATTTTTAAATAGTAATTTGAAAATAATTATTGTTTCCAGCCCAAATGTGTATTCAGTGGATTTTTGTCTAGATTTGGGTATATCAAACCAGATGGGAGGAAGTGGACTTCCTTTGTTCCCTCCTTCCATGGCAGCTCCTCCAGCTCCCTGAAAATGGGTCAAGAGATCCTCTGAATGGATTGAGCTGTGGTTTGTGGGGAATTCTCCCACCCCTTGAAGAAGTAGAAAGACCTTCCAAAAACAGAGCTTCCCTGATATGACTAAAGTGGGTAGCACACAGGCTACATGTTGTCTCCCAGTACCATATTTGTAGGAGATCTAGGGCCCCCTAAAAACTGCATCGCTAGAATCTAGCAGAGTTCCTGCCACTGAATAGAATGCTAATTATAATTAAATAAAATGCTAATCTTGATCAGAAAATGTTGCGTTTGCTACTGAAATGAGGTGGCAAACTTGTATGTGTTTATGTGTTGTCAAATTCTGATAAAATTTGACTGACTGCTGAATTTTTGGAGAGCAGGGACAACATAGCAGGGGCTTGGCCCACTGCAAAGCTGGGGTACAAAATGCTTGCCAAAAGTGTCCACCCCTACACTAAAGGAAGACCAATCCTGAATTCAGTTTCTTGGATATTTAGTGTTTGAGATACAATTCTTTGTAAATGATTTAGCAGGTTTAGATGCTCAGCTTCCCTTTAAATCCACTGCCAGGTGCTAGCCCTCAGATGGAGGAGCAAAATCTGAACAAATGCATAAGAAAAATCCATCCTGCCAGCAGCAGGGATTACATGGCTCCAGAAGACAGCAGTGGCCATATAATCAGCTATAGCTAATGTGTTTTAGCCATCAGTTTTTGGTTACAAAGAAAATAATAGTCTGGTCTCCACATTTATGAGTTTAACTTTCATAGATTTGATTATCTGTGAGTTTCTCTAACCCCTGCCTCCATACTTCAGGTCATGCAGCCCTTTAGAAACCTGCCTTTGGTCTCCCTCCTCTTCTACCAGATGCTGCCTGGCCAGCCAAGGATGGATCACACCCTGATTTCTCAGCACCACAAATCTCCTAGTTCTCCCCACATGCCCATGGAAGGAGATGCAAGAGAGAAAGTATAGGACCACCATGCCAACCTATACACTTTCTCTCAACCTGGTTTGGACCCTGGATGTCCCTCCCCCCACTTTGATATTTATGGGTTTCCCTCTTCTGCTGGGTGCTCTACCCTTAACCTTTGTGAACAGTCAACAGTCGACTGTAATGAAAACAAGCCCCAAATAATCAAAAAACAAAGCAGAGTGTTAAAAGCAGGATTTAAACACACACACACACACACACACAATACACAGCTTTTTAGATGCTTGAAGAGGTAATTACTTTTGTTTGGGCAACTTCAATTTTGGAAAAGGAAAAGAACCAGCAACAGTCCCACTGAATTACAGGCTTAGGATTCTTTGTGAAAGGGTGAGGAACTGTCAAGGGTTGTTTAAATCTGATACAAATTTGAAATAGAAGCACTGCACCCTATCTACAGAGCATGGTCACTTTGGATTGAAACTACCAGGAGTTCCCAGTCAGCATGGCCGTATGGTTTCTGGGATTTGGAGCCCAAAAATCAAGTTTACAGTGTTTTTGCCCCAGACTGCTAATAAGACAGGTGGACAACAAGAGATGCTTATCTAGCAGGGGTGTAATTTCATTCACGATTGAAATAACAAATAAGGTTAGCAATTTTCATCACATTGCAAGACAGTTTTTGAAAACTGCATATTACAGTTCAGGATATATTCTGCACAAAATTTGCATGTGGCTTTTGTGTGTGTGCAAAAAACAGGATTTTCTGCACAGAAATGTTACTTTCTGCATAGAAAATTCTGATTCTTATTCAGAAAATGCTGCAGCTTGAGATCTAACTGCCTTGAATCCTGTGGTGGGAGAAAGGCAGGATATTAATTGGTTGATTCAATCATTCTGCGCAAACTCACAAATTTTTGCACAGAAAACAGCATTTTTTGCACAGAAAATCATCTTTCTGCATAGAGATACTAGTTTCAGTGCAGGAAAAAAATGGTTTATTTTTCCTGCTCAGAAATACTGTTTTCTCACAAAAATATACAAATCGTGCAAGAATAAGTCACAAATCATGATATACTCCTTATCAATTTTTGTTACTTGAAAAACTTGTTTTTCTACCATTTCCTGAACATCTTCGAATAATCTTTCCACCCCTGATATGTAGTCAGAAAAAAACCCAGGCTCACCCTTCTCCCTTGCACTCTTTTCAGGTGAGTGAAGACTGGAAGTATGTGGCCATGGTGATCGACCGCCTCTTCCTGTGGATCTTTGTCTTCGTCTGCGTCTTCGGTACCATTGGCATGTTCCTGCAGCCACTGTTCCAAAACTATGCCACCAACTCCCTCCTGCAGATCAGTCAAGGAGCGCCTGGCTCCAAATAGCAGAGACTCTGGTTGCCCTCTTCTCCACCAACCTGTCCAGAGGAGACTGAGAAAAAGAAAAACCAAGACAACCCCAACCTGATCCTTGTATGGACACTCTGTATGGAAGGATAGGGATTCCTTCCCCACCACCCACTATTCCTGCCCTGGTTCTTGCTTTAGTATGAGGAACAACAGAACCTGCCTGGGGAAGGGGGAATAGACATAAACTTGCAGAACGGGGACTGAGATGCACCAATTTTGTAGGAATGGACTGTAGAGAGAATGCCACTTTTGCCAGTGGGCTGCCAGAGCAATATCATTACCTGGGCAGGTATAGCACAAATGATAGAGCAATTGCATTGCATGCAGAAGGTCTCAAGTTTGATTCTTGGTATCTCCACTTTAAAAAAACAAACAGGATTTAGGTAATGGGACCCTTTTCCCAAGACCCAAGACTGGCTAGCCTAAACAGGATGGGACCTGAAGGCTGAAGAGACTGAACTACCAAGAGGCATCTAGCAGTGGTCCAGGACAATGCACTCATTCCTTCCAAATGTCTGCGAGGACACGACGAGGTTCTGAAAGCACCCTAGAGACCGCACTGAAGCAAAGGCAATGGGGAGAAAAGGAAGGGGCCTTCTTGCAACTGCAGAGGCCTTACTGGAGACAAGTCCCAACTTCCCCTTCTGCCAAGACACCCTGGCTTGTGTGCCAACGATGGGGTACAAGCTCCCAACTCAGGGAAAAACAATATGTAGGATTATATATACATCTGTGTGTCAATGTACTCCCATCTCTGCATACTCAAGGAACAGCAGTGGGGCAGAAAAGAGCTGATTCATTCTTGGATTTACATTCTTGGGGCAGATGAAGAGTTAGCAGCTGAATTCTTAACCCTGCTTAGAGGACTGTCTGGTCATGCTTCTTCCTTCAGTTTCCAAAATAGTGTGATGCTGCAAGGTAGGATTGGGAGTCAAGGGTGTGACTACGAGTGTGGGGTGGGGAAGAGAATGAGGGCACTGCCTCCAAAAAAAGAATTCTGCTCACCAAATGTCTAGCATCACAGTAAGTCACAACTTCAGCTGAGCATTTAGAAACACAGTTTAGGCACCTGGAAAAGAAAGGCCTGCCAGAATGACCCAGGGAACACAAACATAGCCAGTTGAGTTGTTCTAATGAGTGATGATTAATGCCACATTTGCTACAATGGTAGAAGGAAAATATCATGGGTGGACAGAATTCTTATTTCAGAGAGAGTGGCCTTATTTTGACCCCCCCCCGGTACTTACACCCCATTGAGAATAATGTGGCCCTTTGAATGTTGTTGGAGGGCAACTGCCAGCAGCCCTAGACAGCAAAGTCAATGCTGAAGCATGCTGGGAATTGTGGTCTAGAGGGCTGCACAAGCCCCATTTAAAGGAAGGCAGTCTTGGCATTAAACTGTGTTGGGTCCTGGAAGAACACGGACTGGACTAGGAGACTGGGAATTGTATGGTTCTCTGGCTGTTCTTGAATTGCAGTCCCCACATGCCTCACTATTGGCTTTGCTGGCCAGGGCTCCTGGAAGCTGGCATCCAAAAATATCTAGAAGGTGACACAGTTCTCACCCGTGGATGAAATTTTTCTCAATCTGCTTAGGCAATTCTGAAAGGACCAAAGGAGTGGCGGCGGGGGGACTTCCCTACTTAACAATAACCACCGGCGGCTTTGTGGTACAGAGACCAAAGCACTGATCTCATATAGCCATTGGACTGTGTCTCATTGCCCTTACCACGCTGATGCCGGCTTCCCAAAGCCAACGCTGACACCGCAAACCCAATAAAAATAAGTCACATAGGTGGAATGCCAGTCTTTATTTTTAGTGGTGCCATGTGTGGAAGTGTTTGCTGGAGGAAATGGGATTCCATATCCTGGAGGTAACTGGTGAAAGTCAACCTGGTATCTAGATGCTGGAGAGATCCATTCATACACCTCAGTTCAAAATGCAGGTTTTGAAAATATTTGAGTCCCTACAATTCCAAAGACAGGCAGTGGATGTGGACACCAATGGTGTAGTGCATCTAGGACTCCTCGGTTCAACTTCTGATCAGCAGAGATGATGGCATCTTCTCCTTCGCCTGCTTTTCCACCAAAATTAGACCGGTTCCTCTGACAGATGCAGTCCTCACAGCAGCTGGTAGAAAATGCATTTTCCCAGCAAAACAACAACAACAACCTTGTGGTGAAGTCTCCCTGTTGTAATGCGATGTATTGGGGCTTAGCTTCACCTGTAGAGGAAACTTGCCCCTGTTTGAGTTTGATTTGAGTTCAAGAATAGAAGCATTAGTGAAATGAAGGCAGCAGTTTATTTAAGAACATGTCAGTCTAGATGTCCAGCAATCTGGCATGGAAGCACACATACACCTTACTATTTATAGCAGATTTGGAAAAATCTATCCAGCAGCAGCATATAGCAACATATAGCAAATCACAGGAGTATACTACTTGTATTATAACCAATCATTAAACAGCCGTCATTAAGTCAAAATGGAAAATTACCAAGCAAACACCAAGAGAAAAACCATTTAAATTGAAATCTTCCCTTACCTTTCAGATTGTTACTGAAAGCACCATCTAGTTGATGATAGGATCAAAACATTCCAGAAATAATCTGCTTTTTTCTTGAAATTTTAACAGTTTAATAATTTGCAGTTTCTTAAATTTTCCCTGGATGAAGATATTTTTCCCTCAGTATAGTTCTACCTTGTTTTAGGGTTTTGATCAGTCTCTGATCTTTCCCTTCACTGGGTGGTGAAGACCTATTAGGTTTACAAACTACCTACTTGGGATAGAGAGGAAAATTAGTAGTACTAGATTGCTGAGGTGGATCAATGCTATAGCAAGTGTTTTTGGAGTTGCATGGCTACAGGTACTGTCATGGCAAACACCTTGACATCATCATTTAGCACTGTACCATGTTAAATAACATCTGAAGAGCCTGCAAATTGCTCATCCCTGCATGAAAAACTCCAGATCTGTAGATTCTGCCTAAAAGGTAAAGGTTAAGCCATTATATTTCCATAGCTAGCGGCCTTACTTTACACAGATAATTGAACTGTGGAACTCCCTGCTACAAAGAGGCAACTGTGACAAAGAATTTATCCATTTCAAAGGGGGGATTAGCTGGAAATATAAAATTAGACCAGTACATGGTTGCTGATTGTGCCAAACGCCATCTCATACCTGCTGTTTTTTGTGATTGTGAACTGCCATTGGCTACTAAGCCTCAGTTAGATTTGCAAAAAATAACTTTTCTTTTGGAAACTCCCAGAATTTTGTAGCTAGTGCAGCCACACTGGCTTCTAGAATCTACTGGCCATGCTGATTGGGGCATTGAGGCAGCTTTAATACTCGCTGAGGTATTTTGGGAGCTATAGTTCAAAAGAGTTACTTCTCCTCAGACATTTTTAGCATTTATTTACTTATTTATTTATTTATTGTATTTATATGCCACCTTAAAACAATTAAAATATGAAAAAAATATAAAATTATAAAAACTTACTTTAAAAAAACAGCTTGATAAGTAAAAGCTCCCCTACTCACACATTAAAAGCCTGCTTGAAAAGAAATGTTTCTGTCTGCTGATAAAAGGAAAGCAGGGAGGGGGCCACCTTAGCCTCCTGTGGAAGAGAGTTCCACGGGGTGGGAGCAGTCACCGAGAAGGCCCTTTCCTAAGTCCTCATCAGGCAAGCTTGGGAAGGAGGCAGGACTGAGAGAGAACCTTTCCCAGCAGATCTTAGAGCTCTAGGAGGTTCATATAGGGAGATACATCTTTCAAATAGTGCTGCACCACACCTTTTCAAGACAGCTTTGTGGTAGAATATCTGAGAATCCCCAAATCAGGCTGGACTGACCTAACAGGCAGGATGGAGAAGCTGTCCTCCATAGGTCCAGGTGCACAGCACCACTCAAAGTAGATAAAAGTGACCTAGATAACCAGCAGGCCAGACAACTGCCTGTTTTGGATATGTTTCCACATTAGTGGCACATTTACAATCCTGGTCACTTCAGCTAAAAAGCATGTTGAGTGGGGGCCTTTAGTCTTCTATGTGTTTTTAATCTCAGCTCCAGGAAGTCAAAGCCAGAATGGTAAAGTTTCAGGTACAGCGGGAGTTTAGAGGCTGTAGAGCCTGCAAGCTGTGTAGCCTGGCCCCCACCATGCAGGAATGCATATCTAAAGCAACCCTTAGATGTGGGTATCCAGTCTCCATTTAAAAACTTCCACTGAAGGAGATTCCACCACACCCTCAGTTGGTCTGTTCCATTGTCAAACAGATCTTACCATCAAGAAGTTCTTTCTAATATCTAGGTGGAATGTCTATCCTTGCATCTGAAATCCATTAGTTCATGTCCTAGTAATCTCTGGAGCAATGGAAAACCAACCTTGCTCCATCTTCTGCATGACATCCTTTCATATATTTAAAGATGTCTATCATCTCACTTCTCCAAGCTGAACATGAATGGCTTCCTAAGCCATTCAATCACCTGGAAATCTAAAGCTTGTATACCCCTAACTGTGAAGAACCAACATGGAGGGAAGAACCTTTCTCTGCCCAAGATTAAGGCTGGCCCTGCTATTAGGCCAAATGAGGCAGCTGCCTCATGAAGCAAATTTGCAGTGTCTATGGAAGAACAACCATTTGGTTCTTTACTGATGGGGTTACAGTACCTGTGGGACTATCTGCCTCAAATTTCTAAATAACTCGGCTAGCCTTGGATAATATGCACCTTGGCACAGGGTGAGGAAATGCCGCCTGGCAGTTTGCCGCAAATAGCAAAATCTGTGGGCTGGCCCTGCCCAAGAGAGCCTTTGAGAGTGACAGACGGTAAACAGCCATAGAATAATTACCAAACTTTAGACTTGTTAAAACAAGGGAGTGCTCGTGGCCATTCAAATGTTTCTGGACTGCAACATCCATCACCTCACATCTCTGACTGTGACTGATGCAGTCCAACATCTGGAGGGTCATAAGCTGCCCACTCTGAACAGGAATCATCCAACCCCCAAGATGTTACTGGTGCCCTAGTCAAATACAGTCAACAGGGGGAAATGCTGCAGTCCAACATCATCTGGTGGGCCTCACAATTCCAACCCTGCTGGAGTTAATACAAAGACCATAGCTCTTTTTTTGTTTAGGGCAGCTCACAATGTTCTTACTGAATTCAGAATTTTATTAAGAACTATGAGGACTAGAATCTATGTTTCTGGGTTAACAGGAGACATTATAAGACAGCTGTGGGATTCCTTCCCATTTCTCTTTTCTCCCTTGTGGAGCTCCATTTGGGGTGAGATGTTTACTAGACAACCCTGCAGCCCCATCACTTAAAATATGCAATGGATATAAGCCAGTGAAAAGGAGATCTGGGGCCTCTGGGGAAGCTTTTGGGGGCACAGGGACTCAACTCAGCAGAATGAGGGGGGTCTCCAATTGCAGCAGGACTGATTCCTCACCAGCAACTCTCAAAAGCAGGGGTGGACAAAGTACAGATCACATGCGAGCATCCCCAAGGTTAAAAAAAATGGGTGGAAACATTTTTGCTGTGTTTTTGCCCACCCAGGCCATTTTAGGTCCAAGACAATCCTTTTTCTAAATGAGAAAGTAAACAGTGGTAAAAACTGTCCAACTCACCTTGCCCAAACATGGTGCAAATGCCCCCATGCCCACTAGAAAATGCTGGAGTCATTATGGAGCCAATTTTTTTTCCATTGAGCGTGGTGTGGGTGCAGTCCTTCAAGTTCTCCCAGGACATGAATGCAGCCCACAGCTGCTCACTCTTGCTCTAAAGAGGCTACTATTTTGAAAGTGCTCCATAGTCTCAGGTCATGCAGATATAGCAGATCCTCAGCTGAAACCCTGGAGCATCACTGCTGGTTATTTGAGATAGATCCAGCTACACTGGCAGGTAATGTAAGCTGGGTTGAAGTCACATTGCAGAGCTAAAGCAGTTTGATACTTTGATGGCTCCATCTCAGTGGTCCAGGGATCCCTGGTGGTCTGCAAAACCCTCCTGCTGGACACCACCAGCAGCAACAGGAACGCAGCAGCAAGAGTGTGTGTACAGATGCCAAGGGAGCAGTTTCAACAAGGGAGCAATTTCAACACCTGCACTTCCTTGCTACATGTCCCTGATGAAAGGGACATAGCAGCAGATGTGTGTGTGTAACCAGACTCTGGAGAGCATGGTTTGAATCCCCACTCAGCCATGGAAATTCACTTGGCGACCTCAGGCAAGTCACATTCTCAGTCTCAGGAAAAGCCAAAGGCAACAAAGCCTGCCAGGCAAACCCCTATGATAGGCTTGCCTTAAGAGTTGCTGTAAGTCAGTTTTCAAAATGGAGAGACACGATGGCTAGAAAGGACCTCCCCCTGTCAGTGGCACTTTGTTGCTGTGTGCCTTCAAGTCACTTCTGACTTATGGCAACCCTAAGGTGAGTCTATCATGGCAGGTGGTGGTGGCAAGCTTTGGTCAGAGGGGGTTTGCCTTTGTCTTCTTCTGAAGTCGAGAGAATGTGACTTGCCCAAGGTTATTTAGTGTCTATTTGCTGTCGTAGTAAGATTTCCTGGCCTTCTAAGAAATAATCTGCAAGCAGGGCATTCAGCCAAACAACCTGATGCTGCCATTTTGTGCCTCTGTTTTGCATCCTCAATGTATATTTATGCCAACCCAGTAATTTGTGAATCTTCCTTGGTTAAAGAAAGAGATTGGTGAGGATGATGAGGCAAGTGCACTTGATAAGGCAAGAGGGTGGGGCAGAAAATGAAGCGTGGGTGTGCCCTTAGCACACAACTTGCACACTCTCACTGAAATAGTGATTGCAGAGCCTGGAGGTGTTAACATTATAATATATTGTGCTGTTGTGTTTCAGGCTGTGATTCTCCATCTTTGGTCCTCCAGTTGTTTTTGATTTCAGCTCCCCAAAGCCCTGGCCAGCATGCCCAATGGTCAGGGATTCTGGGAAATGAGACCCAAAAAGCCTAAAGGTCCAAGCATTGAGTTTTAAATGCTTTTAAAACTTTCATCTGAATCCTGTTGTTAGTCTCACCTAGAGGAGACCCACTGGAACAATGAGATTTACCTGTGTGTTAATTCACCATTCAATAATTGATGGAGTGGGTCTCCTCTAGCTGGCACAAACCAACAAGAGGCAGGCCATCATTTAAGAAAACATAATGTTAACTTTCTCAGCCCTAAGAACATTTATTCGTTACCCTTCAAAGACTTCTTTGGTGGCCTCATTTTTGTATTTAAGTGAAGAATTTTTAAATTAAAAAATGAGGCCATAATGGGCTAGTAACAAGCTATTTTTCCAATACCCCCAAAACATACAAATCCCCCCTTCCAATGTGATGAATTTATTTCTAAAAGGAATGTTCCAAGGTGGGAATGGGAATTATGCAGCTGTCCAGATGTTGTTGGATGACAAGGTTCATCATCCCTAACCAGCGTAAGCATTGGTGAAAAACTGTAGGAGCTTCAGTCCAAGAATATCTGTGGGGTTGCATGATTCCCACCCATGTTTTCAGTCACTGATAAGTCTATTTGCCATGAAGAAAAAACAGAACTAGAACTTTGGAGACCAAGGTTTGAATCCCTACTTCACCATGGAAACCCACCACGTGACTTTGGGCAAGTTATGCTCTTTCAGCCTCAGAAAGAGGCAAATGCAAGCACTCTCCAAACACATCTTGCCAAGGAAACAGGAAATGAACAGAGTGGTTTCCAGTCATTTCCTGTTGCAAAAAAACCCCAGGCTCCTCCTGAACCTGAAATTGACCAGCAAGGGCCAAAAAACATAGCAAAATGCCCTCCACATCCTCTGGATGGTGCTTAGGAGCATTTGGAGGCAATTTTTAAAGAGGTGTGGCCCCCAATGTCTCCTGGGGACTAATGCTGCCCTAGCCTTCCACAGCTGCCCTCCTCTGGTTTAGGCATGGCTTAAAAACAACTTTGGCTCCAGAGTTGCCTTGCTCCATGATCCAGTTGGTCAAAGAACTCCAAGTCTTTCTGCTTATGTTCCCCAAACTACTGAAAAAAAATAAGAGCAATTTTAGCAGAGGCAGAAAAACAGAGTAGGAACAGCAGATGGAAACAGTTGCTTTGGGAATTCACACAAGCAGAGAATACCAGAGATAATAGCACTTATATCTGAGAGCAGTACCAAGATCTTGTCTGGCACAGTAGTTATTGATGTAGTTCTCAAGACTGTGGTTCAGGTCCCCATACTGCCATAATGGGAATTTCTGTTTCAATTCAGGGGCAAATAAAAGCTGATATCTTGGTTCCAACTGGTGTGTACATGCATACTAGTCTGCTCATATGCCAGATTAATTGCTCTAGTGTAGCCCATTCTTCTTCCCTCTCAATGTGTTGGAATGCCAGTCCCAAAGTGTATTTACATGCCATCTTTCCACTTCATCTGCCTCCCAAAGCGTCACTGTGGGACAATTAAAATCACAGACACAGGCAGAAAACAGCAACTGTTTACTGATGGTTAGTTGCCAAGCCACTGAAAGACCAGGGTAGTCTAGCTGTTTTTTTAATGCCTCCCAAATGTTTTAAGAGAATCACTTCACACACACACACAGAATCACTGAGTTGGAAAAGACCACAAGGGCCATCTAGACCCACCCCCGCGAGAATACACAATCAACGCACTCCAAGCAGATGGCTATCCAGCCTCTGTTTAAAAACCTGTTTAAAAACCTACACCACATTCCTAGGCAGTGCATTCCACTGTCAAGCTGCTCTTACCATCAAGTTCTAATGGAATTTCTTTCCTTGAAGTTTGAAGCCATTGCTCTATGTCCTAGTCTCTGGTGCAGCAGAGCCTCTGGAGCCTCTTAACCTTCTCTTTTTCAGGCTAAACATATCCAGTTCCCTAAGCTTATCCTCATAGGACTGCACAGTTTCCAGGTCTTTTACCATTTTGCTTGCCCTCCTTTGGACACATTCCAGCTTGTCAATATCCCTCCTGAACTGTGGTGTCGAGAACCACAAGCTGCTCTAGTCTTGCAAACTCAGGGCTACTTGGTTACTTGACTGATGGCTTCCATCAGTCTGCCTCCCTTACCAATATAACCATCTTTTCCATCTGTCTCTTTCACCCAAGATGTGTTCTTGCATGGCACATCCAGAGTATAAGTCTCAAAGTTAATTTTTCTTTCAACTGAACGTTCACTTGCTCTCAGACCATTTGCTGTTTTATTTTTGACAGCCAGTCGTGTCTGTAGAGCCATATTTCAGATGAATTAATTTTCTCCCTGTCAGCAGTACTATGGCAATAGAAATCCTGTATTTGGTATTCAACAGTGTTATTTCTGGATCCTACAAATGTGTCAGTTTATTGCTTGTTAGGGTAAAATGTACATTCCTTTAATTGTGGGGTATTTTGTGACTCTTGTGTGAATTACACCCCCCCCCCAAGTCCATGGAAGAAATTTCTGTTTTCCCCTAAATGGGGCCAACCTAGGAATATTGATACTATAATACTTTGCAGCATTATGGTCTGCCAGAAAACAGCAAAGAATAGTTTGGGGGTTTACACTGTTCTTTGTAAGTGGCTGAAACATGGGGAAACTGTTTACCACAGTTCCCTACACTAGAGCTGCAGGGATTCAGGAAGAATAGGCTGCTTACCTGTAATTGTGGTTCTTTGAGTGGTCATCTGCAAACTCACACAAATGGGTTTTGAGCCTGCGCAGAAATAGCCTCTGGAACCTTCTCGAGCCTACTGTTGGCATTTTGTCAGTTGACCCCTCCCCCATCCCCTTAGGGTATATAAGCCCCTGCCCCCTGTAACAGTCAGTTCCCTCGCCGCACGTGTAGCAGCAACAGAACCAAATGTGCAGCAG
This sequence comes from Ctenosaura bakeri, assembly GCA_948474755.1. NCBI lineage: Eukaryota > Metazoa > Chordata > Lepidosauria > Squamata > Iguanidae > Ctenosaura > Ctenosaura bakeri. Next base: position 138,707 of record CAOLHI010001294.1, read on the forward strand.
GACGTATGTGGGGAGAGGGGTTGTGTGAGTTCACTGATGACCACTCAAGGAACCACAGTTACAGGTAAGCAACCTGTTCTTCTTCATGGTCTCTGTGACTCACACAAATGGGAGACTAGCAAGCTGACAAAGACAGAGATGGGTATGTCATACTGCTACAAACAATCTCTTTAGTGCCCTTCTTCCGGTTTTTCCCGGTTTTTTTTTTAACTCATCACCAGCATGTAAAGATAATAAAGAACATTTATTAATAAACAGACAATATTGTCATATTTATCCAACAGAAGAAAACAACACAGTTCTCCCAAAACCTGCATCACTCCTAGACCGGTTGTCAACCCTATAATGACTAATAAATATAAGAGGTTGGGACCAGGTAGCTGCTTTGCAAACCTCATGGAGAGACATGTAAAAAGGCTGTGGACGCTGCCACACATCTCGTAGAGTGAGCTCGTACAGAATCAGGAGGTTTCTTTTTTGCTCATAAGACAACTTAATAGCAGGCACTACCCATTTTGATAGCCTTTGCGGTGAAACAAAGTTACCCTGTCTTGTTATTGAACAACCAACAAACAATTTGACTTCCTAACTGAAGAAGTACATTGAACATAGAAGGCTAATGCCCTTCTAACATCCAAACAATGTAGAGTTTTTTCCATGTCTGAGCCAGGATTCTGTATGAAGGCAGGTAACACTATATCTTGGTTCAGATGAAAATATGACATCACTTTTGGCAAAAACGTTATACCTGGTCTTAACACAACCTTATCTTTATGAAATCTCATATATGGAGGCTCAACCCTGAGCACACGCAGTTCACTGGCCCTCCTGGCTGAAGTTATCGCAACCAAAAATGCAGTTTTCCAGGACAGTAAGCACATATCACAAGTGGCCATAGGCTCAAAAGGCTTAGCAGCCAATTGTTTCAAGACCAAATTTAAATTCCATCCTGGGAGAGGTGGCTGAACCAGAGGGTGTAAATTCATATAACCCTGAATAAACTTCTTAATCAGGGGGTCCAGGAAACAGGATGACCTACCTTGTTTTTGAAAATTGCAAGAAATTGCAACCAAATAACATCATATTGAGGACAAAGACAGTCCCTGAGTTGATAAGTTTGCAGGAAAGGACAGAACATGTATATTATTACAACATGTAGGAGTACTTCCCTTATGTTTCAAATAATTACAGAATTTACCCCATTTATATGCATAAGATTTCAGAGTCAAAGGCTTATGCGCAGCCAGTACAATTTGCATAACAGCATCAGGTAAATTCTCCACTATAGTAGGTTCCATGTAGTCAAGCGTAGAATGTGCACATCAGGGTGGAAGACGATACCATCATGAATGCTGAGAAGATCCCATTTGTACGGCAAGATTCGATACCATTCCTGAGATAACTGAAGAAGAGTTGCAAACCATGGTTGCCTTGGCCACCATGGTGTTAACAGTATCGCCCTTGCTTTGTCCTGGCGAATTTTGGCAATAACCTTCATTATCAGGGGACACAGAGAAAATGCATAAACCTTCGGTCCCGTCCAACTGAGCAGAAAGGCATCTCCCAGAGTCCGAGTGTTGAGAACAGTACAGTCTGCACGGGTTGTTCAGTATGGATGCAAAGAGGCCTATGTGAGGAATCCCCCACTTCATGAACACTTCCTGTATTACCTACCTGTTGACCATCCACTTGTGACACGACCACAGTGTTCTACTGAGTGTGTCTGCCAGGACATTCTGTTCTCCTGCCAAATGAACAGTTGATGGCAGAATCTGTCATGCTAGGTACCATTCCCATAGTTGTATCGATAAATTCAACAACACACGCAACCGAATTCCGCCTTGCTTGTTTATGTAATACATTACTGTTGTATTGTCTGTCACAATTTGAATTGTCCTCCCATACAGGTAGTGCTGAAATGTCTGGAGCACCTTCAAGACTACCATGAACTCTAAGATGTTGATATGGAGGTTTCTCTCTTGAGTTGTCCATATACCTCTTATTGTGAGTGTTCCCAGATGAGCACCCCAGCCTTTCAGTGACGCATCTGTCATCACTGAAACCAATGGTGGTTGGGGGAGAAATGGCATTCTCTTCAACACATTCTCTGGCTTTGTCCACCAATCCAGAGAAAAGAGAATAACCCTCGGTACCATGAAGTATTTGAGGTGATGGTCCCGAAGAGGACTGAACCTGCGTATAAACCACTGTTGCAGTGGCCTCATCCTCATCTTCGCATATGGTGTGACAAGTCCTAGTATTGCTTTTGCTCAGAGTCTCCGAAAACGTCTCATCATCGTCACATATTTCACAATATTCTCTCACCTGTTGTGTGGAAGAAAAGCTCTTTGCAAGCTTGAGTCCAGTATCGCTCCTGTGTATTTGATCCTTTTAGTCGGTATCAAACTTGACTTTTTGTAATTTATCATTAAATCTAACTTCTGTAAGAGATTGATAGTGGTTCTGAGGTTCATGGATAGCTGCTTTTGAGATGGTGCCACTATTAACCAGTCATCTATATAAGGAAATACTATGATACCCTTCTGATGAAGGAAGGCTGCCACTACAGGTATGCATTTCATGAAGACTCTTGGAGCTGTGCTTATGCCAAATGGCAGAACACAAAAACGGAAAGCCTTTCTGCTGACAGTGAAAGCAAGAAACTATTTGTGTTCTGGTCTTATCATGATATGGAAATATGCATCTTTTAGATCTAAGGTTGCAAACCAATCTCCTCTTCTTAACAATGGTAGAATAGCAGTCAGAGTTACCATTCTGAATCGTTTTGGTCAGATAAAGTAATTGACACCTCTCAGGTCCAAAACTGGTCAAAGACCTCCGTCTTTTGTCTTTACCAAAATATATCTTGAAGAGAAGTTTCTTTTCAGTTGTGATGTGGTGATTCTTTCTGTTGCTCCCTTTTGCAGTAATGTTGTTATCTCCTCTTCCAACTGTGGTGAGGGCATAGTTTTCTGAATTCGACCCATAGGTGGTAGGCAGCAAAACTCTATGCCCTATGATACCTAGGACCCAAGAATCCCACATGTTCATCGACCAAACAATCACATAATTGCTTAGTCTTTTTCCAAATGGAGGTTGAGGAGAAGCACTTGGTTGTTCGTTGGTGTGCAGTTCAGCAACACAAGGAATGCTCTGTCCGAGTTGGTGGCTGATACTTGTCAGGAAGGTACCGTGGTGCTGGCTGTCAAACTCTATGCTCATTCTGGTCTGACTGAGGTTGCTTATATTTTGAAGATGGAAACTTCTTTGTTGAAAGATGTCTTTGTCTATTTTGAGGTGGAGTTGGACTCAGAGTTCTCCTCGGAAATGGCTGGTACCAACAATATCAATACCTTTGCAAATATGCAGAGGACAGAATCCTATATTTCTTAGCAGTCCATCTCATCTTCTGTGCATGTTCTAGCTTCTCATTAGTACTGGCACTGAACAATCCCAATGAATCAAAAGGCAAATTCACAATCATCAATTTAGCTTCTTGAGACAATCCAGATGAAGGAAGGCATGCATGTCGTCATATTGCTATAGCGCCTGCTACAGCCTTACTACTGCAGTCAGTGATGTGTTTAGCTGTAGTAATTTGCTGTGATGACAAGTGATAAGCCTCTCAGTATAAAGCAGTTGCAGTCTTCTTCTCTGTATCGGGAAGCAAATCCAGATATGATTTGATCCTGCTCCAAAGAAATTGCTGGAAAGTGCCCATACAGGCGGCATAATTTGAAATTCTAAACAACAAGGCTTCATTCGAATAGGATTTCCTGCCAATGTTGTCAAACTTTTCCCCCTCCCGATCAGCAGGGACAGCATGTAGTCTTTGCGATTGCTTTGACTGGGCCGCATCCACCACTATGGAGTTCTCAAGAAGACGATACAAAGATTCAAGTTTTTTAGATGTCGATGGTTCTGATGATAGCGTTGACCATGACTTTTTCACTGTTTGAGACAAATATGGAAGTGGCGCAATTATGGAAGGTACTGGAGCACAATCTTGCAAATCCTGGAAGATCGGGTCTTTTAAATCTTCTTTATGGTCTTCAGTTTGCAAATTCAACAACCTAGCCATTCTAAGAACAAGATCCGAAAAAGCTCGAACATCATCAGTAGGTGATATCTTCTCAGCCGTAGAAACAAAATTTGACTCAATGTTATCTAGTCCATGAGAGGTTCCTGATGATATCAAAGATGGTACCGATGGAGCCAATGACCACGAGGAGGCGTAATGATAAGAGTCCCTCCTGCAACCTTCCAAAACACACTCTTGGTGCTTATCTCCCATGGCCCGTTCTCGTCTAGAAGACTTAGGTATTTGCACTGAGGATGCTATCACCCACTGATTTCGGGGTCTTAGACCACGATTGAGAATGATTAATGGAGTGACGGATTCCAATCACCGAAATCATCTCAATACTGACAGTATCGTTCATATCAATCTAGGTCCTCCATATAAGGAGAAATATCCCTGGAGTCAAGGGATGTATCATCACGGTATCGACATGGTGACCTTTCCCTATAGTGTCGATACCGGTAAGAAGATATGCTGATGGACTGAGATTCCTGGTAACCAGACCTTGGTGGCGATGGCAGGGTACAGTGGTGCACCCAGGCCTGCTCGCTGGGAGATCTTCTGCGTACAGAAGGTCTTATGGTAGAGGACAGTGTTTGTTGACATGAAGCTGACCCGACCGAAATCTGAGGGAAAGTTTCAGGTATCTCTCCCTCTAATCCAATGCATACTTCCTCAATTTCCTCAAAGGGTACGCTATCTTGGGTTCCCCGATGCTGCGGGGCCTGCATCTCTTCTGAAACGGACTCTTGAAGAGCCATCTTCCGAGCTGGAGAACGAGGAGGTGTTCCAGGCTTATCCTTCTTCCTATGCTTCTTGGATGTGTCCGTCGAAGCAACATCTTTAGCTTTCCTTTTGTGGCTCTTCTCCTTCCTAGGCAGTTTGGTACTAGGTGGAGGAGAGGAATGATCTCGACGGTCAACTGTATGACTCGTCGATGGTGGAGGTACCTGGTCTCGAGACCTAGATGTCAAGCAAGACCTCAGTCTCGACGACGGTACTGACACATTATGCTGAGATGTGGAGTAAGAGCTGGAATGGGCCATTCTTGATGTCAAGTGAGTACTCAGTATGTTTTGCCGGCTCTGAAGCGGTCAACATATTCTCCCACAATAAGGCCTTCAGCCAAGCAGCCCTATTGCAATGAGTTTGGGGTGTAAAACAGCTGACAATGGCGACAAGCACCCACGTTATGGCCCTCGCCCAAAGGAGCACTTCAAGTGTCCGTCCTTATCTGGTATCTTCCCTCCACAGGTTATGCAACATTTAAAAACAGCTGTTGCCATACAACTTGCCACACCAACACAATCCGAAAGAATAGTCTGTTCACCAAATTCAATTTCAAAACCAAAAAACCAGTCCAAAATGCCAGAGAATAAGGGAAAACCCTGTTCAATGTAGATAAAAGGCTCCTGAACACTGCAAACATGGCGGACAAAAAGGAACTGACTGTTACAGGGGGCAGGGGATTATATAATCTAAGGGGATGGGGGAGAGGTCAACTGTCAAAACACCAACAGTAGGCTCAAGGTTCTGAAGGCTGTTTCTGTGCAGGCACGAAACCCATTTGTGTGAGTCACAGACAGCATGAAGAAGAAGCAAATTTTCCACACACACCTTGCATGTCAAAGCTTCTGTTTCTTCCTTCAAAATGGCAACTGGAAGTGATGCCATGCTACTTCCTGTTGTCACCTTGAAGAAGAAATGGAGGGAAAATGAAGTGCTCGGAAGGGGATAGAGGTTCTGAAGTGTGTGTGTGTGGGTGATCTTCACTCAAAAATTATGCCATTTTTAACAAAAATGAAATTCAGGAAGCTTTGAAGGACTAGGTTGGGGAGGGCAGGGGCCAAAAGCAAGGTCTGGGAGTCACCGCCACACTTTCTCCATCCTGGCTTATACCACAGGTCAACTTCTATGCCAACTTTGCAATAAAGCATGAGGCTAGGGACAAAAATGTCCCCTCATGATGCACGAGCGTTTTATTTCACACATGTACAAGCAAATAACATTTCAAGAGGAATTCAGAAACATACCATGCCCACTTTTCTGAGAAGAACTACACCAGAGAAATGGATACAGAAAATTTTCTTTTATTTCAGGTGGAATGTGATGACTTCAGTTGCCTCATGATGGGTCACTTAAAAGCAGAAAAGTTACCAAAAAATAAAGAAGGAAGGGGGGAGGAAATAACTTGAAATACAACAGTGGTGAGTAGAGGGGCAGGGTAGCATGGGATCAATTTTTTTTTTTTTTTGCCATCAATACATTTACATCTGTTTGTGATTTGATTAACTAGAGAAGTCATGACTAAGAAAGGCAAATGAAACTTTGTGGGATAAGGGGTATGTGGTGGTGGTGAGAGGCTGCCTTCTGATGAAAAGAGTTTGCATAAAGAGATTTCTCCCCCCTGTTCAATACAACTATGCAACAGACCAGACATACTGAGGGGAGGGGAAGCTGGTAGATGCAGATAAAAGCCTTTGGTTGTATTGACAGAATCCTCTGCTTGAAAGAAAAATTCAGCCTTTGAAAAAGAAAAAGAAAAGAATTCTTGGAATATTTCTGAAGAGATGCCAGAAAGATAATCAGGAGATTCCTCTTCACAAATTATAGAACAGCCAACAGCTTGGACCAAGGGTGAGAAAAAAAAGTGGGAGCTTAAACAAAGTAGGCATTTGAAGTTTTTTTTTTTTTTTTAAATAACCACATGGAAAACTTTCCTTTTAGAATTTAGTTTGTCTGAACAGCACCCAAGGTAGCATTTTTGACGGTGCAATGACAGATTACAGCAGGAGACCTGAATCACTGAACACATATGTATATATGTGTGTGTCCATGCACAATCTCTCTCTCTCTCTCTCTCACACACACACACACCTCTAAACTACAAGACTAGCTGACAGATGCTTTGATTGACATGTTCAATTTCTAAACAAGGGGAAATATTTCTACAGAGAAGAAGGGTTCAGCCACACTATCCCTCTAGTTGCAAGCTGAAATGGCAGTGTGGAAAAAGAGTTTTGTAGTTAGCATAGTACACCCCACCTCCCAACCACAATAAATTCCACATCCCAGTTTTCAAAAAAGCAAAGAAAAACCTCACTATAGAGTTGTGGCCCAAAGGATGGGGACAAAAAGATGCTACCCCAATCTAAGGTCTTTCAGATGCTCCAGATTACAATTCCCATCACCCACCATCACTGACCAAGTCAGCCAGGGCCAGTGGGAATCTGGAAGAAGGTTAGAGGAAAGGTCCTTTTGGTAGTCTAGGGGCAGAGCAAGCTTCCCAGCAATCTGAAGGCAGAATCAACCGGTGTGCCCCTTCATCTTCATATACTGAGATGCCCAGTATGACCCATTTGGGGCGGAGGATGCTCTGGGTAACCATCTGACAGGGAATCCCAACCTCCCCATCCTGACCTCAAGGAAAAGGCCTTTGAGACCTACAGCCTGCTAAAGGCTTTCTGGGCCACCTTGAGACAGCAAAAACATGGCCGACAGGAAGGGGAAGAGAAGAAGCAGAACAGTGAGGTTTGCATTCAAGTCTGCCAACTTGATACTGAAAGCTTCCCTCCTCAAAAGGCATACAAATTAAGAATTATGATTTTTTTTAAAGAGCCAGGTGTTGTTACCATGTACCTGACACTTGACAGAGCACATGTGGCTGATGAAAAATAACTGGGAAATGCTGTTTGTTTGAACAGCACCTGCAAAAGAGCGGCTTCCAAGCAGCCTTGGCTGTTACTTCCACTGTACATCAAGGCAGCTGTGGTGGCACTGTCTAAGAGATTGGGCAAAGGGAGGGGGGACAAAGATCCCAAGAAAGATTTACCGCAACCTGGTAATGACAGGCGAAGCTGCAGTGATTCCAAAAAGGTGAACTTAGAGCAAAGAAGCTCAAGCTATTTCATAGCAATCTGACTCAAAGGGAGCGAGAAGGGAAATCTCTAGGACACCGCCACACAAACTTGTATGTATGTCACTAGGGGTGCACTGATTCACAGCTTGAAAAAAAGGGGCCTTCGGATTGAGGGGGTATGGGAAAAGCCAAGAGGTGGAATGGGAAGGCAACCTACTGACTGGAGAGGACGGGAGAGAGGGGAGAGCTCACAGACAAACACTGATGCTGGTGGATCTTTCTCTCTCTTGCAATATTTCATGTGTGTACATTCTGATCACAACTTTGCAAATGCTTGCTGAACAGGTGTGTGTGTGAGATTTAAGGGGGCAAGCCATTCCCCCTCTTTTCCAACAGAGTTAAAACGTGCCATCAATTTAAACCAGAAAGAAGCCTTCCAGAAAATAAAATCCATGACCCTAAGTTAACATTCCTGCTTCCATTAAAAAATAAAAAACAAAACAAAACCCTAAAATAATAAAAAATACCCCTCCCTTTCCCTCACATCAAAAAAAAAAAAAAAAAAGACTCAGCTGCAGAGCCCGCTAGACTTCAGACAGACCAAAGGTCTTCTCCTCTTGAGGTTTGCAAATCCAGCTGCCGTACCCCATCTCCTGCAAGGCCCAGAAGAACTGCCGTTTGGCACTCTGGTACGTGACAGCTGCCTCTTTGGCCTCTGAATAGACGGTCAACTTCTGCAGGCCTTTGCGATCCATCTTGGCACAGAGTAATTGGAACAGTGCAAACAGGTTTCGCTTGGAGACCCGGGACACCTCAAGTTTTGGTCTGAGAAGAAGGGAAGGAAAAGAAAGAGAGAGAGAGACGGAGAGAGAGGGAGAGAATATAGGTTTTCCTCAATTAGCTAACTCAGTCTGTTTTCAGCCACGACTTTTTTTAACAGAAAATACAGCACAAATAAACACAGAGAAAATAAGGACTGACTCTCATACCACCAAAAGGAAGAACAATTCAACAGTTTTCAGCAAACTTTTTATCCAAAACTAACAACAAGCAGTTACAAAATGAAACCACCAGTTTTGTTGACTTTGCCTCAGTGTTTAGAAACATTCTGAAACTTTCAGAGACCACATCAAAGCTTCTTCCCATATGCATCCAGGGATTACTTTTCTTTCACCACCCTCCAGTTTTTTTATGATTTTCACTTTGGTGGCCAGATTTGTAGAAATATGCTTTGTTAACACCTGGGGTTAGCATTGGACTATGACTCTGGGAGACCAGTGTTAGAATCCTTACTCAACCATGGAAGCCCACTAGCTGACATTGGGAAAGTCACATTCTCTCAGCCAGAGGAAAGCAAAGCCAAACCCTCTCTGAACAAATCTTGCCAAGAAAACCCTATTTGCCTTAGGGTCACCGTAAGTCAGGAATGACTTGAAGGCACAGAACAACAAACACAGCTTAAAACACAGATCAACATCAGAATTGAACGAAACTATTAGCAACATGAAAATGACTTAAAACACACAACTGAACAATTAATGCAGCAAAAGAACGGGTTACTTACCTGTAACTGTGGTTCTTCGAGTGGTCATCTGTGCCCTCACGCACTAGGAGCTTTTGCACATGTGCGGTACCATTCGGAAAATTCTAGAGCTTAGCAGCTTGGCAGAAACCCCTCCCCTCTGCCTGCACTGAGCATGCTCAGCCCGCCGAGCAACGGTCTCTCCTCAGTTCTAGAGTCCGCTGATAAGGGACCTGAGAAAGAGCGGACGGCTGGGCAGGTGTGTGTGAGGGCACAGATGACCACTTGAAGAACCACAGTTACAGGTAAGTAACCCGTTCTTCTTCTTCGTGGTGTCTGTGCCTCACACACTAGGAGATTTTGTAGCTTACCAGGTGGGTCAGGTCCTAAAGTACAGAGGCCAGCACTGCTTGTCCAAAACGGGCATCTCTGCGGGAGTGACAGTCCAGTCTGTAGTGGCGCACAAAAGTCAATGACTAGGTGGCCACACAGCACAGTTCTTGCAGGTCCACGCCTCGCAGGAGAGCAGCTGAGGATGCCACAGCTCTGGTGGAATGATCCCGAAGCAAGGCTGGCGGAGATTGCTTGGCAAGTTTGTAAGCCAGCAGGATGGTCTGAGCCACCCATTTGGAAAACCTGTGTGACCTCTACGATGGCGGCCGTGGCACACGAACAGGTGTGGAGACTGGCGAAAGGTCGCAGTCTGATTTGTGTTGAATGCCAGGGCCCGACGAACATCAAGGGAGTGAAGGGACCTTTCCAAAGGTGTAGTCGGGTCTGGGTAAAAAGTAGGTAGGATGATGGTTTGGCTAAGGTGGAACTGTGAGACCACCTTGGGCAGGAAAGAAATGTCGGGGCAAAGGACTACCTCATCTCTGTGGAAGACAAGGAAGGGCTCATCAGACCACAACGCTGTCAGCTTACTCGCCTGCCTGGCAGAGGTGACAGCTACTAGGAAAGCAGTCTTGATGGTCAAGAGCCTGCCATCTGTAGTGGCCATAGGCTCAAAGGGCGGTCGCGTCAGTTGCGATAGTACCAGGGACAGCGACCAGGGCGGTAGCCGTGGCAATACCAGTGGGTAGAGATGTTGCAAGCCCTTCATGAACTGCTTCATGGTAGTGTCTCAGAATAGAGCTGCCGAAGGGGAGCCTCAAGGTTGGTAGACCACGATCACAGCAAGGTAGACCTTGAGAGATAGAAAAGCAAGGCCCTGTTGTCGAAGATGAAGGAGGAAATGAAGTACGGTAGGCAGGTCCACCGGCGACACCGGATCGCCCCGCGTCTTGGCAAAGGCAAGGAACTTCTGCCACTTGTAGTGGTAGTTCCGACGTGCTGACTCCTTCCTGGCTGCAGTCAGGACATCCTGGATGGCCGGATCGTCTAGGGCGCTATCCGCCAGGTGTGGTGGGTCAGGAGTGGCAGGTCCGGATGGAGAACGAGACTGTCGGAGTGAGACAGGAGATCTGACGCTGTCGGGAACCGGAAGAGTCGACCTCAGGCAGGGGGGCAAACCAGTGCTCCCTCGGCCAGTACGGGGCTATGAGGATGGCGTCGGCTCGGTCTGTGAGGATCTTGATGACCACTCAACCCAGGAGCGGAAACAGCGGGAACGCGTAGAGGAACCCGTCGGTCCAATCGAACTGGAAGGCGTCACCAAGAGAGCCTCGATCCCGTCCAGCTCTCAAGCAGTACCGGTGACATTTTCTGTTCTGGCTGGTGGCGAAGGGGTCAATCGACGGCTCGCCCCAGCGGTCTCGTATCATCTGGAACCCTGCCCTCAAAAGGGACCACTTGTTCTGACAGGAGGTGGTCCTGCTGAGGGCGTCTGCTGTGATGTTCTCTTGACCCGCTAGATGGACGGCGACTGGGTGAACTCGGAGCGACACGCACCAGTCCCAAAGCTGAAGAGCAATGGAGAGGAGGGTGGACGAGTGAGTTCCCTCTTGTCTGTTGATGTAACAGACCGCCATCGTGTCATCTGTCAAGATCTGGACCGTGTGACCAACGACCAAATTGCGAAATGCCCGTAGAGCCTTGCAGATGGCGAGGAGCTCAAGGGCGTTGATATGGAGGTCGGTCTCATAGTTGATCCAGCATCCCTGGACTCTGAGGTTGCCGCAGTGTGCTCCCCAGCCGGACAGGAAGGTGTCTGTCGTGACTGTGGGTCAAGGAGTCAGCTCCCGAAACGGCATCCCTGACAGCAGGTGGTGGAAGGATAGCCACCAAAAGAGGGAGCGGCGTACCTGCCAAGGAAGTCGCAGACTAAGCTTCTGGTCATCTAGGAGCGGATTGAAAACCCTGACAAACCAGTACTGGAGCGGGCGCACCCAGAGCCAAGAAAGGTAGGTGACTGACATCGTCGAGGCCATGTACCCCAGGAGCTGTTGGATCCTCCTTGCTGATACCGTCGGGGCATCAAACAAAGCGGATGCTGCTCGACGAAGGGTACATGCTCGTTCAAGGGGCAGATAAGCCCTGGCCGAGACTGAGTCTAGAATCACTCCTATGAAGTCGAGGACCCTCGACGGCTCAAGGTTGGACTTCTTCGGATTGACCCAGAAGCCAAGACAAGTCAGGAGGGACAGAGTCCGGTGAATGTCCTTGTAGAGTTTCCATCTGCAGGAGGCGACCAACAGCCAGTCGTCGAGGTATGGGTAGATGGAGATGCCCTTCGTCCGCAGGTACGATACCACCGGGGCCATGCACTTGGTAAAGATCCTGGGAGCAGTGGACAGTCCGATCGGCAGCACCCTGTATTGGTAACAGGTGCCGCCGATTGCAAACCGAAGGTACCGTCTGTGCTGCGGGTGAATGGCGATGTGAAAGTAAGCATCCTGAAGATCGATGGAGGCGAACCAGTCCCCTCATCGAAGGAAAGGCAGGATCGAAGACAAGGTGACCATCTTGAATCTTTTGGGGTGGATGTATTCATTTACCCCTCTGAGGTCCAAGATAGGCCACAGGGTACCATCCGATTTCGGTACCGTGAAGTACCGGGAGAAGAAGCCGGTGGTAGTGGCCGAGGACGGGAGTTCTTCGATCGCTCCTTTTGCAAGAGGGACAGGATCTTTTCCAGCAAAGTCGAGCTGGCCGGGGGGGAATAGTAGATGCCTCGCGGTGGAATACTTGCAAACTCTATGGCGTAGCCAAGACGGACGATGGAGAGGGCCCAAGAGTCCGTGGTGATGTGGCGCCATTCGGCGAGATGTCTGGCCAGGCTGGGATGATCTTCTAGGGCTGCTGGCAGGTGGAAGAGTGGCTGTGGAGGCTTCCTGCGAAATGAATCAAAACTGGGACTTTGTCCTGGACGAAGGCTTCTTCAAAGAAGAAGGCTGGAGTCTCCGAAGAGGTCTCTGTGTGGAAGACAAGGTAGACAGGCGCGATGGGGCTGACCAAGGTGAGCGCGGTTGGTAAGTGGAGGACGACGACCTGCACCATGAAGACCGCGAGCCGAAGCTGCGGCAAGACTGTGGAGGCTGGTGGATGCTCATCTTTTTGGCTGTCAAGCGGGCCTTGATGATGTGATCCATCGCCTAATCAGTTGTCGCACTGAAGAGCCCCTGGCCGTCAAAAGGGAGATCTTCAATTATCTTTCTGCTGTCCTCCTGCAGACCTGATGAGTGTAACCATGCGTAGCAGTGCAACACTACGGAGCCTACCATCACCCGTGTGGTCACCTCAACCGAGTGCCTCAAGGAGATGATCTCTTGGTTGGAGAGTGCTATCGCTTCGTTGAAAGACTGACTAGCACTCGCCCGGTTCTCCTCTGGGAGGTTAGACAGAAGAGGGTGGAATCTATCCAAGAAGCTCCTCAGGTAAACCGCAAGGCAGGCCTGAGTGTTGGCCACCCTGGATGAGGCCGAGTAAAACCTTCTGTCAAACGTGTCCAGCCTCCGTCCTTCTCGGTCCAATGGGGTGGTGTGCGTTCTCCTACCTCCCTTGGTCTGGGCAGATTCGACCACTATACAGTTCAGTACTGGATGTGTAAACAAGAACTCAGCCCCCTCTTTCTGGGTCCGGAATAAATGTTCCAGCCGGTTTGGGATCAGCTGGGTGGACGCCGGCTGGGCCCATGGATGTTTCAGGGCCTCCATCAGGGCCGGCAGGAACAGTAATGGTGCCGTCGATGGTGGACGGGTATCCACGTAATGGAAGACCAGATCCTGCACAGCCAGAGCCGGCTCCACGACCTTCAATCCAACGCAGCCGACATCTGAAGGAGGATGTCTGAGAACTGTTTCACATCCTCTGGGGCCGAGTCTGGTGCGGGATCTCCAAAGACCAGGGGAGGAGATTCGTGCGATGCCGGTGTTGACTCATCGGAGTCGGAATCGGACTCATAGGTCTGGGAGGACTCAGATGGAGATTTCTGCGGAGATCTCTCTCTCAACAGCTGACAAGATGGTACCGTCAAAGTCACCATAGGGACAGTAGCGGTGGTTGGCCTTGTCGACGGAATAGCTGGGGCAGTCGTTTTGTGAGGCGGAGGGGCCTTCGTGATTGGCACCACTGCAGGCTGCGGGCGCTGGATTGCCTGAGTGACAGTAGCAGCAGCGGTTGAGGGCTGCGCCGGAACAGACTCTGAGGATGGGCGGGAGACTGTAGAGGTAGCCCTCGGTGGAGGGGAGACCGCCCAGTACTGAGGTGAGCGCTCATGAGACCGACAATGACGCAGCGATCTGGAGTACGAGCACGAAGGTGACCGCTGATATCGTGGGTGGTGAGCTCCACGCGATGGAGAGCGGGAGCGACGATACGGCGACCACTGTCCCACATCGTAGTGGTACCAGTCCCTATACGCCGGAGAATAGGAATGGTACAATTCTGGGTACTCCCTCCATGTGTGCTTTCGACCGTACCTCGTGATATGAGACGCAGAGGAATACGGCGAATCGAACTGGGGTCGAGACCACGCCCATGCAGGATAGGTCTCCCGGCGGTGCGGGGACCATTGTCTGACCCTTCGTTCCACAGAGTGGGATGCACTTCTACCCGAGGACTCTCAGCAACGGGGCGAGGCCTGGGGTGAGACCGGAACATGCTCCAGGCAGTCCACCACTTCAGGGTGGCCAAGCGGAGACACCACAGCAGTTAGCAGAGGCGGGCCCGAAGGCACCGCAGAGCCAGCGGTCCCTTCTCCATCAGAGACCTCCAGGATCTCCTGGGGTTCTGATTCCTCCTCTGGTTCCTCGGGAAGTTGGGTTGGAGGAGGTGTGGGAGGAGGAGGCCTCTTAGGTGGAGAACCGCACTTCTCTTTCCTCTTCTTCTTCTTCTTCTCCTTGACGGACTCTGGAAGGGCAGGCCGCTTGCGCTGGGTAGCAGTAAGCTGCTTAGATGGTTTAGCTGCCTGCGAGCCCACAGGAGCCTCCCTCGAAGTCAACTCTGAAGAAATCTTGGGGATTCTCGGTAAGGCTGATATTGGAGCCCGAAGCGACGGTACTGAGCCCGATACCGTCGATGTCATCGAAGTGGCAGCCGCCGATACTGACAACGGCACGATCACAGGTCAGCTCGACGTTGAGAGACTGTTCCCAGCAGTGGGATTTCAGGCGTGCCAACCGGTTCCTAAGAGTCTGGGAGGTAAAATCCCAGCAAATTGGGCAGGCGTTGGTGTTATGGGCCTCTCCCAAGCAAAAAAGGCACTCGCTATGTCTGTCAGTTAATGCGACCTTGCAACCACACGACTTACAAGGCTTAAAAAGAGAAGATATAGAAGTCCAGAAGACACAAAAAGGGCGGAGAAAAAAGGCGAAGAAGGCAAGGTTGATGAAAACGAAGCTGACAACGACGAGAAAAAAGGGGGGGGCAAGGAAAGGGTTAGAAGCCCCAAAAACGGGTCCAAAAGTCCCGAAAACGGGTCCAAATATCACCAAATCCAATCTGATATCCAAGAAGCAAAGTCCGAAATCCGAAAACCAAGTCAAAGTCAGAAAGAATGCACGCGAAAGAAAGCCAAGAATGCTACTAAACTCCGAACCTCCATATGCGACGGCGGACGAGAAAGAACTGAGACCGTTGCTCAGCGGGCTGAGCATGCTCAATGCAGGCAGGGGGGAGGGTTCCCGTCAAGCTACTAAGCTCTAGAATTTTCCAAACGGTACCGCGCATGCGTGAAAGCTCCTAGTGTGTGAGGCACAGAGACCACAAAGAAGAAACAGTACAATTAAGACAATTCGGCACCCTCTTAAAAGGCCATGCTTTCACAACCTTCAGTACTAAAAGGTGATTTGGATAAAAACAGCCTCCTGTCTCACATCTCTACCAGTTGTGCTTGGGACTGATGAGATTGAGAGAAGGGATCCTTCTTAAGAATTTGGGGAGGCTGATATGGGGAGATGCCTCTCCTCAAAGTAGCAGCACCTCCACCTCTGCACTCCATAGATGGAAATGTGAACCCCAACAGATTCTGCTTACCCATCAACTTTGCCTTTCGTGCCATCTAGGACTTCAACATCAGTGTCGTCAGGCAGGGCCCAATTGACGCTCGATTCTTTTGTCTTGCCCGTCTGCCTTGCAGAGTCGTAGACGCTGACTCGGCCAACCTGTGTGGTCCAAGAAAAGAAAAAAAAAAAATAGGGGTGGCTGGGAGAACAAGACTGACAGATGAGCACCTGATCAAAAGGGTGAAATGTAGAGCTGGAAAAGTTCTTTACAGCTGAGCATGTTGGCTGGAGGGATGCCAGGAATCATTATTCCGAAGCAAAAACTCCGGCACCCCTGCCCTGTGTGTATACCTGATTCTCTCCATAACACAATGGTAGTAATCTAAGCCCTCAAGCAAAGGTAGAGACAGAATACTTAAGATGGCCATTGTTAATCTCTTCCCTCCAGTTGTTTCAGACTTTTCATTCTCATCAAGTACAGCCAAAGGGCAGGGATTCTAGGATCTGGAGTAGGAAACATTTGTACTGGCATCCTGCTGGTGTTTATACATGCATACGTTTCCTGACACAAAGCCAGTGGGTATTTTTGGCTGATGCGTAACAGCCATATTTCTGTCAAAGGTGACAAAAGGAGAGTTATACATGTGGTGCTGCGCATTTCTGCACACTGATTGTTGTGGGTTTTCTGGGCTTTGAGGCCATGTTCTATTAGTATTTGCTCCTGATGTTTTGCCTGCATCTTCATCCTCTGAAGATGCCAGCCACAGATGCAGGCGAAACGTCAGGAGCAAATACTAATAGAACACAGCCTCAAAGCCCAGAAAACCCACAACAACCTATGGATTCCAGCCATAAAAACCTTCGACTTTCTGCACACCAACTGCACAGTCACATATGGTTGCACACTGGTTGTTCAATATCACAATTCTGTAACAAAGGGGTGTAGCAACACTTAGGTACAACTCTATATGCCTCAGGTCATGTTATGTCTCACCTCATAGGAACTCAGTCTTGGAGGCAGGGTTGAGAGAACGCTGATATAAATGAATAATGTGAATAATAGGGAAGTGAATAACAGAGGGGAAAAGCCAACAACAAAGAGGTACCTCTGGATGATTGACAAAATACGGTGCAGGGAGTCCCGACTGGAATGTGTCTCCATCTCTGGACATGCGGCAGCAAATGGCACGGGTTAGGTGACCTTGGCTGTATAAGTAGCCTGGAATGAAGGAAGGAAAGAAAGTAAAAAAGAAAGAAAGGCCGGCAGGCAGGCAGAAAGAGAAAAAGGAAAGAAAGAGAGAGAGGGTGGGAGGAAGAAAGGCAGGCAGGCAGGCAATCAGAGAGAGAAAGAGACAGCAAACAAGGAAGGAAAGAACGAAGGAAAAGAGAGAGAAAGAGACAGGAAGGAAGATAGGCAAAGAGAGACAGAGAGAGAAAGGAAAGAAGGGAGAGAAAGAAAAAGAAAAGAGGAGGGATGGATGGATGGATGGGCAGAGGGAGGACAGGGGGAAAAAGAAAAAAGGAAGGAGGTGGGAAAAGACTTGCAAAGGTGAAGGAATGGCAAAAGTATTAAAAAGAAATCTGGACTAGCTAATTTACCTGGAAGAGGACATTGTTATGCCATCCTCCCACACCTCACAACAAGTCTGCCATGGCAGAAAGATACACCATCGGCAGCAGCTGCTTCTTAATAGCAAGACAAAGCTGCTGGACACAGACTTCTTGAACACTTCAAAGACTTAACACTGATAGCTAATGCTTGCTGTTCCTTTGTCAGGGACAGGCCTATTCCACCAATCACAAATCAAGCAGTGGTTCTAAAATCCAGGAAAGAGGTATGATTTTTTCTGTCCTGTTACAGCACAAGAAGACTCTTTGCTGACTTTTGGGGGAAAACTCAAAGCAGACCCATCTACTTGCCCACTCCATGCTCAGCTAGCAACAGGAGAGGAGCTGCATACCGAGGGTGACAGAGCGCAGATAGACTGGCTGCAAGAAGTGGGAGAGAAGCGCCCCCTGCAGGCCCAGCACATTCCAGCGCAGAATCTTGTCACTACAGGACATTGTGCGGAGACGTTCACCATGCTGTATCCCATCCCAGGTTGGCACGATGTCGCTCGACTCCACCGGAATTGTGCCTTCCCCTGTCAAAAGGCAAATTCCTCAGTCAGGAACTAGTGTCACCAGGTCAAGACTATCCCAGGACCTGAGCCAAAACCTGAGACCTATAGAGGAGCCTCTTGTGATGTCATTGGAGGTGAAGGGCCTGGGTGACATTATAAGCGTGGCACTACAAAGGGCAGCCCTTGTAGGAGGCCATCAAGCATCATTGACAGCTGCCTAGTGTATACCATTCAGATAAAAAAGATGGAGAATCCTTGCTCTGAGAACTGGGGAAGGAGGAGCAGGCTCTGTTACTTGGCAACCCACTTAGGAATTACACTATTTGAGTGAAACAAACACGCTTATCTGGCTCACTGTATTTCTTTTTTCTAGCTTCTTGTTCTGTGTGCCTTCAAGTTGTTTTTGACTTATGGTGACCCTATGGTAACCCTATCATGGGGATTTCTGGGGCTGAGAGTGTGTGATGTGCCCAAGGTCACTCAGTGGGTTTCCATGGCCAAGCAGGGAGTCGAATCCTCATCTCTAGGCTTGTAGCTCAATGCTCAAACTGCTACACCATGCTGGTTCTGTTTCTAGCTGCCACCAGGCAAATGCCTCTGGACACAAGGATGAAGCCTTTGCCCCATTAAACTGTAGCACACGGTAACTTGAGACACAGTTTAGGGGTAGTCAACTTTGGCCACTTCAGGAATTTTAGGGGCCTGGCTTCCCATCCACCTTAGCCAGCACAGCCAACAGGGAGAGATCATGGAATTTGTGGCCCAAAACCAACGGGAGGGACACAGCTGCCCATCCTGATAGAACCTCCATGTACAGAAGCAGGCTATTTGGCAACCATCTCAGCATACACTCTGACCTACTGTATTTGCCAACGTATAAGATGCACCAGCATATCAGATGCACTCCATTTATACGCCAGCAAATACTATTTGCTGACATGTAAGATGCACTGGCATATAAGATGCACACCATTTTCAAACAGTAACTTTCAGGAAAAAAAGTGAGTCTTATACACTAGCAAACAGGGTAATCTCCCCACCCCTGCCACAATCCATACATATTACCAGTTTGGAAAGCCATGTCAGTTAGCAGCTAACCACCCCTTGCTGCAGTCTATGGCAATGTGTGCTATTAACCTACCCTACGGTGGCAAAGTGTGGCCTTCAGGCCACATGCAACCCCTGGAACCCCAAACTGTGGTCCCTGAAGCCCCCAGACCCCTGATCTTAAAAAAAAAAAAAATCATGCTGATTTCTGGGCAATCTCCCATAAAACTGGCCATAACCTCTCATAACTGGCTGCAAACGTATTTTACTTCCCTCTGAAAGCTTCCCAAGATAACAAACAGATCTACCAAAATGGCCTGGAAATGATGTAATGTCATTTCTAGCATGCTGACATTGGATGGTCTACTGGAAGGGAATACGGGGTGGCGGTGACCTCTGCCTCCTCCACAGCAGCCCACCTGATCTGTTTTAAGCAACAAATCTCAAATGTTAAGAACAAATTCTCTGTGAGATAGGAGAACAGACTCCCTGCTCCAAATTCCAGATGCCAAATAGGATCTAACAGGGCTCAGCCTTCCAGGCACATACCATTTTCCACCTTGGTGCGCAGCTTGCCCTGTTTCGGGTTCTCAAAGAGTGGCTGGTGCTGGCCCTCCCCAGCTGTGTTGACCTGGTCACTGCAGGATTTGTCAAAGAGTGCGCCATCCCCACAAGGTGCTGTGCTGGAGGAGAGGGGCAAGACAGGACACATCAAATTCAAGAGTTTTTTTCTCAAGATGTGTATATGAATGTAATAGTGTATGTGCCTCTGTGGCACTTTTTATAGCAGGTGACTCTGAAACATCTTAGAGAGAACAAAACACAAATTTTAATAGTTGCAGTACCACGAGGAGGAGGGACGTTACGAAAAACCTCTTGACTGTAAACTGTTCTGAGAGCAGAACAGACTGCTTCAGACGGGTGGTGTCATCTCCTTCTTTGGAGGTCTTTAAACAGAAGTTAGGTGGAAATGTTTGAGAAGTGCTTTAGTTGTCTACTTCTGAAAGGCAAGGGTTGGACCAGATGGCCCTTGTGGCTTTTGAGAACCCTACTCTAAGAGTCTATGACAGACTCACCCCACTTCTAAACTTTGTGGCACCTAGTTCTACCTTGAGCAATTGCTGACAGAAACACAAAGACATCAATCAAGGGTAACCCACTCTCAGTTTTCATGGCTGCTGGGGATAATGCAGACTGTACAACAGAGCTGGAGGATGCCAGGTTCAGGAAGAAAGATATTAAATTGTGCCAGACTGGGCAAATAGGACACCAGGCCTTTTAGTCTGCATTTGTTTTGTGATACCAATCATACTGATTCTATTTTGTCAGGGGAGGGAGTGTGGTGGAACGAAGTTTTTAGAGCACTCCACCAAGAACACTGAAAATCTAATGCAGTGACTCCTCTCTGCCTTCAAAAGCTGTCACCAGGCTCTGGCCAAGCCTTTTCCAGGCATGTATTTCAAATCTATGAAAGGACAGAAACCTGTCCTTTTTTAAAGAAACAAACAAACAAACGAACAAACAAAACCAGTAATAATAAAATGAAAGTCAAATTGCTCCGGAAGCTGAATCCTGCAGTCAATTACGTAGTTGACAAGGATGATGGGCTTCTTCAATCTATCCTCAACACCTGATACTTCTTCATCATCAGTTTATTGCAATCCACAGATCCAATAGGGGGAAAAAAAAACCTCAAGCATAAGACCAAAAGGGGACAAAACATCCAATGGGAACAATCAAAACAGTAAAACAGTTACAGATTACTTTTATCTGGTACACAGAGAGCTCTAATCCTGGCTGCCTCTGTAAGAAATTTAACAACAGCCAGGGTCACCTTTGGGGACTTGTCTTCCAACAAGAACTTAATATAAAATTGATCTGAACTTCCAGGAAATTTACTCAATAATAGAATAATTATATACTGTCGAGGCTGATTACAGTAGCTACAGGACAAAAGAACATGCTTCATTGACTCAACTTCCAACACTTCTTTGAAGAACAACTGCTACCAGAAAGGGAGGTTCCATTCAGCTGCTATTATAGTCAAAATATACAGCTCTGGACTCTGGAAACCTGCAGCATCCTCTCAAGCACTGTGTAGACTTTGGTAACAGCTGGCTGCTTGTATCCAGACAGGAACACAGGTAAAGCCTCTGGATGCAATCTGAAACCTCGACAGCCCTCCAGATGTTGCTGCACTCCAACTCTCAGCAGCCAGAGAGAGTCAACATTGTCAGTGGTGAAGGATGATGGAAGTTGCAGCCCAACAACATCTGGAGGTCCACAGGGTGCCCACAGTACAGGACTTTTTAAAGCATCTAATTCAGAAAACAAGGACTTGTCAAATAATTAGGGATACCTGACACCCTTACAAGGGACAAGCTTGGCATCTCTCAAATAAGGGACATCCCTTCTATACGAGACACCTCATCAACCCTAACCTCATACTCCCTTACCACCAGCCAGATTGGCTGAGGCTTTCAGGAGTATGAGTCCAAAGCAATTCAGGGGCCAAACAGTTTTCCTCACTCGATCTTAGCTGCTTCTCTTATTTTAATTCTGCAGGCTTGTCTCTCTTCTCACTCAGCAGCACTTGCAAAACAAAGTACAGGCAGGGCAGAGGTGAGACTGTCCTTAGCCAGATGGCAGAGAGTACATACCTGATATACAGGTGAAAGGTGATGTCATCTTTGATCTTCAGCTTGCCATCTTCCAATGGCTCAAAGATGCTATCCTCTGGAGCAGAGGGGTCAAACTTCATGAGTTCGTTGTAGAGGAACCTGGAACAGGATTCCGGAACATGAATTCATCCGCATAGGAACCTCCCTGCCCTCACATAAGTTTATTTGGAAGCAGTGTGCATTGTTTTAAATCAGAAGTGGGTGGATCAACACTCTTCCATACTCATCATGCTGCCTTTTTCTGGTGAATAAAGACTAAGGGGAACCACATCTCCTGGAAGCATCTGGGAATTTTGCTTTTATATAACACTGCTTTTATTCACCTTGGGGCCCAGGGTGAATTGTAACAAACTGAAAATATGACATATCTAAAAACCAGATAACAAAAAATTAATGGACAATTAAGTTACTGGATTAAAACATCATTAATTTAAAACACATGAAATCATTTTGAAATGGGCCAGGTGAACTACATCCTAGGATCTCAAAAGAGCTGGCAGAAGTAATTTCAGAACCACTCGCAATAATCTTTGAGAATTCTTGGAGAACAGAAGTCCCAGCAAACTGGAGGAGGGTAAATGTTGTCCCCATCTTCAAAAAGGCGAAAAAAAGAGGACCCAAATAATTATCGCCCAGTCAGCCTGATGTCAATACCTGGAAAGATTCTAGTGCAGATCATTAAGCAGACAGTCTGTAATTACTTAGAAAGCAATGCTGTAATTACTAAAAGTCAACATGGGTTTCTCAAAAACAAGTCATGCCAGACTAATCTTATCTCTTTTTATGGTAAGTTACGAGTGTAACAGATGAAGGGAATGCATGGATTTAGCATTTCTTGACTTCAGTAAGGCCTTTGACAAAGTTCCCCATGACATTCTTTCAAAGAAGCTAGTAAAATGTGGGTTAGACAGGGCTACTGTCAGATGGATCTGTAATTGGTTCACTGACTGAATCCAAAGGGCTTCCCTTCATCCTGGAAAAAAGTGACTAGTGGGATACCATAGGGTTCTGTCCTGGGCCCAGTACTATTCAACATCTTCATGAATGACTTGGATGAAGGAATAGAGGGCATGCTGATCAAATCTGCAGATGATACCAAATTGGGAGTGGTTGCCAATACGCCAGAGGACAAGATCAAAATACAAAATGACCTTAAAAAGACTGGAGAGCTACGCCAAGGCTAGCAAAATGAAATGTAAGGTCCTACACCTAGGCAGAAAAAATGAAATGCACAATCACAGGATGGAAGACAGCTGGCTGGACAACAGTATGTGTGAAAGGGATCTAGGAGTCTTAGTACACACAAGCTGAACACGAGTCAGCAGTGTGATGTGGCAGTCAAGAAAGCCAATACATCGATGCAGTTGGTTGCATCGATAGGAGTATGATGTCCAGATTGAGGAAAGTAATAGTACCACTCTATTCTGCTTTGGTCAGACCTCATCTGTAATATTGTGTCCAGTTCTGGGCACCTCATTTCATGAAGGATATTGACAAGCTGGAAAGTGTCCAGAGGAGGGCGACCAAAATGGTGCCATGCCCTATGAGGAACATCTCAGGGGGCTGGGTATATTTTGTCTGCAGAAGAGCAGATTAAGAGGGAACGTGTTAGCCATGTTTAAATATTTGAAAGGATGTCATATTGAAGAGGGAACAGGCTTGTTTTCCATAGCTCCAGAGATTAAGATAAGGGGCAAGGGATTCAAACTACAGGAAAAGATATTCCATCTGAAGCTCAGGAAGAACTGCTGCCTCAGAGTGTGGTGGGGTCTCCTTCTTTGGAGGTTTTTAAACAGATGCTGGATGGCCATCTGTTGGGAGTAATTTGATGTGCGTTCCTGCATAGCAGGGGGTTGGACTAAATGGCCCCTGTGCATCTCTTCCAACTCTATTATGATTCTATGATTCTAAATGTAACAATAAAGATAATAATAAAAACAATAATAAATAATAAAGTATTCCACCATTTAAAAAACCCTTATGCATAACCAATTCACCACTGAATGCCTATTTCAATACAATGGTCTCTTCCTTGTCAATAAAATAGATGCCCTCCTCTCACAAGAATTTAGGAGTGCTTTAGATGGGCTTGTCTCATGTGTACTGACCAGGCCTGAGTTGACTTGGCAACAGGGATGACTGTCTCGCACTATTATTTGGAGAACCCAAGTCTTTGCCAGATTTCCTGCATTACAGGACAATGAATCCCCTCAGGATGCACCCAAACATTCCCCACAGCGGCATCAGACGTGGAGGAGTGGCAGCTGCCACCCATCTCTTTAATGAGCAGCCCTCCCTGTGTGCCTCAAATATAGGGTGTGATCCTTTGAAAGCCTGGGTTATTGCACTCTTGATAAGCGTCAAGGTCCAGTTTTGAACTAATTAAGCCCACAGATCAGAAAGCCTCTGGCTGAATCTCACCTGTGTTTAAAAAAAACAAACACCAGGGGTCCTCAAGAAGCAATTTGTTCTCAGTTCTCACACCCATAATATGGAAATAAGAATGGTCCACCTCACAGATTTTTTAAAATATTATCACTGGTTATGATTGGTGTGGGAAAACTGCAGCCTTTCCAGACACAGCTGAACTAACCGAGTCTCAGCCACCAGAGCAGTTGATGAGGGCTGCTGGAGCACCACATTTTGCCCATCCCAGTGTATACAAAGGGCTTGAGAAAGCACCATAACAATTGTCAGCAGCACTACCTTACCCTACTCTACCCTACTCTAGCCTACCCTACCCTACACTACCCTCCTCCTCCTCCTCATAATCACCATCATCATCATCATCTCCTCTCCAACTACCAGGTGTTACTGACTGGAATTCTGGACCTCCAACAATTCAGAGTCTGTCTATGAATCTAGTGAGCTAACACCGGATAATGTGGCACATTCTAAGCACTGTTGCTTTTTGCAACTGTGCTCTTGTGAGTCCATCTATGGCAATTCCATTCAGATGTTTTATCAGTGTACAGCTGTCCCTCCATGTTTGCAGGTTTCACTTTTGAGGATATGATTATTCACAGATTATTCGCTGCCACTTCTGCTGCTGTCCTATACCATTTTTAATAAGGACTGTAAGCCTCAAGAAACTGTGAACAAGGTTTGTTCAGTCCCTATTAAAATGCCGTAGGGCAGTGGTGGAGGTGGCAGCAAGCCCCACTAGCTTCCCACTTCTGCCTTGTGAAGGAACCCCAATGCCTTAAAGGCATTCACAGTGGGCTGAATGTGCAGACCATACTTTTCTCTGTCTTAAATATGGTTTGAGGGAGGCCTAGAGTTATTTGCAGTTTTTCCACTTTTGCGGAGTGTCCTGTGCCCCTAACCCCAGTGAATGTGGAAGAAGGATTACGGTATCTGGAACTGATCCTAAAGCAAGATAAGGATGGTAATAGTAGTAGTAGTAGTAGTAATCATCATCATCATCATCATCATCATCTAGAAGTCATG
The DNA here is from genome assembly GCA_948474755.1 of Ctenosaura bakeri. NCBI lineage: Eukaryota > Metazoa > Chordata > Lepidosauria > Squamata > Iguanidae > Ctenosaura > Ctenosaura bakeri. The sequence goes on from CAOLHI010001294.1 coordinate 163,853, forward strand.
ACAGGTGGTTCTGGAGCAATTCCAAACCAACCATCAAAACTTCTCAATGAAATTGCCACAGATAGGATCACAAAAGCACAACTGCAAAAAAGGGACACTACTTCACAGATGCCGAAGAACAACAACAACTGCTTGCTGCCATTTCATAAATTCTAAAGTAGCTCTTACAGCTCACCTTGAAAAACAGAAGCAAACACTTGTGTTTCCTCCCACTAATGACCCACCTGGTGCAGCTATCCTGGATTGTAATTTGCTGGTGTGCCCAACCTAGAAGTTGCAACAGATTCTTATTATCCACTCACCGCTCCGCACCTCACCTTATGAAGCCCCTTCGAGAAATGATCTCTGCATGACAGTCATTCACTGTTTCCCCCTTGAGACTCAGCTCCTCCCCTTTGACGCAGCGATTCCCTAGCAGGAAGAGAGAGAAGACAAGAAGCAAGGGAAAATAATGTTCAGGAGATCCCATGAGGCAGCTGGTATGGACAGTGAAGGGCCCTGGAATACCTTGTACCACAAGAGAAAGGATTCCTAAACAAACTACTGGGACACTGAACTAAAAAATCCCAGAAGCATGAATCAAGAAAGTAAAAAACTCCTGAGAAGTGGCTGCTTAAAAGCCATTCAAGTCCCTTGAATCCAAAGTCAAGAGTAGAGCCTAAAGAAATGACTTTTTTAGACTACAACTAAATTAATCTCCCAGCCATCCTAGGGGCTTCTGGGAGATGTAGTCTAAAAAAAACCCCTTTCCACAAGTTGAGGTCTAAAGTTAATGGGTCTGCATGTATTATTGGAATGTTGCTGGTGGTGAATGGATGACTATACCCAGTGTCCAAAGGTGCAAAGAAAGCTGTTGGAGTAGTTGAGGCCCACCAAAGCAAGAGGTCACAGCCCCTGAATAACTGGCTTGCTTAATTACATTGTGGGGTACTTAAAGTTTTATTTCATTTCTATTCACTGAATGAAGTCTCTTCTCCATCCTTCTCCTACCCTTCCATATTTCCTCCAACAGTGTGCAAGTGATGCTGTCCTTGGTGGCAAAAAGTGGTACCACCAAAAAACCAGAGGAAGAACCCCGCTGGATCAGATCAAAAGCCTCATTAGATGGCCAATCAGATGCTCCACTGGGAAGCCCACATGCATGACATCAGGGCAACAGCACTCTTCTGTTCATGTTCTCCAGCAACTGGGATTGAGAAGGATGCCACTTCTGATCCTGAAGGTACTAGACAGCCATCATGACTATCCCCATAACAGGAGAGTCTTATAAGGTGAGGAGAAACCCTAAGCTTTTGAAAAAAAATATTGTTAAAAATCTTGGGAGGAAAACCAGATAACAGCATTGTTTTTCACTATTTATATTTACATTTATAAATATATTTACAAATATTCCTTAACCTCTAGATCTATTGTAACATTCAATTTCTTCTTCCCCTTCCTCTCACTTCGCTAATCTTTAATAAGCCAACTACATATCACTATCTATCAGCGTACTGTAAGTTTTTACAAATGGGTTGTATATTGGTTCTTGTGGGTTTTTCGGGCTTTGAGACCGTGTTCTGGTTGTATTTCCTCCTGACGGTTTGTCTGCAACTGTGGCTGGCATCTTCAGAGGAATGGTGAATTGGAAGTGGAGTGGAGAATATATATGCCAGTCTCCTCATCCAGAGGGGAGGGAACAATTAGCATAATAGTCCTATTGTGTGTATTGAATATTGTGTGTATTGAATACACACCTCCTGGAGGGAGGCCTCCTGAGCCCAGGTGGGGCTCGTTAGGGCTCATTAGTATCTTCTGTGTTTTGATTTTGGTGTTTTTCAATACTGGCAGCCAAATTCTGTTGACCTTCCGAGTCTCCTCTTTCCTGTTAAAATTATCCAAGTGTTTGTGGATTTCAATGGCCTCTCTGTGTAGCCTGACCTGGTAGTTGTTAGAATGGTCTAGAATTTCTGTGCTTTCAAATAACATTCTGTGTCTGGGTTGGTTTATAGTGTGTTCTGCTACTGCTGACTTTTCTGGCTGAATCAGCCTGCAGTATCTTTCGTGTTCTTTGATTTGTGTTTGGATGCTGCATTTTGTGGTCCCTATGTAGACCTGACCAAACTACACGGTATGCGGTAAATTCCTGCAGAAGTTAGGGGATCCCTCTTGTCCTTTGCTGAGTGAAGCATTTGTTGAATTTTCCTGGTTGGTCTGTAAATTGTTCGGAGGTAATATTTCTTCATAAGTTTCCCTGTTCGGTCAGTGACTCCTTTGATATATGGTAAAAACACATTCCCTTCTGGTGGCTGTTTATCCTTACTTTTGTGGTTTTTTCAGGGTCTTGAGGCCCTTCTGATATCTGAGCTGGAGTACCCATTAGCCTGTAGAGCCCAGTTTAAATGATTCAGTTCCTCATTCAAGAGGTGAGGTTCACAAATTCTTTTTGCATGGTCTACCAGAGTTTTTATTGTGCTTCTTTTTTGTCCTGGGTGATGGTTGGAGTCTTTGTGTAGATATCTGTCTGTGTGTGTAGATCTTCTGTACACCGTGTGGCCCAATCGATGGTTGGGTTTGCGGGTGACTAGGACATCCAGAAATGGTAGTTTCCCCTCATTTTCTTTCTCCATGATGAATTGGGTGTTCGGGTGGATGTTGTTTAGATGGTCCAGAAACTGGGTCAGCTGTTCATCACTGTGGCTCCAAATGATGAAGGTGTCATCCACATACTGGAACCATGTAGTGGGCTTTTTTGGTGCTGTTTCCAGGGCTTGCCTTTCAAAGTGCTCCATGTAAAAATTTGCTATCACCGGGCTGAGTGGGCTTCCCATGGCTACCCCATCTCTTTGCTCAGAGAACTCATTGTCCCACTGGAAGTAGCTTGTACTGAGGCAATGCTGAAACAGGGCTGTGATGTCTTTGGGAAAAATACGGTTGATGAGTGCAATGGTGTCTGCTATGGGGACTTTGGTGAACAGGGAGACCACACCAAAGCTGATCAGTCTGTCTCCGGGTTTCAGCTCAATGTTGCTGATTTTTTCTATAAAGTGAGCTGAGTCCTTGATGTAGTGGGAGGTTTGTCCAATATGGGTTTGTAATTGTGTGGCCAGAAACTTGGCCAAATCATATGTGGGGGATCCAATGGCACTCACAATGGGTCGGAGTGGAATGGAGTCCTTGTGGATTTTTGGAAGTTCATAAAGTCTGGGTGGGAGGGCCTCCGATTTGCATAAAAGCTGGCATGTGCTTTGATGAACTGAAGAATTTTTGATCCCACAACTTACAAAAAACTGAAGCAGGACCCGACCAACAAAATCATCAGGAAAACCAACACCTTGATCACCATTCCATCAATTCACCATTCCTCTGAAGATGACAGCCATAGTTGCAGGTGAAACGTCAAGAGAAAATACAACCAGAACACGGTCTCAAAGCCCGAAAAACCCACAAGAACCAAGGCTTGTATATTGTTCTAAACATTCAAAATACATCTGACTCTCCACTTCTGTGGGGTTAGGGGCACAAAACTCGGGTGAAAGAGGAAAAACCGTGAATATAAATAAAAATTAAAAATGCTATTTTTTTCTGAGAGAACACTTCTCTAGGAATCTTTAGATCCTCCAGAGTGACTCTACAGTCAACTTTCAGCAGACTGACCACAGAATTGCCCTGGAAGTCCTAGAGCAGTGGTTCTCAACCTTCCTAATGCCGTGACCCTTTAATACAGTTCCTCTTGTTGTGGTGACCCCCAACCATAAAATTATTTATTTATTATTTACAATGCCTCCCCCCCCCCGGCAAAGACTGCCTCGTTGGCCAGGAACGGGGGCGGGGGCGGACAGGGAGGGAAAGAGGAGCCGCGCATCTCCCCCGGGAAAAAACTCCGAGAACCCCCCCGGGCTCTGCTTCTGCTTTGCTCTCGTTTCCGTTGGGGGGGCAGTGTGGGAAGTTTCCAGAGTGTCAACTCTGGCTGGGGGGGAGGAATCCCAGCAGCTTTGTCTTTTGCGCCAGGTGCAGCTCACCCCCCCTGAAAAGTGCCGCCTTGCGGCCCCCCAGCCCTTCCGCAGCGCCCCCCTCCGTGGTGAGTGGGGCAGGGGCCATGGCGAGGAGGGGACCTGCCCCCCATGCTGCCGCCGCCCCCCCAAGCTGGCCCGTCAGATGGGAGGTTCCCCTGGTAGCGGAGAAGGGGAGTGATTTCAGTCCCTTCTGAACAGGGGGCAAGAGGACGTGAGTGCGTGGCTCACGCTTGTGCACCACCACTGAGGAGGGAGTGGAGCCTAAGACCATCAGAAATACGCATTTTCCGATGGTCTTAGGCGACCCCTGTGAAAAGGTCATTCGACCCCCAAAGAACCACTGCTCTAGAGCCCTGCTATTCAAAGTAGTGGTCCCTGGATTGATAGCAAGCCTTGAGCCATTGGCTGTCAGTCTGCAGCTTTTTCAAGAAAGAAACAACTGTAGCTAATGGGCATAAATGTGACAGTCTCTGGTACACTGGGAAAAAATAATTACTGGTCCTCCACATGAAAGAGCATGAGAAGCACCACTCTAAGAGGCGTAGGACATTGAACAGAAACAGAAAATGTGAGAAACAAACAAATTAGAACTATGTAACCAGAACTCTGAACAAGGGCATTCCAAACTGCAAAATTGTTTTGCTGGTCATGCTTGCCAAGAACAGAAGTCATTGTTGTATTAGATCCTGACTAGTGACTCTCAAATATGGTTTCCCAGATATTGCTGGACTACTGCTTCCTAGATATCCCATCCAGCACATAAGATGGTAAGGGACTTTCGGAGATGGAGTCTAATCACACGTGGGGACCTACGATCTGAAATCACTGGTCTAAGCAGGAGATGTATCAGCCTTTGTCTGATGTACTGTGGAAAATTAATCTAACTTGGCATTCCATGCATTACAAGCCAAGTTTTGCTCAATAGTATGTGGTCATTAGCAAAACTGAAACTGCTTACCTGTTCCAATGCTCACCACAACTCCGAGGCCTTCCTGCCCCCGCCGCATGATGATGGCAGCCAGGATCTTGCGCCCAAGCAAACTGTGCTGGATGCGAGCTGTGAGTGTGTTGAACCGTTGGTGGCTGAGCATGGCTATCTGGTCATGCAGGGTGCTTCCACTCACAGGAAGCTGTAATGAGGGTGGAGAAAAGATTGCAAATGTCTTGTTAGCTTCAGAAATAACCGAGGATGAGACATCCCCTTGAAACAAGAACCAAGATGGAAGTAGGATCCTCCAGCAGGAGCTAAGCCAGGACTGAAGGAATGGAGAATACGGTATAAACACAGAAAGAATGGAAAACTCAAGTTTGCATCAGCCAGTGATTGTCACTGTTCTGCATTCATGGGTTTTCCAATGAAGGCCAGACAGTTCATGGAGTTCATGAGTTGAGGGGCAGACAGAAAGGCGACACCCTGTACTTGTAGACTTGTGATACATAACCATGGCTGTTGCAATTTCCACAAAAGCACAAATGTGGCATTAGTAGCTGATTTTAGGTTCTTGACAAACTCTTTCCATGTTTTTTTTCCAAGTTCAAGCAGGTTCTAAGTCTCTGATCAACCAAAGTGTAGTTGAAAGAGGCCATAGATAGATTTACCTGTCATGCTTCCTGCTCCAAAGAGAGAATCTCCCCATGAATTAAATCTAAAGTTATTAACCTATTAAGAGGTTCCCTAAAACAAGGATGAGTAACTTGTGGCCCTTCCCGATGGTGAACTGCAACCACCATCAGCCTCAACCAGTATAACCAAGTGAGAAAGAATGGGATTTGCAATCTATTCACATCTAGATGGCCACAGTGGCTCACTCCTATTTTTAAAAAAGCTGTCGCTTGATCATTTTTAATAAAATTGCTAATGCCTCCACCTAGCAATCTCTGAAGCTAAAAGATGACACTTGTGTTAACTATTTTGAGCTTTGGGGATCATACTGTAGCAAGACAGCCAAATGGATCAGGAAGGCTTTGCATGAAGAAAGGCACCAGCTGCTGCACAGGAAAGCTTAGTGAGGCAACGTGAGGACAAACAAGCCAGGCCTACCTCAGTGATCGTCAAGGCTTCGGTGTGTTCGGCCTTCTCGGTCTCTCCAATCAGAACCCGGAGTGCTGCATCGGCTGCCTCCTGCTTGCCTTGCTTCTTGCTGTGTGCAGTGACAGCGGGGAACCAGCGTCCTCCTACTTTGGCTTGGAAGACAAACCTAGACAAAGGAAGGACAGATACAGCAAGGGTAATTCTGCTGGTCATGCACCAAAAGAAGGCAATATCCAAACCTACACACTGACGGGATACCATTATTAGACAATGATAAATGAATGATATCAGCCTGCCCAAGTCTTGTGATTTTCAGGAGAGGGCTATCTCTCTGTCACACTGCCCTGACATGGGAGACAGCCTTCTCAGTTTCTACTCCCAGGTTTTGGAACTCACGCACACCAGTTATACTTCTCAGCCAAGTCTACTTCACAGGTAGTAGGCTGTGAGGATATGGATGGGAGAAAAGGACCAACACAGGCCACTCTGACCTCCTTGAAAGAAAAGTGAGATAGAGCCTATAATGAAATAGTCACAAGTCACAGGACTTGGAGGAATCACTTTTTTGGGGCTATGAGTAACAGAATTCTGACTGTCTATGCTGATTAAAAGAGTCTGGAAACTATTCTCAAAAAACAGTGATCCGTCCAAGCTCTGAAAACATCAGCCTGGAGGAATATATGCCAGAAGAACTTGCTATCTTACCAATCTTACAATGATAAAACCTATCCAGAGCTGTCCAAAATGCCTTTTCTTTCCTGTGGAGGAGGAAAACTAGAAAGGCGGAGGAGGAAACAATCTAACTCCTGGTCTCAATAAGAGTAACAAATCCACTGAAACTAGAGTTTGGTGAACCAACAGAACTTACCTACGTGTTGCCTTACCAAGGTCCAACTGGTTCAAGCCTACTGCAGTTAGGCTTAACAACTGGGTTTGCACTCATATTGTTTTATTGGTGTCCCTTACACAGACTTCTTGGGCCCTCTACATTTTTACTGTGATGTTTCACAACCTTTAACAATGCCTCCTCTAGCGAAATCTTACCAGTACTTTCAAGTGTCATGGCTACAGCTTTTTTTGGAAAGAAGGATTCACTCAAATCACTTGTTGATCCAAGGCTTTTTATCTAAGGAACCAGCAATGACCCTAGGTTATTTTTTGCTTGCTAGTATTTTATATAGTTCTTTGTCAAGAGACCCAATTTCACAAACAAGATATATTTACATTTCCCCTTGTAGAGAAGATTTGCAGACTTTGTTCTGACAGCACAGATCCTTCAAACAAATTATATATAAAAAAAGGGGAGTGTCTTGTACTTTTGACAATGTAATCACGTATTAAGCATCTTCAGATTGCATGTGATGGTCTTTTTAAAAGAACAGCTATCCTTTGATAAAGATTAGAGACCCTTAGCCCTTCTCATGTTTTGCGCTTCAGTGACTTATATAAGAGTCCAAAACTCTAGGAGGAATTAAGGTACCCCAACATTATTGCAAAGAGAAATAGTAACATCTGTTAGAGTGTATTGTGTATATGCTAGATTGGGGTACAGAAAATGTTGGCCGCACGACTTCAACAGACTGAAGAGCTGGGACAAAACTGACAAAATTTATTTCAGCAGGGATAAATGTTAGGTACTACATTTAGGAGAGCCAGGATGGTGCAGCAGTTTGAGCACTGGACTACGACCCTGGAGACCAGAGTTTGATTCCTCACTTGCCCATGGAAATCCACTTGCCACAGAAACCTTGAGGCATCACACACTTCCAGCCCCAGAAAACCCATGACACATTCGTCTTAGGGTCACCATAAGCTGGAAATGACTTCAAGGCACACAACAGCAGAACTACATTTAGCCAGGAACAATGAAATGCACAAACACAGAATGGATGATACCGGGCCTGAAAAAGTACACTTAAAAAGGATCTAGGAGTACTAGATCACAGCTTAAATGTGAGTGAAGAGTGTGATGCATCAGATAAAAATGCGAATGCAATTCTAGACTCAATAAGAACATAGCGTCCAGATCAAGGGAAGTTATAGTAGTGCTCTATTCTGCTTTGGTCAGACCTCACCTGGAATATTGTTTCCAGTTATGGGCACTACAGTTCAAGAATGATACTGACAAACTGGGACTTGTCCGGAGAAGGGTGTCCAAGATCATCAGCTTAGGGAGACAGATATTTTAGCTTAGGAAAGATTGAGAAGTAATACGATAGTACTCTTTAAATATCTAAAGAGATATCATGTAGAAGATGTTTTCTGCTGCTCCAGAGAACAGAACACAAACCAGTGGATTCAAGTTACAAGAAAAGAGATCCTGCCTAAGTATTAGGAAAAGCTTCTGGAAACTAATCGCTGTTGGACAGCAGAATAGGCTGTTCAGAGGGTGCTGGACTCTACTTCTTCAGAGGCCTTAAACAGAGCCTGAATAGCCATCTGCCAGGAGGTCTGGCTCCTGTCACGTTAGTATAGGGTAGTGTCAAGCAAAATGCTGGAGGGCACCCAGGAGGGAAGGGGGGACATCCAAGGGATGAATTGTAAAATCCCAGGAAGACAGAGTGAAAATGATCAGAAGAGGAAGAGTTTAGTTCTCAAGATGAAAGTATGTAAACATCCAAAGAGCCTGGGAAACTTGGGGTCTGGCGGGGAGATGTGACACTAGTGGCCATCACCAATTAATGTTGCTCACACCCAAATTTGTGTTCTAGTATAAAACCTTGCTGCCAATGTACTTCAGTCTCAGCAACTTTTATCAAGCTGCTACAATGCTCAATTTACTTAAATAAAAGTGTGCTCTCCCACTCTAGAGCGTTTTTCATTGAAAGCTAGTTATCCAGCACATGACACCATCTCTTGGGAGCACTTTGTGTATTTCTGCATGGCAGGGGACTAAATTAGATGGCCCTGTCAGTCCCTCTTCCAACTTCATGATTTTATCTAATATATAAAAGTCAAAGTTTGTTTGTCTGTGTCAGGCAAACCTCTCATATGATTGGCTGTGTCAGGTAAAGACCTCATATGATTGGCTGCCTAAGAAGATTTTATGGAATCCTGGGGTTTGCAGTTTAGGGAGGTGCCTTTAGAATTCTCATCCAGACCTCTGAGGCCTCAGTCAACTGTCTGTTTTGAATAGGCTGATTGCTATGGAAATGAGGCCTAGCAGCGAGGAGGAGGGCAGTGTATTCCCTCAGGAACCCAACCTCTGTTTGTTAACAACTCTGAATACAGGCTGGATTAGGGAATATAAGGAAAATTTACAGGTACTGGACAAGACAGTTTGGGGAATTAGAGATACAGGATCTCAAATCTTTCTAACAAGTATAACCTATGAGAAAATAAAATCCCGGGCAATGCCAGGTATATACGCTAGTGATTCTAGCAACAGCAATAGCAATTCCATTTCTATACCACTTATCAATGTTAAGCACTCCCTAAGCGGTTTACAATGCATTTAGCTAATTGCTCCCAACCAGCTGGGTACTCATTTTACTGACCTACAGAAGAATGGAAGGCTGAGTCAGCCTGGAGCCCTGCAAGACTGAATTCACAATGTTGTGGCTGCAGTACTAGCATTTAACCACTGAGCCACCAGGGCTCTTCTAAAAAAACCCCAACCCCATTTTCATAACTACAGCCTTCTCAAACCTCTTGACCTTCCCCAAGTTTAAAACAACAACAACTGGGCAAACACCTCCCCCCGCCATGGCACAAAAACGCTTCCAAATGCCATCTAAAATAGCATTTTGCTTAATCTGCCACCCCAGGCCTCCAGAATTATGCAAAACTATTCAAAACTAGCTGGAAATCAGCCCCAAGCCCCAGAAACAGAAAGAGACTTTCTGGTCGTTTGCAGGTTGTTTCTAGCTAAAAATGTGGTGATGGGGCCTCTGCTGTGGCTATCAAAAACAAGACCCTGCTAAACTTCTCCACCCTGCGTTAGGTGCTATCTTTAGTCTATGAACCAAAATAGAGAAGCATCAGAACTCTGGTCTTAGCTATCAAGACGCTAGCCCTCATGGGCCACGCTTGGAACCTGATATGGACACCTCTGGAAAATTTGGGAAGCTAGACAGCAGCTAAGCAGAAGCAGATTACTGCCTTGACAATGGCCACTGTTTTCCAACAAGATGCCCTTGCATTTCTGCTATCCCACATCCTCCATCTTCCTGGTCTTGATGAACACATGATCTTAAAGGCAAAGAACCCAAATGGAACAAACTCAGAAAACTCACACAAAAACACAAAGGCAAAAAATAGAAATATAAGGAAAGGTTTGTTTTCTTTGTCTTCTTTGTAACATACCCTGAAATGTCAATTTAAAAAAAAATCATGTTAAGAAGAAGTCAGAAGCAAAAATGATCCACCTACACAGTATTAGAAAGGCCTTTCTGTGTTGTTTTAATGACTGTTTTCTACCTGCAGCTCTGAAATTTTATTAAATTCTTATGCTGCTGTTTGGGTCTATTTTTAGACTTCTGTACTCCTAACTGCCATGGTTTGTGTGCTGGACTACCATCCTGGAGACCACGGTTTAATTCCCTACTCAGCCATGGAAACCCTGGGTGTTTCACATATACACAGTCCCAAAAAACTCTGTGATAGGCTCACCCTAGGGTTGCCATTTAATTTTGTAAATTACTTCAGTTGATTTAATGTATATTTGCATATGTATTATGTGTGGGAATATGTGAATGAATTACTGTTTTTCTGGAGTACATTTTAGAATCATAGAGTTGGAAGAGACCACAAAGGCCACTGAGTCCAACCCACTGCCATGCAGGAATACACCATCAAAACATTCCTGACCGATGGCTGTTCAGCCTCTGTTTAAAAACCTCCAAAGAAGGAGACTCCATCACACTGCACTGAAGCAGTGTATTCCACTGTTGAACTGCTCTTACCGTTTGGAAGTTCTTTCTAATGTTTAGGTGGAACCTCTTTTCCTCATGTTTGAAGCCACTGCTCTGTGTCTTAGTCTCTAGAGCAGCAGAAAACAGGCTTGCTCCATCCTCTGTATGACGTCCCTTCAAATAGTTAAACACAGCTATCACATCGCCTCTTAAACCTTCTATTCTCCAGGCTAAAGATAACCAGCTCCCTAAGTCACTCCTCTTACGGCTTCATGGTTTCCAGACCTTCTACTGTTTTGGTTGCCCTCCTCCTTAGTTTTAGTTTCATCTCCTGTTTATCTTACAAGAAAGGAGACCCCAGGAATGTTGGGAAGCCCCTGTCCATCAGTACAGCTAGATCACTGACAGACACCCAAGGTTGAGTGTTCAATTTGGCTTCAAACATTCAAGGCAAAAAAAACTCTGCTAGTCAGAAGAAGGAAGAGCCTGGGCTTTTACTCACTTTGGGTCGTGGGGTGGGCCGGTTTGGTCAATCAGCTTGAACTCTGCAGCAAAGCCATTGGCCCTGGCATACTCCAGCAGGCCACTGACAGGATTGGAGTTCAGGTACTTGATCAACTCGCCAACACCCTTTGCGCTCACTGCCTTGTTCTCATCCAGGTTCACAACTTGGCCTCCAGACACCTCTGATGGCTGGTCATCCTGGGCCTCTGTCTAAAGGCAAACAGATGGATGTGACAGGGGGACACTGGTTAGGAGAATGGGATGAGGCTAGGGAGAGATGCCCATAAGAGGAAGTGGAGGAATTTCTGTATACCTGCTCGATTAAGACACTCGTGTCCCCACTGAGGCCCCTCATGGCAGCCTCAGCAGCCATCTGCTTTGCTCCTTTCTTGCTGTTGGACACTACAGCAGGAAAAACACGGTCACCCACCTTCACACAGTATTTGAACCTGAATGGATACAATGGTAACACAACTAGTTCACTTGCAAATTGCAGCTGTTTTCCTATTTTTTACAAACCAGTTGTTACTGTAACCTCACAGACGGGCAACCATGGGAGACTACAGGTTGCCCCAGCCATCCCCCTGGAGATTTTTGGGGGCCCCACATTCCTCACATACACCCACCAAAAATCAACTTTTGCCCCCAAATACCCTCTGGCATTTTCACTATGTTTTTGGGCTCCATGGGCATTTTAGGCTGAGGAGAGACCTTTTTTAACAATATGAAGTAACCAGAAATCACTTCCTGTTTACAAAATAGCTTGTGGAAGGCAAAAGCATGGTGAAAATGTCTCCTAGAGCAACATTACCCAAAGTGGTAGTCCCTGGACCAGTGCTGGTCCCCAAGCCATTGGTCGCTGGCAAGTTTCTAGGAAAAGGAAGAAACTATCACTTCCAATGAACATCTGTTTAGTGCTGGTTCCTAGCACACTAGAAAAGAACATAATTGCTGGTCCACCACATCTGATAGTTTCAGAGACACTGCCCCAGAGGGCATTTCCTTCCCAAATATTTTTCACCGGGGTGGGGAGACACATGACTAGCAAGGCAATTTAGACGCCATGTCCTTTTATTTCTTTTATGGTCAGTGTGATTTTCAGGCATGTTCTGCTCCCATATGAAGCAGAAAGTCCCACAAACAAGTGAAAACATGCAAAAGTACCCCCCAATTCACTTCCCTAGAATCCCTTCCAGCCCCTAATATCTCCATTTTCCTCTGCAGTCCCTCTAAAAATGGGAACAGGAAGTGACAGGATGTCATTTCCTATCACCATTTTGAGAGTGACTGCAGAAAAAAATGGAGATATTTGTATGGAGGGGCTGCAGCCTGTGCAAGGGCCTGGGGGTAAAATTGTTTCTGTACAGAGTTGCTGACTCATCTTTGAACCAAACAACTAACAAAGCCTCTGCCATTTCCCCAGCTCTCAAGAAAAGTATCCCATCCCTTCTGTTTAGACCAAGTCCTACTTAGGATCATGGGGAGGCCCATCCTGAGAAAGCAGCTGGAATTCACAAACACTCCCCGACTTCTGTGCGTATTCCATCAGAGCGCTGACGGGATTCTTCCCAGAGACGCTGAGTTGTGGTGTTGCGGATGAAGCTTCTGGCTCAGTTTGTTCAGACTGGGATTAGGGTGAGGCAAAGAGAGAGAAGAAGAAGAGGTAAAAGGCTAACCAATTCATAATGGAGCCAGATCCCTCCCCCCACAACCCAGTTCCTGGGACTGGAATGAACAGAAAGCATTTCTTGCAATGCCACCTTAGTGTGTCAGACAAGTCTGCCATCTCCTTGATGCTTGCCAAAACCAAAAGGGGCTTGGGAAGGAAAAAAGGACAGCCAACTGTGTCCCTCAAAACTTCTTTTTTTAAAACACCTAATTAGAATCACACAGGATTGTGCTGGGCAGTGGTTTGAGTTCTCCTTCCTCTAGGTAATCTGTTCCATCTATTGACTAGCATGGCACAGAAGGATGGGAGGGCACGGTATCAAGTGTACTCTTCTTTCTCTGGAGAGGACAGCCAGTACCCTTCCCAAACTGCATTGGCTTAGAAGGTCCCTCACACATTCTGAACTGCAGTCAGGCGGGGGGGGGGTTCTCTTCAGAGTTTGCTCACCAACATTAAACATCTCAGTGAAAGAACATCCAACAAAAAATGAAAAAAAAAACACACTGCCTTAGATCAGGTCCAGATGTGTTATTCATTCACACCAGGGATGGACAACTGTGGGAGACCAGGGGGCTGCATCAGTCCTTCCCATAAGCCCCACTGTAAATTCCCACATAAAAACTTTTTTTTGCCCCCAACTGCCTTCTGGGGGCATGTGAAACATTTTCACCATGTTTTCAGACCCCCCACAGGCCTTTTCAGGCTCAAGAATGGCCTTTTTTAACAACAAGAAACGAGATGAAGTTGCTTCCTCTTCACTTTCTGTTTTTTTTCCCAAAAGCCTCTCCCTGGGCATAAAATGGCCTGTGGGGGTCAAAATTATGGACAAAATCTCTCCATGCCCTAGAGGGCATTTAGGAGTAAAACCCTTTTCTCCAAAAAATCTGCCCCCTGCCCCCCAGGAGCTGCATACAGTCCATAGGTCACACTTCGACCATCAAGAGCTACACTAACATTATCTTCCTTTACTGTCACGGCCATCCTAAATCTCAGATCAAGACCGTTGGCATAGTCTGTCATCCAAAACAAGGGCTATATGTGCCCCCACCTGATGCCATACAGTCCACAGTTTCTAGGGACATAGCTGAGCAGCTCTTGCTGTCCAAACTGCATCTTGGGGATCCGCTTCTTCTTCTGTTTCATGAGCATACATGTGAAAAATCAGGAATGGAGAAGGAACTACAGCCAAACCTGCTGACTTTGCCCACATCTGTCCATCATCCTTTGGTGCTCCCAACTGGCTTTTCCAATTAATCAGCTGCCCTTCACTGTGAGGAAAAATGGGTTTGATTCCTGTTCTGCAGAAGGCAGAAATGTGGGTTGGAAAAATTTCCACACATATATGTATCTAAGTCTATCCAAAACTGCCTGGGATGTTGTACTGCAGACAACCTGGCTAGATGAATTAAATATAGGATACGCACTTCTAGCTATTCTTCTAAGAGGACAAGCACTGACCCAAACCTAGCATTCAGAGGAATAGACTAACAAAGTGCACTGCTCAGTGTGTTTCCATTTCACAAAATTTTATGTTTCTCAATCTGTGACAAATACAACTAGTCACTTCTATGAAATAATGCATCCAACTAGCTGTACTCAATCAGTTTTTTCTCAGCTTGAAATGGAACTGATAATTAGTGCAGAGAGCGAGTGAGTGATTGAAGTGGAAGGTACTACAGTTACACCTCAGCAAAAGAAAGTTAAACTGTTGATAAATACAAGATGTATCAGGTCCAGCTCTCCTTATGTAACTGACCTCAAAAAACTGTGTTCTTTCAGGCATACTCACCTTAATTAAATATAAGAGAAGTATATGATATTCTCTTTACACAATTTCAATTTGCCAATAAAATAATTTCTACATAAAGCTATGAAAGCATTTGAATAAAATATTTTAATCAAATGTGCTAAATAAGATAATATTATTCTGGGATATTTTCCAGAGAAAATTCAACTTTTTCTGGAAAACCCACATCATTGGTAGTGGGTAAAAAATGAAGCCAGGTTCTTTTGAAAGCAAGAAAGACGGCTCTCCACTTTTCCATGAGCCATAAGCTTCCCAGGAAACACAAAGTACTTTGGAGGAGAGGCTCATTGGTTTTCTAGATGTTTTGAATTTTAACTCCCTTAATCTCTGACAATTGGCCATGCTGGCTTGGTGTTATGGGAGCTAAAGTCTTAAACTCTGGAGAGACAAAGAAGACACACTGCACTAAAGCACAACCTTAAAACACAGACACACACACACACAGACACACACTTATTGGCAAGTTAGCAGATGGGAACTGTGGTAGAGGAAAAAACTGAACCTGACTGACTCAGTTATATTCTTATGGTTTGGGACTGGAGGGATGAAGAACCATTAAGTATCATTATCAAATGCATTATTAAATGCAGGTGAACCAATGTCTTCAAAGTGTTCTACAACCAAATGAGTGCTCAGAAAAAAGCAAGACATTTTGTTCCTTTTTTCCCCCTAAAAAGAACTAGCTGGTGTCCAGGTGAACTCTAGGCCCTGCGGCCCTCTTCAAGGGGTCCCACCTCACCATTTCCGCCTCACTGAGGGAACTGTCCTCGTACAGGGTTTTTTCCGGCTCAATGCCATCCTCCCCTTCATGCTCAACTTCATGCAACAGGATCTTCATGGCATTGGCAGCTGCCTCCTGTTTGGCCAACTTTTTGCTGCCTGCTTCTGCTGGGGGGAACCGACGGCCATCAATCACAGCCTGGAACTTAAATCTTGAGAGACAGAATGTACAAATTGGCAAGGGGAAAAAAACACATATACGCACAGGTTAAACATATGTTATTTAGAAAGCATGCCATCTGTCACTTAGAACATTTCAAGCCTTTCTTTCCTCTCACGGATAACAAGCTTCTCTCCGCTATTATCCTAACAACAATCCTCCAAGGTAAGATAGGCTGAAAGGTTGCACCAAGACCCAAGGTGAAACAGTGACCCTTTTCACACCTTACCTTTTCATAGTGCTGGAGTGTGGGGCTTGCACGAGCAGCCTCTGGAGAGAGGCTCTTGCGTCCTTCGGCTCCGCCCAACTTCCTGCTCGTGCAAGAACCCTGCCTCTTCCTTTCCAGGCTGCACTGGACAGGAAGCGTGACCGGCCCGGCTCCCGAGGCTCCGCATGCAAGGTAAGTGCACGGTGAGGCCCCAGAGCGATGTGTGACTGTGCAGCATTTTCGGCTTCAAGCCAAAAATGAAAAAATGTGTGCGCGGTCCGTGTCAGGCCCTTGAGCATTGCACAAATGTGAGTGCGTCGTATGGACTGCTCCTCACATTTACGCAACGCTCAAGGGGCCCTTTCACATTGGAAATGCCATGAGAAAAGGACCAGTGTGTTCTGCAGCTAAGTTGGGGTCTGCACTCTCAGGTCTTGTCAGCCCCAGTCCAATTCCAACCACTCTGCATGCTGTCTTCCAAATTCTCCATCTTAACTAAAAATATTTTACTAGGAAAGCAGCTTGTACAGTAGATACATACCTCTGAGGAACTCTTTTCCCATTGGCCAACACACTCTGGCCTAACCCCTATTGTTAGTCTGAGTAGAGTTGGTTCATGCAATTACATTGGGATTTACCAAGGTGCTGATGCAACATTCAACAACTGATGGAATAAGTCTTCTTTAGATGGAATGAACTAGCCTCCATATGCATAGTATACACTGCCCACAGTGGTTTGGGGGTTCTGGGAGGCTGTAGTCCAAAGGATATTGAAAAAGGAAGAGAAGAACTTTTTCAAACTGTGCCCTAGAGCAGGAGTGGCTCTCCAGGTGCTTTAGAATTTCAGTCCTTTCAGTCCAATCAGCCCCAGTGATAAAGGATTATGGAAACAGAAGTTCAAAGCTTGTAGAAGACTAAGAACAATTCTTCCCTGTTTTAAAGCTCCACTTGGTTGACAAGCCAGGCCTCCATGGGTGCTAACAATGCTCTACTGGAATATGCTCAGCAGTTGTGCACTGCAATGGCACTACCTAGCCTTTAAGGAAGGCTGGCTGCCATAATGGAAGAACCAGCGTAGTAGAATCATCTGAGTGGTAGAATGGGAGATGGCAGATCCAGAGTCAAGTCCCTCCTGAGTCAACAAACAGAATGGCTGCCTCTCTTTCTCAGCCTGAACTACCTCACAGGATTGTTTTTGTGGGGATAAAATGGTGGGGGAAGACAGCCATGTGAGCCTTGAGCTCACTGGAGGGAAGGCAAGACAGAAATGGACCTGTTAACAAAGATCGATATAAGAACCTGTTTAGCTTCCCAGTAATTTGAAAACTGACTGCAGCAGTGTCACAAGCAATAGACAGAAAGGCATGAAGGCCGGGGTTGCTACTGAGCTGAAAAGACACAAAATTTCCTTTAGAGCTTTGGCGATAGCCACTTCAACTCCCCAGTCTCAGAGTATATACTTCTTTTTTAAGGCTTGGGTAGAACCTGCTCTCCTTCTGGTCTTACTAGCAAAACTAGGCCAATTTTCCTGTTGGCAAGTCCATTGACACATCATACAGGGCATTCCACTGGTTCTTATACAAGGCAAGAAATGAGAGATACTGTCAGCAGTTGTGCATTAAGCACTGGCTATAAAAACAGCGAAGCATGAAGGTAAAAATAGGGTTTTGGTTTCTCCCCAATGTTCAAAGCAATGTACTAGGAGGAAGAAAAGGGAGGGCTTTCAGCCCCCTCCCCCAACCCCATGGCAACACATAAAACTGGAAGCAAATCAACAGAGAACTCCTTGCAACATATTGAATTACTGGGTTGAAGAGGCCGTGGGCCAAAAATGAGCAAATACCAAATTAGGTCTCTATCCTATTGAGCTGTGACTGAGGGAAAATTTACTGCAAAAGGACTGCACACACATGTACAAGCAAAAACTTTTGTCCTGACATCCCTTTTCAAATATGGAGGAAGGAGTGGACTACTGTGGACTTTGGTCAGACCCCACTTGCAATACTGTATCCAGTTCTGGGCACCACAGATGAGGAAGGATATTCTGAATGATCAACATGGCAAAGGCCTGGAAACCATGTCCTGTGAGGAGCAGCTTAGGGAGCTGGGCATGTTTAAACTGGAGAAGAGATGGTTAAGAGGTGACATGATAGCTATGTTTAAATATTTGAAGGGATGTCATATGGAAGATGCAGCAAGCTTTTTTTTCTGCTGCTCCAGAGACTAAGACACAGAGTGATGGCTTCAAACTTCAGGAAAGGAGATTCCATCTAAACAGTAGGAAAAACTTCCTGAGAGTAGGAGCAGTTTGACAGTGGAGTATGCTGCCTTGGGGTGTGGTGGAATCTCATTTGGAGGTTTTTAAAGAGGCTGGATAGCCATCTGCTTGGAGTGCTTTGTTTCTGTATTCTTGCAGGAGGTTGGACTCAATGGCCCTTGTGGTCTCTTCCAGCTCTATGATTCTAACATCCATTAGTCTGTCATTTCCTTTATTATGCTCATTCTTAACTGATTCATCTGCTCCCTCAGCCATTTTCTGCTTAGTCACCAGGAAGTGCTTCCTAAGATGGTAAATGGCTTTTTCCAAGTAAGAGGTGGGGGAACAGGGAGATGTTCTCAGCTTTTCTCCCACAGTCTTCATTATTTGCCCACATTTCTTTGTTTACTCCCTCCCCCTGCTTCAGTGTGCCTGAAGGATTTGATCTGTTGTTATGATTATCAATATTTCTAAAGCACTATCAGTATATGTGGCTCTTTCACAAGCAGAAAATGAGTTCTCTTTCTAAATTTAGAAAGACTCCCTGGCAGGCCTGTGGGACATGATTGGATTGTTTAGCAAAGCCTGTCATGTCATCAATGCATTGTTAAAATATGAAAACCAAAGAAATAATTTTTAAAAAATCACAGGGAGAAATTTCCTACTTCTGTATAAAGGGTGGGCATCTATATGACTCTCCAAATATTGTTGAATTAGTAACTTCAAGAATTCCTCCCTCCTGCTCAGAGCAGTTCAGGGCTGCTGGGACCTGCAGTTCAATACCAACTGAAGGGTCACTTGACATCCACCCCCAATTCGAGTAAAAAATGAAAGGACTTTTAAAAACTGGGAAAATTTCTGCTGATTAAGAAGCTTTTATAACTCACAGGGAACCATCTCTGGCTAGAACTGATGAGATGTAAAGACTGCATTCCTATGCCCATTTTTAAACTGGGGTGTGTTTATGTGCCTTCAAGTTGCCTGTTGACTTATGGTGACACCATGAATTTCATAGGGTTGTCTTAGGCAAGGAATATTCAGAGGTGGCTTTGCCAGTT
Organism: Ctenosaura bakeri; assembly: GCA_948474755.1. Lineage (NCBI taxonomy): Eukaryota > Metazoa > Chordata > Lepidosauria > Squamata > Iguanidae > Ctenosaura > Ctenosaura bakeri. The sequence goes on from CAOLHI010001294.1 coordinate 183,176, forward strand.
TATTCCTCTGAAATATAGTCTACAGCACCTGGTGTTTGTTTGCAGTATCCCATCCAAGTACTAACCAGGGATGACCCTCCTTCACTTCCAAGATCAGAGGGGATCTGGTGCCTTTAGGGAATAAGCCCCATAATATGAGAAGGATTTGCTTAAATGTGAGAAGGATTGAACTGTACGTGGATGGATAAATACTACTCACTTTCTGGAGCTGAAGAGCAGTTATTATCATGCTGGCATTTTAATCAGTTTCTGTACCATTTTAAGGAAAATGTCCTGCTACATTTGCCCTGATCTCATGATAGAGAAATGAAACAAGAACCCTGTGCAAGGCTAGCTCTATCCCCTCCTCCTTCCTGAGCGCTCTCTTACCTTGGCTCGTGTGACGGTCCACTCTGTTTCAACAAGACGAACTCGCAGTGCTGGTATGTGTACTGGGTGTATTCGATCAAACCGCTGACCGGGTTCTTTTGTTGACAGGCCATGAGCTTTTCAAGGGGGGTGCACAGAAAGGCTGTGTCAAACTGGGCTGCGTAACTGGGGGACAGGGGGGACTCCATGATGCACCGGGACTCGTCCTGGTTGCTGATCGCATTCAGGTCCTCCGGGATGTCATCGGTGGCCCACTTGCCATTCTCAAAGTTGTCGTAGCTTGGAAACCAGTGGTACCTGGGCCGCTTGCGGGGAGGCACCATCCGGGGAGGATAGCTGTCACTCTGTTCCACTGGCTCAGATGCCTGCTGCCCATTCTCAACTTTCTCCTCCTCCTCAGCTTTCTCCTCCTCCTCCTCCTCCTCCTCACCCTCTAGCAGTGGAGGAGGTGGCAGAGGAGGTGAAGGAGGAGGAACAGGAGGAGTTGGCACGCTTGCAACAGGCTCTGGCACCGCATATGGAGTCGGAGGCTGAGGGTCAGGGTCTGGAGCTGGAGGGACAAGTTCTCGGAATTCGTCAGCTTTCATCTTCATCTGCATCCGCTTGCGTTTATTCTCAGTGAGGGACCATTTGGGAGGGTTAGTGTTCTCCTTCCGCACTTCCCCCAACTTCTCCAGGACCAACAGGGTGGCACTGACATCCCGGGCCTTGGACAAGCCGATATTTCTGGCCAGGTTGTGGGCCGTGGAGTCTGTGACACTGAACAAGAAGTTGCAGATCTTCTCCTTCACCTCCGTCATGATGGCAGAATCAGGACAGTCCTCTGGATCAGAGACAGAGCTCTCTTTAACTTCAGTCCAAGAAGCTGGAAGTTGATCCCAGTCCCTCTGGCTGGGACAGTTCCCTTGCTCTGACACTGCCAGGGGCTTCAGAACATCTGCTAACCTCCACGAAGGAGGGCGATCCCCTATTCTGCACAATTGCCCACGGCTGTGGAGTTTATACAAATGATGGTTGACTTCCTTTTTGGGGATGTCAAGTTGATGGGCAAGGCTGCGAGCTGTTTCAGTTTCCTCAGGGGCAAGCCGTCCCAAAATTTCCAACAAAGTCTGCTCAAGCTCTTGGCCAGTAAGAGTCAGCCCCTGCAAGTCTGAAGCCAACCTGTTGATTCCGCTCCTTGAGTTTCGGCCGGTTTGTGGCCGGGATTGAAAAACCCGCTTTTGTTCCTGCCAGCTATTGTTACAGGGGGGTCTTCTGGCTGCACTGTTGTACCAGAAACCTGAGTGAGTCTTGGATCCTTGACAGTAGCCCTGATACACCTGGGATGGCAACAGCGAAGCTTCAGAAAGCCCTCCCTTCAGGAAGAGGATCTGTTGCTGGCGAAAGTCCTCGAGGCCGCCTCCCTGCGGGACAAGAGGACCATTAAAGAGAGCTGGGTTAGAGTGGCCGCTAGGTTTTGGGGGAGCCTGATCTGAACCTCTGCCTCGAGCGGCCCCTCTGCTCATAGCGCGCTGCTGGGGCACAAGGGCAGGGCTGGCCTCACAGGCACCAGACGAGCGACAGCCACGGTTCCCTCGCACAGGGGCTGCAGTGCAGAGGCCTGGCAAAGAGAAAACAAGAGAACAAGGCATACAGTTCAGACCTTGGTTAGATGCCAAGTGGGATCCAGAAGGTTCAACCTAATTGGCTCTTCCCTACTCCATAGCAACACTGCTGGCTCTCTGCTGACTTTGTGTTTGCTCCCTTCCAGATGGTACTTAAGTTGTCAAGAGCTGCTTGAGTACAGGAGTGGACAAAGGGCAGTCCTGGGGTCACATTTGACCCAAAAGGATCTTTTTGTGGCCCTTGATTCCTCCAGATTCCCCAAATTTCCTCTCCTGGAAACTCCTGGGAGAGGCAATTCACCTTTAAAATAGATTGCAGGGCCTTTGGGTGCTGTTTAAACAGCAAATAAAGGCTAAATTTTGGAATATAATACGTTATTATTCCTTTAAAATTGTTATTATTTATTGTTTTAAATTTGTTTCATTGTATGCCAACCTGGAATCTTGGGATATAAGGTGGGATATAAATAGTTTAATAAATAAATAACACTCATTTTTTAAGAAAAACAGCCATGGAGTTCTGGCCACTTGTTTTAGCTTCTTGGGGGTTTTTTCAGCTGCTTTTTTTTTTTGGTAGTCTCTGCTCTCTCCCAAAGGGACCCAGAGACAGAAAACTGGCCCTTGGACTCACATTAGGAGAGACCTGGGAATGATGGAAGATAAAGTCATGTCAGGAAACTAAATTTACCAGGTGATCTGAGAAGCCTAGGATGATGGGAGTCAGCCAAGAGAACTTAGTGTCAGGCTTTTCCCTGTCTTTTTTTCTTCTAGTGGCCACAAGCCTGCCTGCCTAAATAATGTTTCTTTAACAAAATATGCTGTATATTCTGCTAGCTAGTATTTGATCCATCAGACTTAATGGCCCAATGATTTATAGCAGCCTGTCCTGGCAGGGGGCACAACACAAAAGAAAAACTGTGAGAAAGGAAAGTAAGGTATACGATAACAGTGGACAAATGCCTGGCCTAGGAAGAGGAACATAACACCCCTCAACTTTGAATCAAATAGAGAGGTGCAAATTGTCCCAGCTATTATGGATTGTTGGGTACATGACCGGCTTAGTATGCACCCCATCAACACTCAATGCCCACCAGATTTACGTTGAATAATGTAAGTGTAGATGCCTTTTCATTAACATGTAGAAATGTATAAAGGATAGTCCCTTCTCTTTGTTTGTCATGCCTGCTTTGCGGAAATCTTACATCTGGAGGCATTTTTTTGCCGCAGTCAATAAAGTTACTTCAGATCTACCCACGGTGTGAGGCTTTTGGGTAATCACACGCCAGGACAGAAACAGAATCCACTTTTGTTGGGTAAGACCCACGGGGGAGGACAGCAAAAGGAAGAAAGCAGTGACTTGATTACTAAGTGATAACACCGAATGACGCAGACGACACCAACTAGCAGGCGGCTACTTCAGCCCAAAACAAGTACCTTGTTGGATCAGACCAAAGGCCACATGGTCTAGCATGTGGCTTCCAACAAGGGCTAGGCAGATGGTTTCTAGGAAGTCACAGAAAAGGATGGAGCCTTTTCCCACTAGTTGTCTCCAGCCCCTGGTACACTGCACTCAAAGGTAAAGTTTTTTCCTATTTAGCTATCACTGCTAACAACTCTTGCTAGATTCCCACGAAACTGCCTATTGCCCCTTCAAAACTAAGCTGGCAAGTACCTCTACATCTTCTGGTAGCTAACTGTGCATATTAATTAAGCAGCCACCTTCTACAATGGGACCCGGCCTTACAGCAGTCTTCCTTACAGGAGAGAAAACTCCAGTTCTGAGAAAGTTTGGTTCCAGTAACGTGAAGAACAGGGAAGTGAGCCATTTAGCAGCTAACCAGGATGAAGAAGAGCCAGGATCTAAAGTGCTGCTTTATGGAGGTCTGATCCTGGCTTCACAACAGGTATCTTCATCTGAATAGCATGTTCAGATAAAAGTTGATGCCCTTTGAACAGTGCCACTGCATAAGACATGCACAGGGTTATGTTCCCAGTGACTGAAGCACAGTGCATGATGCGAAATCCTGGCAACTTTAGCTATATTTTTGAAGTATCTTAAAATAGTAAGCTTCTGGCCCACATAATCTAAGAGATTTTTTTAAATCTAAAATTGCAAATGATATATGCTTCAATAGCCAATAAATAAGACCCATTTCAACATTCACCAACTCACAATTCAGGGGCACCAATCTAACACCCCTTGATGCTTATGGACATCTCTCTCAACAAATGTCACCACTTTCCCACAATTTCTATTTACTCTCCTTCTGAAGTCCCTCACAATGAGAAGCAAACTGAATGAAAGTTCTTGAATGGTTAGAAGTCACCCCCCAACGGCTATTTTTAATTCTATTTTGTTTAGACTTTTAAATATATTTACAAACAAAAATTACACCCTACCTCTCCCAAATTAGTTAAATTAATACAATCAGCTATCACAATCTTACCCATCTTCCACCTAGCATGTTTACATCAAGTGCAAACATAGCTCATGGGTCTCCTTTCCACTGGTAAATTACTGTGTCCAGAAGTACTATTGTCTATTGCCTGTTGAAGCAAAGTGTGTACATTGTTCCTACAAAGTTTACACATAGGTGCTACCTTGAAAAAAAATATCTTTGATCTTTTCAGAATTCAAAAAAGAGGAAGGAGATGGGATGGAGGAAGAACCACAGATGTGCATTCCAAATTTTTGCAGAACAAGTACCTGAGATTTTTTTTAGACTTAGAACATTGTGGATTTTGTTTTTGTTATCAGGCTCTGTTGCAGTTTGGATTTGACTTACAGAACCTGGGACTGCAGGGAAGGTATTTACATATTAAAGCAGGCAAAGGATGCATTTAGTGCAGTATTTTTTGTAAATGTGTCTAATTCCAGGTCTCCAAGTGGCATCTCTGGAAACATCTATAAGAGAGATATTGAAGCAGCAGATACAGACCTTCCAAACACACTCTACTCCATATTGCTGTGGTTTTGTCTGATGCAATGTGTTCCACACTCAGATAATGAGAGCAGCCATATTCTGATACAGCCCAGCTCTATTTAGAGGCAAACCTCACAGTGTTTAATGGGGCTTATTGCAAGGTAAGCATGTGCAGCATTGCAGCTGTAACCTCTTTCAGGAAGCGCTAAAAAGATGACTTCTTATGGGCATTGTAGAACTCACTGATTTACTGTGGTTTAAGCTGAGAAAGCCAGCATGGTATTAGTGGTTTCAGCACTGGATTAGGACTCTAGAGACCAGGGTTCAATTCCTCACTTGGCCATGGAAACCAACTGGGTAACCCTGGGTGTGCCACACACTCTCAACTTTAGAAAACCCCATGATAGGTCTGCCTTAGGGTTGCTGTAAGTCAGAAACAACTTGAAGGCATGCAACAACAAGCTGTGATTAGGGATAGTATGGTATAGTGGTTTGGGCGCTGGATTACAATTTTGGAGATCAGGGTTCAAATCCCTGTTCAGCTATGGAGACCCGCCTTGGTCAAGTTCCCCTCTCTCAACCCCAGAGGAAGGCAAGGGCAAACCCCTCCAAACAAATCTTGCCAAGAAAACCCTGCAATGAGCTTGTCTTAGGGTTACCATAAATCAGAAATCTCTCAAGGAATACAACAAGCTGTGCTTAATGTATTACCAAGGCACACTAAGTGTTTAATCATTTTTTTCCCCCCAAAAGGGGCTATCTCTCCTCAGTTCTCCAACCCAAAATCCAAAGGATTCCTCTCCTCCAGATATCCTTTTGGAAGGTCATGAAGAAGTGGAGCGGGGGCTATGCCTTTTCTATAGAGTACCGTCCCTGTGTCAAAAAAGAAAACAATAATCCAAAAACAAGCACCACAACCTTAGGAGCATTGCTGAACTGGGGTGGGGTAGGGTCTCTAAGTGAAGCCAACGATTTCAGAAAGAGGAAGCTAGTAAAGCTAAGGAGAAGAAATTGTGGGGGAGAAATGGGAGAGTCTCTTACCTCTTTTCTTCCCACACCGGCTGTAAGGACTGGACATTGCATGGGCAGCATGAAACAAAAGAGGAAAAAACCTCTTTAAAAGATAAAGATCTTCACCCAAATGAGAAGGAGGAGGCTAGGCTGAAGAAAGAGGAGCCCTACTACATGAACACTGACACCAGGAGTTGGGGGGAGGATAAAGAGCTCACCACCATGCAGACTTTCCAAGACTTACATCAGTCTTTCTTTATCCCTTTAACAGGGTTCCAAGATAAGTTTCACTTTCAATTCCCATTCTGTCCCGCCTCCCTCCTCCTTGTTCCACCCCAGTGCCTGTCATTTCAGGCAGAGAGGCAGGGTGGGTAAAGCAACAAACCTTAGACTTAAAGGGGTTGGGAGGATGACAAGACAGAGAGAGAGAGAGACAGACAAGTTTTGTTTCCTTTTTTTTTTAAATCACAGGTCAGTGGGAGGAGCTTACAGCTGGCAGGCATTTCCTAAAAATGCCCATGGTGCCATTACTGAGACTCTCTCTCCCTCCCCACTACTCTTTCTTCTCTTGACTTGGCAAGGCTGCTGGCTGTCTCCAGATAACCTTCTTAGCTCCCTCAGCTCCAGAACACCACAGTGGTTCCCAGCCTTTGGCTCTCCAGCACTCTTGGGCTTCAGTCTCCTGAATCTCTAATCCATACCACTCACCTGGGACACTGGTGGCCAAGCAACATCAGAGAGTGCTCAGGATGGCAAAAGTTGTTAAGGAGGAACAGCAGACTAGCTAGGAGAGGCTGCAGCAGTTTGTTTTTGCCTGACTCCACAGGGAATGGCAAGATTCAAACATCCTGTCTTTTCTGCTTTTTCACTTTGAGAACTCAGTTCACAGCAGCTGAAGGAAGCTGAGGACAAAGGGGAAAGTTGGAGGAGGGGAGTAAAACTTGTTATGTACCTTCAAGTGGTTTCTAACTTAGGATCACCCTAAGGCAAACCTATCACAGAGTCTTTTTGGAAACATTTGTTTAGAAGGGGTTTGCTTTTGCCTTCCTCTGAGACTGCGAGAGTGTGACTTCCCTAAGGTCACCCAGAGGATTTCAAGAGCTGAGCAAGGATTTGAACTTGGTCTCCAGGATCACAGTCCATGCTTCTCCTGTAATGAAGAAGCTAGTCAATGTATTTTGAGCCTTTTGGCTGGCCTAATGAAGGTTATCATGGTAATACCTACAGGAATACCGCAGTTAAAGACAAGAAATCTTCTTCCTACAAAGCCTTTTCACATCCCAGCCACCTGTTTCCTCCTTGTCCTCAGTTTACCTCTGAGGGTTTTTTTTTTTCAAGTGGTATCAGCACTGGGAAGATGGTGAAGGAAGGCCGGGGAAACAACAGATTTTCAGTGTCAGGCTGCAGTAAGATGTCTGCAGCAAAAATACAATAAAGCTTGACCCTAGAAACAATGGGATTCTGCCCAAGCTGATTCCCTTGAATGGGCCTGCCAACCAGAGGTAAGGAAACAGCAGCTCCCACCATAATCCCTTACTGAGCATATGTGGAAAGCAAAACAGAGAGAAAAGGGGAGAGAAGATAAATCTGCTTCACCCGCTAACACCAGTATGATAAAGACACATGGTTGGTTCTCCACATCCACAGATTCTGTATCCATGGATTCAACCAACCACAGCTTGAAAATATTCCCCCCACCAAATAATTCCAAAAACCAAACTTTGATTTTGACATTTTATACAAGGGACACCATTTTTCAACACCACTTGAAAGTCCACAAATGTTGGCATCCAAACCCTAGTGGATGCTAAGAGACCACTATATAATTTTTTAATTTTGGTCAAGAAAATGTAAACCTTAAGAAAAATGGAAGTTTGTGAAAGAAAACAGGATCATCCCAGACACATTTTAGAACAAGCAGTCTCTAGAAGGTTCTTTTCTGCGGTGTAGAAACCTCTGCCTATTCCTTTCCATGTTATTTCTGCCTCTGCAATCAAATTTACTGTTAAAGAACACCTCAAGAACACCTCTGTTGTGTTAACAGAGGTATATGTGCATTTTGGATCCTGTCATCTATTAACATTCTTTGCCTTATCCTCTATGCATCTCCACAACCCCATTTTTGCAATATAGAAGGGACACAAATACCTAGTTTGAGCTTGCAAAAGACAGCTGGCTATTAAATAACTGAACAGAAGGCTAGAGTGATTCCCCCACCCCCTTCTCACTATCTCCTGCACTGAGAGCCACAGATGAAGGAGAACCAAGCAGAACTGAGGCGCCAAAAGCTGCCCAGCACTAGGAGCATGAAGCGGGAGTATCGGGATTCAGGTCAAGGGCAGAGCTGAGAACATAAGCTTTCCTTCCCAGTATTGGTTAACAGGATCAAATCACCTGCCTGCCTCTCCAGGTGTGAAATGAGACACTCACAGGGTAATTATGGAAGAGCTTGTGGGTCAACCCGTATGGTGCCAGGATTGCATACGTAATGGATGAACCACGACAAATCCAGGGAACACAGGATTGTATCTGTCCCTTCTCTAGGGCCAGGCTGTCTAAAAGATTTCTCTGAGGCACCATCACAATCCATCATGCCAACAAAACTCTTTAATCTCAGATTTACAGTTTAAAGAATCAGGCATGGATATGCCTGAATTGGAAGGCTGAGTGGCAATCTGAACATGAAGTGATTTTAAACACTGCTACGTTTGCAAGTCGAGAGCCAGCATGGCATAGTGGTTTGAACTTTGGACTATGACCTCCAGGCTTCAAGAATTCACTCTACCATGGAAACTCACCGGGTGACCGTGGGTCTGTCACACACTCTCAACGCCAGAAAACCCCACAATATGTTTACCTTATGGTTACCATAAGTCAGAAATGTCTTGAAGGCAAACAACAACAATCCTACCAAGAGAAGAACATGGCTAGTGATGTTTACTTGCAAGGCTGCCCAAATAAAGCTACCAGATGGTAAATACAGGCACACCTCGGTTAAGAAAGCCTTCAAAAGTTCTTTTACGTTGTCCCCCTTTCTTCTTCATTCTCTTTAACTGGAAAGATTTTTTTCAGCAGTGTGAGCTTTGGGAAGACAGTGAAGGAGGGTTGGAAGAATACAGGCATTTTCTGTCGAGTTGGAGTAGTGAGTCTGCAGTAAATGATACAGTAAAGCCTGACCTGGGAAAGAAAAGGATTCTGACCCAAAATATCCTACTGTAGGTGCATATGCCTGCCTGCCACAGGCAGAGTAAACAGCTGCTACCTTCAGAATCTCTTGCTGAGCACACATGAACAGACAGGGAAAACAGGGAAGAACAGGTCACTTACCTGTAACTGTGGTTCTTCGAGTGGTCATCTGTGCCCCCACACACTGGGAGTTTTCGCACATGTGCGGTAGCATTTGGAAGATTCTAGAGCTAAGCAGCTTGGTGAGAACCCCTCCCCCATGCCTGTATTGAGCATGCTCAGCCCACCAAGCCAACGATCTCTCCTCAGTTCTAGAGTTCGCCAGTGCAGGACCTGAAAGAGGGGACGGCTGGGCGGGTATGTGTGAGGGCACAGATGACCACTCGAAGAACCACAGTTACAGGTAAGCAACCTCTTCTTCTTCTTCGTGGTCTCTGTGCCTCACACACTGGGAGATTTTGTAGCTTACCAGTGGACACTGTACGTCCAAAACGGGCATCTCTCCGGGAACAGCAGTCCAATCTGTAGTGGCGCACAAAGGGAACAGGTCGCCACACGACACAGTTCGCAGGTCCACTCCTCAAAGAAGAGCTGCTGAAGAGGCCACGGCTCTGGTGGAGTGAGCACAGATGAGAGCTGGCGGAGGCTGCTTGGCCAGTTCATACGCCAGCAAAATGGTCTGGGCCACCCATTTGGAGAACCTCTGGGTGGACACCTTGTGGCCCTTTCGATGACCGCTGTAGCAGACGAACAAGTGGGGAGTCTGACAAAAGGATGATGTCCGATGGGTGTAGAAGGCCAAAGCCTGACGAACATCGAGGGAGAGAGCGCTCCAGAGGCGTAGTCGAGTCTGGATAAAAGATAGGTAAAATGATGTCTTGGTTGAGGTGGAAGTGGGAAACCACCTTGGGCAAGAACGAGATGTCGAGTCGAAGGACCGCTTTATCCTGGTGGAAGACCAAGAAGGGCTCATCTGACCGTAACGCTGTTAACTCGCTCACTTGCCAGGCCGAGGTGACAGCCACGAGGAAGGCTGTCTTCATGGTCAGGAGTCTGGCATCAGCAGTAGCCATGGGCTCGAAGGGCGGTCGCGTCAGCTGGGATAGCACCAAGGACAGCGACCAAGGCGGTAGCAGCGGCGACACCGGTGGATAAAGGTGTTGCAGGCCTTTCATGAATTGCTTGAGGGTAGCGTCCCTAAAGAGAGCTGCCAAGGAGGACCCTCGTGGCTGGTAAGCAATGATAGCAGCAAGGTAGACCTTCAGAGACAGAAAAGCCAGTCCTTGTTCCCGAAGGTGAAGCAGGAAATTAAGGATGGTAGACAGAATGATGGGCGATACCGGTTCACAGCGCGCTTCTGCAAAGGCGGCGAATCTTTTCCACTTGTAGTGGTAAGAGCGACGTGTCGAATCCTTCCTGGCTGCGGCGAGGACATCCCGGATGGCTGGGACACCTAAGGGGTCATCCTTCATGTGTGGAGAGCCAGGAGTGGCAGGTCTGGGTGGAGCACAAGACCGTCCGAATGCGACAGGAGATCCAGTGTCATCGGAAGCTTGAGGAGTTGGCCACGAGCAGCCTTGAAGAGGGGCCTGAACCACTGCTATCTCGGCCAGTATGGGGCTACGAGGATGACGCTGGCACGTTCTGCAAGGACCTTGGAGACCACTCGGACCAGGAGAGGAAATGGAGGGAATGCGTAAAGGAGACCATCGCTCCACTGGAACTGGAAGGCATTGCCGAGAGAGCCCCGACCCACGCCAGCTCTCAAGCAGTATCGGGGACGCTTCCTGTTTGTGTTGCTGATGAAGAGATCGATGGATGGATCTCCCCATCAGGACAGTATCACCCAGAACGCAGTATCGGAGAGGGACCATTCATGATAGCAGGAGGTGTCTCTGCTCAGGGCGTCTGCTGTGGTGTTCTCGCGGCCCACCAGATGCACTGCTACCGGATGGATTCGAAGTGGCACGAGCTGAAGAGCTATGGTGAAGAGGGTGGTAGAATGGGTCCCTCCTTGCCTGTTGACATAACAGACGGCCGTCGTGTTGTCAGACACAATCTGCACCGTGCGGCCGGCGACCAGGTTGCGCAAGGCCCTCACAGCCTTCAGGATGGCGAGGAGTTCCAGGGCATTGATGTGCAGACGGGTCTCCAGGCCGATCTAGCGTCCTTGCATCCTGAGATCGCCGCAGTGCGCTCCCCATCCGTAGAGGGAGGCGTCCATCATTACCATGACCCAAGGAGTTGGTTCTCAGAACGGCATTCCAGAGAGCAGGTGCCGGCAGGAGAGCCACCAGAGAATGGAGCGGCGCACCTGTTGAGGGATCCGCAGCAAGCGGCACTGGTCGTCCAGGAGGGGATCGAAGGCCCTGATGAACCAGTGCTGGAGTGGTCGGGCACGGAGCCAGGAGAGGTAGGTGACCAACGTGGTCACTGCCATGTAGCCTAGGAGCTGCTGGATCCGTCTTGCCGAAACAACAGGGGCGTTGAGGACGGCAGAGGCAGCTCAACCCAGAGTGCGAGCCCACTCCACTGGCAGATAGGCCCTGGCTTGGACCGAGTCCAGGGTCGCTCCAATAAAGTCCAAGAACTTGGCTGGCTCGAGGTGCTATTTCTTTGGGTTCACCCTGAGACTAAGGCGGGACAGAAGGGAAAGCGTGAGGTGGATGTCCTCATACAGCTTTTGCTTGCAGGACACCACCAACAGCCAGTCATCCAGGTAAGGATATAACACCCTTCATGCAGAGGTACGATACCACCGGGGCCATGCATTTGGTAAAGACCCTGGGAGCGGTCGAGAGTCTGAATGGTAGCACCTTGTATTGGTAGCAGGTACCGTTGACGGTGAATCACAGGTACCTCCTGTGCTGTGGCCGAACTGCAATGTGAAAGTAGGCATCTCGTAGGTCAATAGAGGCGAGCCAGTCCCGTCGTCGCAGGAAGGGCAGGATGGAAGACACAGTGACCATCTTGAACCTCTTGGGGAGGATGTAGGAGTTCACCCCTCTGAGGTCCAGGATTGGTCGGAGGGTACCATCCGATTTTGGTACCATGAAGTACCGGGAGAAGAAGTCGGTGGTACTGGCCAAGGACGGAAGTTGTTCTATGGCTCCTTTGTGCAGTAAGGACTGGATCTCCTCTAGCAGAGCAGAGCTGGCCGGGGTGGAATAGTAGACGCCTCGCTGTGATATATCTTGAAACTCTATGGCATAAACAAGACGGACGATGGAAAGAACCCAAGAGTCCATCGTGATGTGACGCCATTCGGCGAGGTGTCAGGCCAAGCTCAGTTGATCTACGAAGGCAGAGGGCAGACTGAAGAGTGGCTGTGGTGGCAACCTGTGAAGAACATCAAAACCAGGACTTCGTCCCCTACGAAGACTTCTTCCAAGATGACTGGCGTCTTCGAAGAGGTCGTCGTGCAGAAGACATCAACGGCCGAGACGCAGCCGAGCGCGGTGAGTGGGACTGGTATGTCGAGGAGAAGGAACGGTGCCAGGAGGAGCAGGAACCGAAGCTGCGTTGAGGCTGAGGTGGCTGATGGATCCCCATCCACTTAGCACTAGGTGGTCCATCGCCTCCTCGGTCATAGCGTGGAAGAGGCCTTGGCCGTTGAAGAGCAGATCTTCAATTCTCTTACAGCTGTCCTCCTGGAGACCTGCCGATCTCAACCAAGCGAAGCGCCTAAGAGCGACAGAGACCACCATCACTCGGGCTGCCACCTCAACCGAATACCTCGATGACAGGTTCTGCTGGTTGGCGAGTGCTACTGACTCATTGAAGAATTGGATAGCACTCGTCCGATGGTCTTCGGGAAGGTGCACCAGCAGAGGATAAAACCTGTCGAGGAGGTTCCGCTGGTATGCGGCAAGGCAGGCTTGTGTATTGGATACCCTGGCGATGAGTGATGAGGCAGAGTAGAATCGCCTGCCGAAGGTATCCAAACAACGGCCGTCGCAGTCCGGCGGGGTGGTGTGTGCCCTCTTGCCACCCTTGGTCTGGGAGGACTCGACCACGATGGAGTTGGGCACTGGATGAGTGAACAAGAACTCGACATCCTTCCTCTGAGTTCTGTACAGATGTTCCAAGTGATGCGGTATTGGTTGCGCTGATGCAGGCTGGATCCAGGGGTGTTTCAGGACCTCCTGTAGAGCTGGCAAGAAAGGCAACGGTGCCGCAGATGGAGGGCGGGTGTCCACGTAGTGGAACACTGGGTCTTTCACAGACTGAGCTAGGTCTGAAACATCTAGCCTGAGTGCATTCACCATTCACAGAAGGATGGCCGAGAATTGTTTCACGTCTTCCGGTGCTGAGTTCAGTGCAGGGTCCCCGAAGGCCAAGGGCAGAGATTCATGGGAGCCTGGCATCGATTCCTCTGATTCCGAGTCTGTCTCGTAAGACTGAGACGACTTAGACAGCGACCGCTCTACTGCAGACTGTTGAGCCGGCAACGATATCATGACCATGGGCGCAGTTACCGTCGTTGGTACTGATGACGGTACCAGTGGAGCATCCGGCGGCTGGGAAACTACAGCAGTCACAATGGGTAGTGCTGCCAGGATTGGATGGCGGATGGACTGGGTGGTGGTCACAGCTGGAGCCGAGGTCTCCGCTGGTAGGGCCTCAGAGACCGAGCGTGACATGGTTGCGGTGACTCTAGGCAGTGGTAACACAAGCTGGTAACACGGGGAGCGGTCCCGGGGTCTCTCGTAGTACGGCGACCTCGAGCGAGAACACGAGGGTGATCGCCGGTAGCAAGGGTGGTATCTGCCGCAAGATGGTGATCGAGACCGACGGTACGGAGACCACTGCCTCACATCATGATGGTACCTATCCCTGTAAGCTGAGTAATAGGACTGGTAGGATCCCAGCTGCTCCTGCCAGAGATGTTCACGGCCGTACCTCACTATGTAGGAGGCTGATGAAAAAGGCGAGTCTAACAGAGGCCGAGACATGTCCCATTCTGAGTAGACTCTCGCCGCCGTGGGGGTCGATGCCTTTCCCGTCAGTCGGGGAGCGAGTCCCACTCCACCTCGAACGGTCACGCGAGGTGGCCTGATGACGAGATGTGGCCTGAGGCTCCGGGCGGTCCATCCCCTCCAGGTGACCAAGCGGAACAACTGCAGGCTGAAAGAACAGGCGGACTCAAGGGTGTCGCAGAGCCAGCGGTCGGGTCCTCCTCATACACCTCCGATATCTCAGGCGGGTCGACTTCCTCAGCGACATCCTCCAGCTGTTAAGTAGGAGGAGGTGTCGGAGGGCAGGTCTTCCTTGGAGAGGGCGAACCCTGCTTCTTCTTCGTGGTCTCTGTGCCTCATACATTAGGAGCTTTCGCGCCTGCGCGGTAGTGTATGGAAAATTCTAGAGTTTAGTAGCTTGGCGGGAATCCCTCCCCATGCCGGCACTGTGCATGCTCATCCCGCCGAGCAACGGTCACTCCTCAGTTCTTTCTTGTCCGCCGTTGCGTACAGAAGGTTCTTTAGTGGCTTGTGCTTTTTCATCGTATTTTCTGGCTTTTTGACTTGGCTCTTGCTTCTGGACATACGGTTTTTGGATCTTGGACTCTGCTGTTGGTATTTCAATCCCCCCTCCTGCCCCTCTTCGCTTCCTTCTACTCGTTCTAAACGCGACTCTTCTCTGCCTTCAAACTCTCTTCTCCATTCCGGACGCTTGTCTATGTCGGCCCTCTTCAAGAAGTGCGTCTTCTGTGGTCGCAAGGTCGCCCTATCCAACAAACATAGCCAGTGTCTCTTCTGTTTGGGTGAGACCCACAACATCCAAGCCTGCCCGGTTTGTCGGGAGTTCACCCATCAACCACTCTGCAACCGCTCGGCAAGGCTCAAGTCGCACTGTTGGGAGGAATCCCTGAGAGTGAAGGATGAGACACCAATGTCGGAGAAGGCAAAAGCGGCAGCTCTTCCAGCGTCGGCGTCGGCGGCTGCCGCACCGTCCACCTCGTCGCTACCGGGCTCAGTACCGATGCTGAAGCTGCCAAAGATTCCAAAATTCTCCACCCAGGCTCGGGAAGCACCTGCGGGCTCGCAGGCTTCCGCTTCTCCCAAACCCTTAACAGCGGCCCAGCAAAAACGTCCAGCCTCTAAGGACGTTAAAGAGAAGGAGAAGAAGAAAAGGAAGAAGGAGAAGAGACGCTCCCCTATTGAGGAGATTTGATCTCTCACACCTCCACCGACTCTGCTCGCTGAGGAAACGGCGGAGCACTCGGATGTACAGGAGGTTCTTGAGGTGTCGGATGAGGAGCCGGCCATGGAGGCCATGCACCCTGAACTGACCGAAGCAGCTGTTGAGAATGCCCCGTCGGGTCACCGCGAAACGGTGCACTGCTGGGAGGAGACTGTGACCAGACGTCGGCCTTCACCCAGCCAATGGCCAGCCTCTCGGAGGAGCCAATCCCACTCTCGGTCCCGCTCTCCCGAACAGAGAGTCAGGCCTCCATCTCCTCGCCATCGGGAGATGCGCCTGGACAGAGCCCGTTCTCGGGACTCGGTGTTCACCTCTGTCTCCTACCTTGGTAGGTATGGGCGAGAACACCTTTGGCGCGAGTACCCGGGGTCTTATCACTCCTATTCCCCATCATACAGGGATAGGTATCATGTCAACCCACGGTACTGGTTGCCTCGCCAGCGATCCCGCTCACCATCTCGGGAAGCACACTGCCTGTATGACAGGCTGCCAGCAAGATCGCCCTCTCCGTGTTATCGAAGGTCCAAAGAGCCTTCACCTCGCTACAGGGCAGTGTCACCGTCCCCGAGGGTTACGTCGACTGCGACGCGTGCGGTGGCGGAAACCACCACAACGCGGCCCGGGGATTCAGCCACCAAGACTACGCAGGCGGCACACCCTCACTCTGCAACAGCACTAAGGCGGCGCCTACTGCGGCCACGGCACCGCCCGTGAAAACGGCGGCGACGACAACAGCATTGGCGGCCCCGGTAATGGAGAAAACGGTGGAGAGATCCTCCTCTCCATCTTCTCAGTCTTACAAGATGGAGTCAGCCTCGGGAGACTCAACGCCGTCTTCCCATGAATCGCCTCCGCTCAACTTTGGAGAACCGGCCCCGGATTCCGCTCCTGAGGACGTCCACCAGTTCTCAGCTATCCTCCTCCGCATGGCTACGGCGTTGGGCTTGAAAGTGACAGACCCAGCCCCAGCGGCACAGGACCCTGTCTTCCAGTATCTGGAGACGCGTCCACCATCCACCGCGCCGCTGCCCTTCTTGCCCATGCTTCTGGATGCCCTGAAACACCCATGGGCCAAACCAGCTTCAGCCCAACCTATACCACACAGGTTGGAGCACCTATATAAAACCCAAAAGGAGAACGCAGAGTTCCTATTTACCCACCTGGTCCCTAACTCAATTGTCGTGGAGCCAGCCCAGACCAAAGGCGGTACCAGGCCACACACGACACCATCGGACCACGAGGACCGAAAACTTGATAACTTCGGGCGACGCTTTTATTCTGCGTCCTCCCTGGTCGTTCGAGTCCTGAACACCATGGCCTGCATCACCGCTTACCACAGAAACATCCTGGACCGGCTCACTCCGCTTCTGGCTGATCTTCCCGATGAATCCCGGGCAAGCACCACTCAGTTGTATAACGAAGCGGTTGCGCTTGCAACTCAACAACTTGCATCCTCGAAACACGCAGTGGAGGCCACCTCGAGGGTGATGGTCGGGTCGGTCGCCCTTCGACGACATGCATGGCTGCGGTTGTCAGGGCTTTAAGAGGATAGCTGCAAGAGGATTGAAGACTTCCCTTTCAATGGCCAGGGACTCTTTCATTCCTCCATGGGCGAGGCCATGGACCAAGTCATCAAGGCCCGACTAACGGCCAAGAAGATGGGCATCAACCAACCGCAGCCTCGCCGCAGCTTCGGTTCGCGTCAGTCGTGGCGGAGATCCTCCTCCTCTATGTGTCAACAGTCTACACCAGGGGTGGGCAATTATTTTTTCCATGGGGCCACATGAGAAACTAAAAATACTGTGGAGGGCCGGGCCAAAAGGCTGAACTCAATTCTGCATAATATTAAATGTATTTCTTTATAAAAAGCAGTAAATAGCATTGTTTTGACAAGCTGGTACGAGTATATGTTAGTTAAACAATGAAAAAGTGAGGTTGCCTTACAAAAAAATGTAATTTATTAAATAAAATTTCCCAAAACAATGGTAAACAAAATGAACATTTTTCACTATTTGTGACTCATATTAGTGAAAATTTCCAGTCACATTCACTCAAACACATTTTGAGTTTCATTTACTGTTGGAAAGAGGTTCTTAGCATTCTCAAGACATCACAATATTGTCTTTGTACTCCAAATATTAAGCAAGATACATCATATTGAACTGTCACTAAACATCACTGAACTGTGATTCTGAGAAAAAGGCTTCCAAAGAAAGTGTACCAGTTCACTGCTAGTTGGTGCCTTTACATGCCAACATTTGTAGTCTAATCACCTCATTTGGTGTTTTTAAGTTCTCTTTTCTTGTTCAGTGAGAGAAATCTAGTCTCTGCTGGGCTTTAACAAGTGCATCGAAGTCAGGCTGAATGTCTGAGGTGGAGATGCGAAGCACAGCTGACAGATGATCATCAGTGAGAGAGGATCTATACCTGGATTTCGTGAACTTCATCATTGAAAATGTTTGTTCACATATGTATATAGAGCCAAAGAGAACCAACATCTTCTGAGCATGTCTCCTCATGTTTGGAAAGTTCTCCTCCTTGAGAGAAGAGTAGAAATCTAGCAGAGATCCTGACTTAAAGTGCTCTGCCAGTACTGCAACAGACTGCAGGTCAATGAGTTCCAGCTGAACATCACTGGGTGCATTATCCACACTGCAGGTAAAGGGAGAGGAAATCAGGTGCATTTCATCTTCGATTTTTCTGAGATCTTCAAATCGCCTTGAAAACTCACCATGCAATGCTCCCAACATGGATGAGTACCTGCGGAGGTGATCAGCTGGTGGTGTGACTTCTTTCAGGGTTTGCATGTGAGTGAGAGTGTTGCTCTCCAGTTGGCTTGAAAGAAACTGTATCTTCGTCATGAAAGCCTTCACCAGGCTGTGCATTTCATGAACAAAAAGGCCCTTGCCTTGCAGTTTGGTGTTCAGTTCATTCATCAGTGCAGTCACATCAACAGAAAATGCAAAATCTGCCATCCAGTCCTCATCTGAGAGCTCTGGGAAGTCTTTGCCTTTCTTCTCACAAAACTCTCGAATCTCTGCTTTCAGGTCCCAGACTCTTTTTAGCACTTTGCCCAGGCTGAGCCAACTGATAGTTGTGTGGTAGCCGATGTCACAATGCTCGGTCTCATACTCCTCCAAAAGTGCGACAAACTGTCTGTGGTTCAATGCTCTTGCCCTGATGAAGTTTACTATTTTAGTAACAACATCAATGACATGGTCAATTTTTAGCACTGATTTGTATAACACATGTTGGTGTATAATACAATGCAAAAATACCAGTTTCTGATCCACGTTGATTTCAGTCACTTTATCTTGCATACGTTTCAAAAGTCCGACATTTTTTCCAGTAAGATTTGGACAACCGTCTGTTGTGACGCCTGTCAGTCTGTCCCATTTCAGTCCCAGTGTGTCCATGCACTTGTTTACCTCCGTGAACAGATCGCTCCCTGTCATCGTTCCTTTCATCGACCGTATTGCTGCCAGCTCCTCCGTAATCTTGAAGTCCGGTGTTATCCCGCGGACGAATACGAGTAACTGGGCTGTGTCGTGGACATCACAGCTCTCGTCCAAAGCCAAGGAGAAAAAGTCGAAACGTGCCACTTCACGTTGCAGCTGAAGCTCCAGAATCCCTGCAATGTCCTCAATCCTTCTAGTCACGGTTTGCCTGGACAGCGGGACTTGCTCAAATGCCGCTTTTTTTTCAGGGCATATTAGTGCTGCAGAGTCCACCAAGCACTCTTTGACAAACTCCCCCTCCGAGAACGGCTTACTGCATTTAGCGATTTTGTGGGATATCACAAAGCTACTCTGGGTTGCTGCATCCCTGGCTGCGTGAAGTTTGGTAAAACAGCCTTGCTGCTTTTGCAGCTTAGCTAGCAAAGTTTCCGAAGTCCGCGCCCTTTCAGCGTCAGTCAAGTTTTTATGTTTCTCAGTGTGTTTCGTCTCGTAATGCCGACACAAATTGTAGTCCTTAAACACGGCGATCTGCTCCCCGCAAACTAAACACCCGGCTTTACCTCTGACTTCGGTAAGTAAATACTTAGCAGTCCAATTCTTTTTGAAAACCCTGCATTCAGCATCTACCCTTCTTTTTTTAGTGGACATTTTGAGGGCTAAAGTCCTCTTGTGACAAGGATCCAATCATGTGCACGTCTGTCATTATGCATGTGAATAAAAAAAAACAACTTCAAAATGCAGCTTTAGACCGTGCATGAGGTAAAGTTAGAAAGTATGTTTATTTTGTAATTTCCAATTAGCCTTACACGGGCCAGTCAGAGCCAATCAAAGGGCCGTATGTGGCCCGGGGGCCGTACAATGCCCAGGTTTGGTCTACGCGTTCCACCGCTTCCCGGCCTTCCACTTCGTCCACCACTCGAAGACCTCTTCGGAAACACCCATCTTCTTCTTCCAAGAAGTCTTCGTCGGGGACGAAGTCAAGGTTCTGACCGCCTTCGCAGGTCGCCACCGATACCATCCTTCTGCTTGTCAACATCCCCGGAAGATCGACCGAGATTGGCCAGACACCTCACCGACTGGAGGGCAGTCACCACAGACTCTTGGGTACTTACCATCATCCGTCTTGGCTATGCCCTAGAATTTCAAAGTATACCACCACGAGGCGTCTATTACTCCACCCCGGCCAGCTCGGTCCTGCTCGAAGAGATCCAGTCCCTTCTGCAAAAAGGGCTGATCGAGGAGCTCCCATCCTCAGTCAAAAGCATCGGCTTTCCCCCCGGTACTTTATGGTACCAAAGGCAGACGGAACCCTGCAACCCATTCTAGACCTCAGAGGGGTGAACGAATTCATCCACCCCAAAAGGTTCAAGATGCTCACGCTGCCCTCGATCATGCCCTTCCTCCATCAAGGAGACTGGTTTGCCTCCATCGATCTTCGGGATGCTTACTTCCACATCGCCATTCACCCACAGCACCGTCGGTACCTGCGATTCGCAGTCGACGACACCTGCTACCAGTACAGGGTGTTGCCTTTTGGACTCTCCACCGCACCCGGGATCTTCACCAAATGCATGGCCCCAGTGGTATCATACCTGCGGACGAAGGGCGTCTCTGTCTACCCCTACCTGGACGATTGGCTCTTGGTGGAGTCCTGCAAACAAAAACTGTACAAGGACATACATTGGACACTCACTCTTCTCACCCGTCTCGGGCTTCGGGTCAACCCGACGAAGTCCCACCTCGAACCCTCCAGGGTCCTCGATTTCATAGGGGCGACCCTGGACTTGGTATCGGCGAGGGCGTACCTACCAATGGATCGGGCGAGAACGCTCTGTCTCGCGGCGTCAAGCGTTCTTCAAGCTCCAACAGTGACAGCGAGGAGAATTCAACAACTCCTCGGTTACATGCCCTCCACGACTGCTGTGACTTACCTCTCCAGGCTGCGCACATGACCACTCCAGTACTGGTTCGTACGATCTTTCAACCCACTTCTCGATGACCAGGGACGTCTACTTCACCTGCCTCACCATGTGAGCCAGTCCCTGCTCTGGTGGCGGTCTTACAGCAACCTCCTGACAGGCATGCCGTTCCTACAGGAGAATCCGACAGTCATGGTAACAACAGATGCCTCCCTCTTCGGGTGTGGAGCACACTACGACGACCTTAGAGTCGCAGCTGACGAGTCCGCCCTTCGAACCCATGGCGACTGCAGATGACAGGCTGCTCTCTTTGAAAACGGCCTTCTTGGTAGCTGTCACCTCTGCCAGATAGGCCGGGGAGTTGACAGCCCTTCGGAGTGACGAGCCCTACCTGGTGTTTCACAGGGACAAGGTAGTTCTTCGGAATGACATCTCTTTCCTGCCAAAGGTGGTGTCCAGCTTCCATCTAGGCCAGGATCTTATCTTGCTGACCTTCTACCATAGCCTGACAACACCGCTGGAGAGGTCTCTTCACTCCCTTGATGTTCGCTAGGCCTTGGCCTTCTACACGGATAGGACTCCTTCTTTCCGACAGACTCCGCACCTTTTTGTGTGTTACGGCAGGTGTCAGAGAGGCTACAAGGTGTCCACCCAGCGCTTTTCCAAGTGGGTGGTACAGACTATACAGCTGGCATATGAGCTCACCAAACAGCCTCCACCAGCATTTCTTCGAGCTCATTCTACAAGAGCCGTGGCAACATCAGCAGCCCTCCTGCGAGGAGTTGACTTGCATGAACTCTGCCGTGTGGCGACCTGGTCCCAGCCATCGATCTTCGTGCGCCACTACAGGCTTGACTGCCGGTCTCGTCGAGATGCTCGTTTTGGACATGCTGTGCTGACTTCTGTACTCTATGACCTGACCCACCGTCCTACCGGTAAGCTACACAGCCTCCTAATGTATGAGGCACAGAGACCACGAAGAAGAAGAACAGGTTGCTTACCTGTAACTGTAGTTCTTCGAGTGGTCATCTGTGCCTTCATACATGCCCGCCCTTCCTTCCCCTCTTTTTCAGGTCCCTGAATTTCTATGGTGGACCACAGAACTGAGGAGTGACCGTTGCTTGGCGGGCTGAGCATGCGCAGTACCGGCATGGGGGAGGGGTTCCCGCCAAGCTACTAAGTTCTAGAATTTTCCGTACGCTACCGCGCAGGCGCCTCATTGAGACCCAAGGCAGCTTACAACAAACTAAAATACAGTACAGATAAAACCTATCTGATAGAAGTTTAAAAACTATTAAATAAGAACTAAGATAATAAAACATCAAACCATTAAATTAATAAACCATTAAAAATGAAGTTAAAACAGTTTAAAAACACATTAAAACACACTAAAATGGTGACAACATAAAATACTGTATGCATAGCCCCTTCTGCCACAGTGAGTTAAGAGCCAAAGGTCTGCCTAAATGAAAACATGTTGCCCGCAGAAAGAGAGCAGACAGGGGAGACTAATTACGCTTCTTGTGGAACGGAATTTCTCAACTTGGGAGCAGCCAACAAGAAGGCTCTTTCTCTAATGTTCTCACCAAACATACCTGTGATGATGGCAGGATGGAGAGAAAGCCCTCTCTGAAGATTTAAAAATTGGGTAAGCTCACAGAGGGAACAGTGACCAGATCAGCAAAACAAAGGCAACCAGATTGCTTACATATGGTGATGTCTTCAAAAGTAAAGCAAAGGGGGAAAAAGAAGCCCACAACTGCTGACTCCTTTAAAAAGACAGTAAAGGAGCAAGAGTATATCTGCTGCAAAAGACAATTCAAAGACAAATACAACAACTCAGAGCTTCTTGCCAACACCACTCTAACAACAAAAAGGCAGCATCCTATAAATGAAGTAGAATTAACCCATTTATACACAGAGGTATAGTGGTCCTCAGCATCCACTGAGATTGGGTTCCATGATCTCCTATAGGTACCAAAATCTGTGGATGCTCAGGTCTCATTATATACAATGGTGTAGTAAAATGGCATCCCTCATATGAAATGGTGAACAATTTGAACATTTGCTTTTGGAATTTTTTAAAAAATATTTTCAAGCTGCAGCTAGTTGAATCTATGGATACAAAATCTTTGGATACAGATGGCTGACCGTAACAAATAAAGATGTATTCATGACCTTCAAGCAGGAAAAACCTCCATATCTATTTATTAAAAGGAGTAAACCCTACCTATTGCTAATGTACATAGGATAAAGTGTGTGTGTGTGTGTGTGTGTGTGTATGAATATTATACCAGTATGGTAGTGTGGATGATGATGCTATAGAGCCAGCATGGTGTAGTGGTTTGAAGGTTAGGCTATTATCCTAGAGACTGAGGTTCATTTCCTTGCTTGGCCATGGAAACCACTGAATGATCTTGTGTGCGTCACAGCCCCAGAAAACCCTTGCCTTAGGGGCACTATAAGTCAGAAACTACTTGGAGGCACATAACACAACAAGAATGATGCTAAATCACTTAAGATGAAGCAAGCTGACTCAAAACATTTTGAACAGGAATTTTTGCAGGGATAAATTTCATAGCCTGTAAGCTTCTGGGAAAGGTTGTTCAACTTTTAAATAGGTTGCAAGGCCTCTTGATACTGTTTAAACATGAAATAATACTTTTTTAAAAAAGGCATGGATTTTCAGCACTTGTTTTAGGTTCTTATTTTCTCAGTATTTTGGGGCAATCTATACAGCCACCTCAAAGGACCCAGAGACAGAAAACTGGCTCCCAAACCACCACTGCTCACCCATGGGCTACCTTATGTCATACTATGAGCATGGATAACTTTTATTGATAAAAGGAAAAGGAGTGCTGACTCTTAGGTATCTTCTAGAGCTGACCTTTTCAATTAAACCCCAGTGGAACTTTTCATTTCATTACCATAGAAAATGAGGTATCTTTCCTGTAAAAGTCCCATGCTTTATAATGGGAAAACAGGAAACAGTGGGCTATATGTTGCCTCAAGGCAATTTCTGCATGTCCTGTGGGCCTATAACTACCACAAAAAACACTTTGGGAGCAAAAATTGCCCAGGAGGGTCCAAAGATAACTCTGGCACAGGAGTAGACAACTATGGGATGTCTGGGGACTACATACACCCATCTGGATCCTGGAAGACCATCCTGCATGCCCAATATTTTATATGCTCTGTGTACCTTCTGGGGCATGTGGATGCAATTTCACTGGGTTTTTGTCCCACCCTGGCCATTTAATGTTATGAAAAGTCTTTCAAAAAATTATTTCCTGCTTTAAAAAAAGTATCTGCGGGGCTAGAAACAGTTCAGCCTAGGGGAAAATGGCAAAATAGCCCTCATTCTCTCCACCAAAGAGTATTTTCAGTAAATAAAAAAGATACATAAAATCCATATTGCTTTTTTAAAAAGTAGAGGGTAGGGGACCTTCAGAGCTAGCATAGTGTGGTAATTTGAGCATTGGACCCTGGAGACCAGAGTTTGAATCCCTGCTCAGCCATGAAATCCACGGGGTGTATCACACACTCTTAGGCCCAGAAAACCCTGTTATAGAGTTACCTTAGGGTTTCTGTAACTCAGAAACTACTTGAAGGCACACAACCACCACCACCACCCTTAGGAAATCACAAAAAATGGCCTTAGGGTTAAGGGCTACACTTTCCCCTTTCCTGCTGTAACTTGGCCATTTGAAGCTGTGAGTGGTTGATTCTGATGAGATAGAATCATAGAATCATAGAAATGTAGAGTTGGAAGAGACCACAGGAGCCATCCAGTCCAACCCCCTGCCATGCAGGAACACCCTCAAAGCACTCCCGACAGATGGCCATCAAGCCTCTGCTTAAAAACCTCCAAGGAAGGAGACTCCACTACACTCCGAGGCAGCACATTCCACTGCCGGACAGCCCTGACTGTCAGGAAGTTCTTCCTGAGGTTCAGGTGGAATCTCCTTTCCTGCAGCTTGAATCCATTGCTCCTTGTCCTGGTCTCTGGAGCAGCAGAAAACAAGCCCTCTCCCTCCTCTACATGGCATCCCTTCAAATATTTAAACATGGCTATCATGTCCCCTCTTAACCTTCTCTTCTGTACACTAAACATACTCAGCTCTCTAAGTCTATCCTCATAGGGCATGGCTTCCAGGCCTCTCACCATTTTGGTCGCCCTCCTCTGGACTTGCTCCAGCTTGTCAATATCCTTCTTGAATTGGGGTGCCCAGAACTGGACACAGTATTCAAGATGGGGTCTAACCAAAGCAGAGTAGAGTGGTACCAGTACCTCCCTCGATCTAGACACCATACTCCTATTGATGCAGCCGAGAATTGCATTGGCTTTCTTGGCTGTCGCATCACACAGCTGACTCGTGTTCAGCTTGTGGTCTATGAAGACTCCTAGATCCCTTTCACACATACTGCTATCCAGCCACGTGTCCCCCATCCTATATTTCTGTATTCCATTTTTTCTACCTAAGTGTAGGACCTTACACTTCTCTTTGTTGAATTTCATTTTGTTCGCCTTGGCCCCGCTCTCCAATCTATCCAGGTCATTTTGAATTTTGATCCTGTCCTCTGGCATATTAGCAACCCCTCCCAATTTGGTGTCATCTGCAAATTTGATGAGCATGACCTCTATTCCTTCATTCAAGTCATTGATAAAAATATTGAACAGCACTCGGCCCAGGACAGAACCCTGTGGCACCCCACTAGTCACTTCTCTCCAGTATGAAAAGCAGCCATTCGTGATCACCCTTTGGGTTCGGTTGGTCAACCAATTACAAATCCAACTAACAGTAGCCCTGTCTAGCCCACATTTTACTAGCTTCATTGCAAGAATGTCATGGGGAACTTTGTCGAAGGCCTTACTGAAATCGAGATATGCTACATCCACAGCATTCCCTTCATCTATCAAGCTAGTAACTCTATCATAAAAAGAGATAAGATTAGTCTGGCATGACTTATTTTTGAGAAATCCATGGTGACTTCTCGTGATTACCGCATTGCTTTCTAAATGATTAGAAACTGACTGCTTAATGATCTGCTCCAGGATCTTTCTGGGTACTGATGTCAGGCTGACTGGGCGATAATTATTTCGATGAATACTTCTCCAAAAAAGCATAAGTCACTTCTGACTTGGGAGGGGAAAAAAGACCTCCTGGGATTGACACAGGATGAGGAGAGTTGCCTGAACTGGTTGCAATTCCCTTGAGGATGTACCTGGGCACTATGAGGACTAAAATCTTTGAGAGATGGTGTAGAAATGGTGGGGTACCCTTAGTTCCTCTCTACTCCTGCTTCACACACAGGCTTTCTCATCTGCATTCACCATGGCAAATGTGCTGGTATGGCAAGTATATGCAGGCCCCCACTCTTCTCCTAATCATGGCATAAAGAGCTATGCTGGCTATGATGACAGTACTGGCCCAAAAGACTAAGTAGTGTGTGGGGGAGCCTTTGAAAGAAAATAGCCTTTGGCCCAAATTCAAGTTCCCACACTTCTATATGGGAGCACAGAATCATGTCTTCAAGCAAAGTCCACGGGCACATTCAGATCTAACTGATTTACATAATGAGCTTTAGGGCTATCATAAACCTGTTCATCTCAACAGAGACACATTTTTAATGGCTGTCCCCAGACTGAGGAGCTCTCTGCCACATGAAACTAGGTTTGTCCCATCTCTGCTCTCCTTCTGATAGGAGGCACAGACTTTTTTATTTGGACAGGCTTTTTACTATTAAACAATTGCTGCTGAGCGAGAGGATGTCTTTTAATGGGGACTGCTATGCTCATTTATTGCCTTATATGCTTTTAAATCATTTAAATACAATATTTTAATTGTATGTTGCTATCATGACTGATTCTAAGCTGAGCCTTTTTTTAATCTGTGTGGTAAGCTGCCATGGATTCCACGTAGAAGAAAAATGTGACATAAACAAATGAAAGGCGTTAGAGGATTCTGTTGTTTTAGCTACAACAGATACTAACAAAGCGATCCCTCTTCTTCCTCAATCTGGGAACCTGAAGATGCAACTTCCATCATCCCCAGCCAGGAGCAAGCCCAGGTAGAAATAAGAGGGCCAGAGTCCCACAATTCTGGAGGGTGCCAAGCTGGCAAAGGCTGCCTGGAGACTTTTAAAAAAATAAGGCTAGAGTTTGCATTCAAACTGAAAAAACTCTGATTCAGCAAAATACTTTTCACTGTCACTTGTTTACTGATATTATCTGGAAGCAGAGACAAATTTCACACTGCCATTCCACTCCCATGCTTGCCTTTGGTAGCAATATTGGTCTGTTTACAGATATTCAAATTTTCTGGCTAGTCTTGTTAGCCAAGCCAAACCAAACCACATACTGTACTTAGTATGTACACTTTCCTGTATGGCTGTGTCAGTTACGTACACACGAGACTTAAGGTATATCCACTCAACAATGATTTTAATTGCCCTGGTGCCATCCTAAGGAATGCTGAGATTTTTAGTTTGGTGATGTACTCAGAAGGTACCAAGAAAGCAAAAAAGAGAGGGGTTGAGGTGTAGACAAGCACTCAGGGTACTTTGGGAATTGTAGCCCAGCAGAATGCACAGAACTCTCTAACTGGCAATTCTAGGTAACTCCCTAAACTACAAATCTCAGGTTTTTGTAACAGTACAAGTGCTAGGAAGCTATAGAACACTGCAGTGCAGAAAACCTTTAATTTATAGTGGATATGTAGGGATTAAAGAGGCCAGAATCTTTACTGTACAAATGGATTTTTGAGGAGATATGAAGGAGTGGCACTGCACAGAACTGGCAAATTATATTAATTGGCAGATATGTTTAATTGACATAAAATATAAATCATATATAACTTATGTCTGGAGGGGCCATGTGGAGAAGGAAATACCTTTAACAGGACCCAGGTCATAAGTTCACTGAAGAATTAACTAGGAAGACCTGAGTTAATGGCCAGATTGTAAAAGATAATCCTTTCAAGAAAAACAACCAACAGAGAGAAGACCAAAACCTTCTGCTATGTGCATTTCCTTTAGAATTACTTATAGAAACACAAACAAAGCAAAGTCATAAAACCAGCTATTAACTCCCTGACACCTAAGTGTGTTACAAATTCCAAAACATAAGGAGTTTTGTTGGTTTTGACAGCTCTGGCTCATGAAAACAGAAAGATTCCCACCAAATCAATAATCACTCTTATCCTCCCAAATGTGACTTCTTCCTGGTCCCCAATCACACAGCCATTAAACCTACCTGCTAAAATCATCAACTTGTTTCCTTCAGACATTAAAAACCATCCACCCATTATGTCACCTTTTGTCCACTCTGAAAACTTCTCTCTAAGTCATCAACACCTCATACCTCCAGGGCAGATTTTTGGATATAAAGAGACCTCAATTTTGGGTCCCCTCACAGCATTTTTGATTTCAGAGATCCACTTTGTTGCTCTGCTTTTTGAACAGTGCTGTCCTTGGGTGAAAAGCCCAAGCCATTTCGTCTTTCTCTGATTCTCTCTGGATGATAAATACAACAATCCCTTTTTATCTCCTCTACCCAGTTCTCTCTTTCTTTTCAGTTAGCCTTGTGTGATTGCTTGTGTGTGCAACTATTCTGCATGTGTGCACGTATATCCCTCTCCAATAAAACACATTTAAATTGAATTATAAGTCTTCTGGCTGATCTCTTTTATCAGTGATCCTATAGAAATTGGTGGAAAGATCCTGCATTTTACCCCTCCTCTTGAAATATTCTTAATTTGAGCTAATTATTTCCCCACTTTTATTTCAAACGATCATGGGTTCTGACAGAGGACTTCACAGGGTTCCATTTTTTGGGGTAACAGCACCTTGAAGACATTTTGAAAGATCGTTCTAGGCACAGAAAGCAGAAAGAAGGAAAAGGAGAGCTTTACTGCCACTGGTAGCTAACACTCCAAAAGATCTATACATACTGTGTTCACACATGCACATCTCATATTATTTAATCCACTTCAGCTCTTCAAATATGGTGGATAATCAAAAGGTACTCAGGAGGCAAAAATGAGGCAATCTAATTTGTTCTCTCACATGCCAGTCATAGTTCACCCCACTTGCCTAACCCGGTGCTCTGAGAGCAGCCTTTCTGGCCTTGTTCAAACCACTAGATCACTTGAGACAGAGAGGTGAAATTTCATCCCAGCAGCAGTTCACACACTATGCCTTGCAAGAAGGTTCACGCAGGGTAATATTATCTCAGAGGGGAAGTACATGCCCAATATTCATAGCATCTCCAGAGCCATTCTGATCCTTTTGAGTCCACAAATGTATCCTGTAGCAGCCAGGTCTGCAGTTTATACACATCTCATTTCCTCCACTACTGAAAAGGCACCTTTGAAACACTTCCTTCTTTTGGTTCTGAACAACCTCTTGGGCTGACATGATACCTGCTAAGAGAAGAGGCATGTCCCAACAGCCTATTCTATCTTGACAATAGCTGTATTACTGTTAACTTCATTTTTATCTTGCCTTTTCCCTAAAACTGGGACTCAAAGCAGCTTATAAACTTAAAGGATTGTAATCTCATTAAAAACATACAAAAAGTCAACATTAAAATATTAAACCAACAACTGTTAAAGACTGACAAAGCTCTGTGTGTGTGTGTGTGCATGAGTGTGTGAGGAGGTCTTCCTAAATGAAAGGGGCCTTTGGTCCTAGCCTTCCACAAAAGAGAACAGAATCATGTCTTTAAGTAAGAGAGCATCCTGGGGCACCTTTAGATATATTCCATTTATTATACCATCAGCTTTCAGACTACCATAAACCTGTTGGTCTTAGTAAGGTTTTTGATGACTCCTCCAAAACTGAGGAACTCTCTCCCACATGAAGCCAAGTTCTTTTAATTTAAAATACAGTCAGCTTTCCACATTTCCTAGGATCAGGAGTGTAGGACCCCCCCCCCGCAAAAGTGGGAAAATATCAATTATCAAATTGTGTGTGTGTCTGTGGGAAGAGGGAGTCCAAATCAGGTGGGGAGTCCAAATCAGGTGAGAGAAAGGAAAGGAGAAAAGGATTGGGTTGGTTTGGTGGTCCTATACTTCCTCTTTTTCACCCATCTCCTTCCTTGGGTGTGGGGGGACATCAGGAGAGGATCTGCAGTACTGTGAAGGTGGAGGGATTGAAATAAGGGCCACTATTGTGAATCTCAGGATCCAGACAGGCTCATAAAGGAAACTATGATCTGTCAGACAGCCTACATTAGCTCAGCGATTTTGTAAACTATGGCAGTGTCTCACAATAGCTAAGATCAGATGCCTGAAAATGGAGGTGGGCAACTGCAGAGGGGACAGGGTCCAATTTTCAACCACATATGCCCCACCCACAGGCTGTACCAGTGCCTCTAAACCCCGTAATTTTTTGTATAACAATTTTTTTTCCAGGCAATTGTTCACCTGCCCCATCAGCAGCAGTTGATGCAGCAGTTTTGGTTGCTCCCAAAGGGCAGAACATCAGTCAAAACAAGAAGCGAACAGTATTACTTCCAGTTTCAAATGTGGCTAATTTTTTTTTGGCTCCTGAGATGTTTTCAGGGCATGTAGGGAGCTTGTGAGGGGTTTGGAGGCAAAAATACTGTACTTTGCAGCAGTTTTGAGCCATTCTGAGGCAGCCTGGGGCAACACCAAAAAAAAAAAAAAACATCTAAGGATTAAAAAAAAATAGGAGGGGGAGTCTGGGAGCTTTAGGTTCTGCCTGTCAGGGCCACAAGGGCCTCACATGCACTACAGGCCACACTATTTTAGAATGATTTCAACCAGCCATGCAAATAAGAAAAATCACTAGCCAGTCTACCAACAGGTGCTTTTAAGGTCTTTTGTTATTCCAACAGCTTAAAATGGACAATCAGTCAGAGGTAAGACACTTGCTTCATATCCAGAAAGTTCCAGGTTCAACCCCTTACATCTCTAATCCAGCAAAGACATGGCGTTTTTTTCCTAGTTTGCACATTTTGAAGTGTCACTGCTCTACTTCTCTCAATCTTGTCAGCCCTCAGAACATATATAATGGTAAAGCTCTTCTATTACACTTGGTCTGGACAAACCATTTTCTTCACCATACATGCATTATAATCTATTGTGACTGTCATCTGACTTCAAATAATTTCTGACTTATGGTGACCCTAGGATGAACCTATCAACCTATCACAGGGTTTCCAGGGGCTGAGTAAGTGATATACCTAAGGTCACCCAGTGGGTTTCCACGGGCAAGTAGAGAATCAAACCTTGGTCTCCAGGGTCATAGTCCAACATTCAAACCACCATACCACACTGGGTGCCTGTGCTTGGATGTAATTGTCACTTCTCAATTACCATAAAACCAATCTTAAGTACCACACCAGCACTTTCTATATTTCAACCACTCTCAACATTCCACTGGCCGCTACTACACGGACCTTCTTGGTGGCTCCTCCCGGGCTTTGGAACTCCTTTAGAGAGGCTAGACTGGAGCCCTCTTTGGTATCCTTTCATAGGTAGGTGAAGACCTTTCTGTTTTAGCAGGCCTTTGATGGCTGACTGTTCAGGGGAAAAGAGCTTGTCGGAATGTGCTGTCCTGTTGACTTGTTCTCTTTCAGTCATCTTGCTTTTAATTCTATGGTTACTTTTATAATATTCTTAATTTTTCTACAGTATGAATTTTAAAGATGTATCTGACCAAAAGGCAGGACATAAATAAAAATACAACTATGATGCTGGTGATGACACAAATACTGATTACTGAAGCTACACTCTCTGTATATGATGTATGGGGATGCAGTCCACAAAAATCATACGCCATACAGAACTTGTCAGTTTTTAAGAGGCAAGAGGACTCTTTGCTGTGACAGCTACCCCCTCCAGAAATGTTAGCAGCAACTGTAAATTTTGGAATCTCCACATGTGTATATGTAGGAAAATGACATTTCAGGACACCTCTCATCAGTGTAACTATTCCCAACAATAACAATATACATTCTGGAGGCCTGGAAAGGCCATATCATGACTTGGAAGACACACTAAGGATGTGCTTAGACATCACTTGGATAGGTTTTTCACAAATACAGACATAGAGCATTTAACTAGGATGCACACATTTTAACAAATTAGCCACTTTGCAATAATCTTTGGACACCGATAAGCAGCTCAAGGCAAATAATTAAGGCTCCAAGTACAACCACTTCACAGAGCCACCAATATAGGACAGATTAAAATTCATTCCAGGAAATGTCCAAACAGAAATGAATAAACAAACATAGACAGCTCCCCTTTACAAAACTAAAGCTAGTTGTGATTGCTGTTGAGGGTGCCATTTCAAAAGTAGATGCTTCAGTCACAGGTAGATACAATAATTTTAACTGGGAAGGAATGAGAAAATATTCCACCCAGACACATTTTGTTAATTGCCATCAAATCAGCTTTGACTTACAGTAACCTTGTGAATGAGAAACCTCTGGGACACCCTGTCATCAACAACCCTGCTCTGGCTTCCTAATTCAGGGCGGCCATGGCTTCCCTGACTGAGTCTATCTGCCTGTAATGCAGTCTTCTTCTTTTCGTACTGCCTCCCACTGTACCAAGCATGATCATCTTTCAATCCTGAAATAGTTCTTTGGGGGGGGATTTCAGAACATCCTCTCTCCACAAATGAGACAGCTTAATCTATCTACAGACTTTGAGTAGTGCCTTTATACAGCTGTAGACATATCCATTTGCCATACATATGTACCATCACAAAAGATGGTATAACACACTGGTTTCTGCCCCATAAAACCTCATTGAGCAGGTGTCTCATTCTCTAGTCCATTTAATGAATTTTCTATCCAATTCAGAGAGATCTTCTTCCACCAGCTACATTTTTAAAAGAAAGAAGTGATTTATTACTTCAGGTTTTCTCAAACCATGAAGAATGCACACTGAGAAGAATGAACTGCCATACACAAAGCCACACCAACAGCACTGAATAAACTACTTGAAGTCTGTTGGGTTCAGGACTAGTTATTGTCCTCTTTCTAAATGGTGTATGAGTGTTGCCCTAAATCCAGTGTACTGAAGCTGCACTTTAAGGGATGGTGAAGAACACTGTTTTGAGAGTGTTTATGAGTTGCGTGTGGCTGAAGTGGATACCTATAAGTGAAAAGGAAAGAAAGTCAAGAATAGCCTGCATGGATTAGAGGCTTCTCCCAACCCACTGATATGAGATGAAATACAAAAGCCAGAGAGGCTGGATCAAACGAGAACACAACTCCAGCACTTTTGAAATTCCCTAGCCCATGCAACTAATAAGAAAGTATAATACCTATCCTCTTTTGCGTGTGCCCGCCATCCCAACACTCCCATTTCTTGCTCTCTCCCCTGACAACAGCTATTCAGAGGTACACTGCTTCTCACCCTGCAAGCTCCTTTTGTTTTCTCACAACTAGTACTCCTGCTCCTTCTCCACCTCCCCTGTATATCCAAATCTCGTTTATAGCCACCGGAGGCCACAGCACGGGTGCTCTCTAGGGTGCTGATGGATCTGCAGGCCTCTAATGGCCAAACTCAACGGGTTTCCTTCTGACCACAGACACAGGACCGGGCTCTTCGGGGCTGTGAACTGAACGGTAGAAGTGCCCGCTCCAGACATTTGTTGCTGCGGTTACTGCTGCAGCCCTGGGCCTGCAGAGGGTTGGGTGAGGGTCGGGACGGGACTGAAGAGGCCACGCTGCTGTACGCGTTGAACACGGGTGCTTCTCTCCCCACCCCTCCCCACAGCGGACAGCAGTCTCCAGCGCCCCTTTACGCATCCATCGCCATCACCGCCGCCGCCGCCGCCGCCGCCGCCCGCGCACAGCTCGGGCTTACCGTCCTCTCCTCCCTCCCCCACCACTTCTTGCGGGTCTCCGTCGAAAGAATCCGCCGCTATTGTGCGGGAAGAATTGCGGCGAGGAATGATGACGCACGACGGAGAGAGCGCGGCGTCTGACGGCAGGCCGAGCGAGGCCGGCGCCGCCATGCTTGGAGAGGGCAAAGCAAGCCTTCCTTCCAAGGCCAGACGACAGGAAAAAGAGCAACAAGCCCTTAATACTCTCGCATCCCTTTCCCGACCGTCGCCTTTTTCGGAAAAGGGGAGGGGGCTGGAGGAAGGAAAAGCAGCAACCGCAGAGGCTCCGACTTGTGTCTCTAAGGCTTCCTGTGTCCTCACCCTTGACGACATGAAAAAATGAAAGACACCCCACCATGCAGGATGAAAGACGGGCTTAGAAGGCTTTATAAGCGGACGAGGAAAGATCAAGGAGCAGGTGGCAGTCTGTGTCTAGCTATTTAGGCATAACTCGACCTTATTTTTTTTTAACAAATGATTCTCTCTAAAAATAAAGTGGGGAAGCTGTATTTTCCGTGCCACTCGGGTTTGGAGAGTAAGGGGACACGAGACTATTTTTAACCCACTCTTAAGGATACGGAAGGTCAGCAAAATTGGATTCAGGATAGGTTTCAGAACGCTGATATTACTAAAAATGTAAGATGTACTATTATTACTACCACTACTACTATCATCATCATCACTATTCGATATTCCTAGGGTTGTTTTAAAAAAATAAAAACAAATTTAAGGCTTACCCTTAGCTCACTTCCCTCCATGCATCTGAGGCAAATGCTGCTCAGGGGTTTTGCTATGGAGACCACGGCCATTTCCACACTAGACTGTTATAGCACTATTATTCCACTTTCAACATCTTATGGAATCCTGGGGTTTGCAGTTTCTTTCACAAGAATTGGCAAATTTCAAAAAATGTTCCACAAGCATGTTTGTTTAAATGTTTCTTATCTGAGTGTCACTTTAATGAGCTTGTTTAGCAAGCCATATGCTCCTAAGGATGCTTCGGGTGTATGTGGGTGGGTGTGCCTTCAAGACGTTTCCAACTTAGGCCAATCACAAGGCAAACCTATCACAAGATTATTATTATTTTTTTGCAAGATTTGTTCAGAGGCAGTTTTCCCTTCCATTCCTCTGAAGCTGAGAAAGTGTGACCTGCCCAAAATCAGCCAGTGGGTTTCCATGGACAAAAAGGCATTCGAACTCTGGTGTCTTGAGTCATAGTCTAATGCTCAGACCAATACACCACACTGGCTCTCAGGGTTTTTCTATCATAAGTTTAAAAAGGAAGCCTATTTACTGTCTATAAACCAGTTTAAGAAATGTCAGCTTCCCACACTGCTGGCTGTTTGCCATAATAAATGAAATGAATGAATGAACTTCCCACATGAGGGCCTTTTTACTATGCACCTACTGTTTAAATTGTATGCTTGAAAACATAAGAATATAACATACATCAGAAAGACAGAACTGACCTAAGGTGCCAGTTGAGTGTACCCTTGATAGTAAACCCAGATATATTGCCAAGTGATAACCAAATCCTCAGATTCCTTTACTGTGCACAACCATCTTAGCAACAAGAAGCTTAAAAAAAAGTGCATAAACAGTACTGACATCAAAAGTTTCCACAGAAGTGGCTACTGCAGTCTTATGCAACCTGGTGCTGTCCAGATATGTAGGCTATCTGGACAGCCAACAGGGTTGATTAATGGGAATGCAGCTAAGGTTAAGGAAGTCAACAGGAGTTGAGAACAGTGGCTGGGGGATTCAAAGCATCTCTGGATCTGACATAATGTGCACGGTTGATTTAAGATGCTTCCAAAGCTCTTGGGCCTGGCAATCAGTTTTGTTCACATTTGCACAGACTAGGAAATTCGAGAAGGTGGAAGGAGGACAACTCTGTTTTCCCTATCACTGACTTAACAGAGTCTTGGGAAGCTGAATTCTCTACCAGATGCCACCAGATTCTGTAATGAAGACATAAATCCACTGGGATACAGCACTGATCCCAACCAACAGCAAATCCTATGTCATTACACCAGATTAGCTGCTCAAACTGGGGTGCTTCTTTATCTCTGTGCAATGAAAGACAATTTCTCCACCCCAGATCACCAACTCTTGTCAAGGGCTAACTTATATCAGTGACATTTAAGGAAATCCCAACAACTTTTTCTTTTTGGGTAACTAGTTAATATAGCCAGGATAGTCCATTCATTTGAGTGCTGGGCTTGGAATCTAGGAAGCCAGTGTGTGAATCCCCGCCCAGCCATGGAAATCCACCAGCTGACCTCTTGCAAGTCACACTTCCTCAGCTACAGAAGAAGGCAATGACAAACCTGCTCTGAACAAATTCTGCCAAGAAATCCATGTGATAGGGTAGCCCCAAGTTGGAAATTACTTGAAGGCACAGAGGAAAATCAAAGCTACTTAATGGCTGCATACTACGCTTTAGCCAAGACCCAGACAGTCATGTACAAAATAGGCATGAACAGAACTAAAACCTGCTGCTAAACACAGTAAAATGACATTCAGCTTTGCATAGTCAGTTATATTCAAACAAAGAACTCTTTCATCACCAACAGAACGGGAACAGTGAATATTCAAATGAGTGACTACTCGTTTGAACATCCCGACTGCAGATTAGCACATCTATAAGCATTTTACAGTTACCTAATCCTCATACTCATTCAGCAAGTGGGTATGGGAAACTTCCCAAATGTACTAAGTTGAATTGAAGGGGAGGGAAAAAAATCCTCCACACCCAGTTGAACATGACCCTGGGAATTTTGCAATGCTTCATCCAGAGCTAGCAGAACCTTAAGCTAAAATACTGAACCAGTGTCAACATCACACCTCTCCAAACTACACTGAAAGACACAAGAATAGCATACTCCCTCCCTCCTGAAGTCACACACAGAAACTTGCGGTTGAAGAAAGGAAGAGGGAAATCAAGAGTTCCATAGTCCAACAACCATTGCCACAGAAGCTGTACACAGCACCTTTAATGTGGTCAGGTCTTCCACCTTGCAATTCCATGCTGTCCACATTCTTAGCAGCCTTTCTCACCACCTCTGCAGCCACAAGAGAAATGGAAAGCTACATATTACAGTGACAGATGGGGAAACACCCCAGGCCACTTATGCATTAGGATGGATACAGAGATTCAGTTAAATCATTAGAACCACCCTATACTCAACTATTTATAGTCTCTGCAGAAAGGCTGGTCAAGCTTGCTCTAGGGCTCAACAGCAATACATTCTAAGATGAAACACAGCTGGAGAAGAGGAAAAGGGTGCTTAGCAAATGAATATTGGTGACTTTACTGCAAGCAAAGTGAAAAGAAAAGGCAGCCCCCACCCATGGCTCTTCTGTTCCTGTGAAGGCTGGCAAATGGAAAGAACAGCGTTGATTCCAAACTCAATTAAACTTCACCTAAGCTTGTAACTCTATCATAAAAAGAGATGCTTAGTCTAGCATGACTTGTTTTTGAGAAACCCATGTTGACTTTTAGTGATCACAGCATTGCTTTCTAAGTAATTACAAACTGACTGTTTAATTTTTTCATTAGAAATTCTTGTGTTAAAAAACAACCAAACCAATACATAGTAAAGACAAACAACAAAATAAGATTACACTAACATGCAAAGAAAGAAAATTATATACATATATACCATGCTTAAACTAAACTAATAATCAAATTGTACTAAACTAAACAGCAAAAAGAGACTACATCTAATTAAAAATGGCTCCTACCCTTGTTGCAAACAGCTCCAGGGCATGAGAATGCACTTAGCTTAAAAACATTACTTTCTACTGTTTAAAATTTGTTGCTCCTTATGTTTATATTCCCAAATTATTTTAATTTCTAAATTTCCTAAATTTCTTATATTTCATAAATTTCCATTTCAAAAATCAATATTATTAAATATTTTAAAATACTTTTATTTAATTCCACTATATTATTACTCCCTTTAATCAAATCAAATCTATCTTAAATGTATTATAGCAACACCTTATAATCATATTTAATTTTTTCTCAACATTTTTCACAGGATAATATACAACAATTTTTTTTAAAGAAAGACACAGTATTGAGCAAGTTCAAAACCCTAGAATCACCAAAATCACCCTCATTTATCCTTAAAAATTCTATTAGACATTTCCATTCTGAAATAAATCCTTCATCAGAAATTCCCTTCAGTTTGGCAGACAATTTATTCATCTCTACAATTAACATCAGTCTATTAAACCATTCGGTCATTGATGGTATCTCAGTTTTCTTCAAATACTTTGCATAGACAAGTCCCGCAGCCAGCAGTATATACTGAAGCAGTTTCTGATTTTTTAAAATCAATTTTAACATTATGACTCCAAATTCCTAGCATAAATAATACAGGTATCTTTAACTATTTGGCATTTCAAAATTCTTTGAATCATATTCTGCATTTCCATCCAAAACTTTTCACAAGTCCACCATGTATGGTAGAGAGTTCCAGTATGTTCTTGACATTTCCAACATCTATCTGTCATGTCTTCATACATTTTTGACAATCTCTCTGGCCTGAGATACCAGCGCATCATCATCATCATCTTATACAGATTTTCTTGAAGATCACAGCAAAGAATATTTTCAGTTTCTTGCCAATGACTTTCCCATCGACTCATGGACCAATTAATCATATATTCCTTAACCTGTTTTTCTTCCATGTTTATTTTCAGCAAAAATGTATATAATTTGGCAATGAGATGGTCATCATCAGTACAAAGCAACACTTCAAATTCTGATTTGTCCTTTTCAAAATCTTTATTCTTTTTATCCTCCATAAATCTCAAATAGTATTGCCTGTGTGAAAGCCATTGCAGGTTTAAACCTTCTTCTTGTAAATGGTGCAACGATTTCATTTCAAAAGCTCTATCCATCTTCTTTAATAAATTTTTATATGTCAGCCAACATTGGTCTGCTGTCATCTCTGTTCTGTAAAAAGTTTCTTGAAGAGAAATCCAAAAAGGTATTTTTGTACATAGTCTAGTTTTGCATCTATTCCAAAGTGTTAACATAGCATGTCTAATACAGTGATTGTTAAAGGCCACATTGACCTTAACTTTGTCATACCATAAATACGGGTGCCATCCAAACCTTAAATCATGACCTTCTAAATTCAACAATTTATTGTCTTTCAAGGTTACCATTTTTAAATCCAAGTAAAGGCCAATGTTGCAAAATAAATCTTCAAATTCTGCAATCCAAGACCACCTCTTTCTTTTGTATTCTATAACATCTTAAATCTTACTCTAGGTTTCTTGCCTCCCCACACAAATCTTGATAAATATTTTTGCCACATTTTGAATTGTGTTTCCTTTGTTATTATTGGAATCATTTGGAAAAGAAATAACATCTTCAGAAGAATATTAATCTTTATTGCACACTGGCCGTTTAATGATCTGCTCTAGAATCTTTCCAGGTATCGGTGTCAGGCTGACTGGGCGATGATTATTTGGATCCCCTTTTTCCCCCTTTTTGAAGATAGAGACAACAATTGCCTCCCTCCAGTCTGCTGGGACTTTTCCTGTTCTCCAAGAATTCTCAAAAAACTGGCAGAAGTAATTTCAGAACCACTCGCAAAAAATCCTTGAGAATAATCTTTAAATAAATAAATAAATAAATACAGAATAAAGAATAATTTGAGAATTACTTAGAAAGCAATGCCATTATCACCAAAAGTTAACATGGGTTTCTCAAAAACAAGTCATGCCAGACGTATCTGATCTCTTTTTACGATAGTGTTACAAGTTTGATAGATGAAGGGAATGCTGCAGATGTAACATATCTCGATTTCAGTAACGCTTTGACAAAGTTCCCCATGACATTCTTGCAAAGCAGCTAGTAAAGTGGGGGCTGGGCATGGCTACTGTTAGGTGGATTTGTAATTGGTTGACCGACCAAACCCAAAGGGTGCTCACCAATGGCTGCTTTTCATCCTGGAGAGAAGTGATTAGTGGGGTCCTGCAGGGTTCTGTCCTGGGCCCAGTGCTATTCAACATCTTCACCAATGACTTGGATGAAGGAGTAGAGGGCATGCTGATCAAATTTGCAGATGACACCAAATTGGGAGGGGTTACTAATACACCAGCGGACAGGATAAAATTTCAAAATGACGTCGACAGATTGGAGAGCTGGGCCAAAGGTAACAAAATGAATTTCAACAGAGTGAAATGTAAGGTCCTACACTTAGGCAAAAAAAATGGAATACACAAATATACGATGGGGGACACATGGCTGGATAGCAGTACATGTGAAAGGGATCTAAGAGTCTTGGTAGACCACAAACTGAACATGGGTCAGCAGTATAATGCACTAGCCAAGAAAGCAAACACAATTCTTGGTTGCATCAATAGGAGTATGGTGTCCAGATCGAGGAAAGTAATAGTACCACTCTATTCTGCTTTGGTCAGACCTCATCTGGAATACTGTGTCCAGTTCTGGGCACCTCATTTCAAGAAGGATATTGACAAGCTGGAAAGTGTCCAGAGGAGGGCGACCAAAATGATGCCATGCCCTATGAAGAGCAGCTTAGGGAGTTGAGTGTGTTTAGTCTGCAGAAGAGAAGGTTAAAGGGGACATGATAGCCATCTTTAAATATTTGAAGAGATGTCATGTCAAAGAGGAGCAGGCTTGTTTTCTGCTGTTCCAGAGAGTAGGACAAGGAACAATGGATTCAAACTACGGGAAAAGAGATTCCACTTAAACCTCAGGAAGAACTTCCTGATGGTCAGAGCTGTCTGGCAGTAAAATAGGCTGCCTCAGAATCTGGTGGAGTCTCCTTCTTTGGAGGTTTTTAAGCAGAGGCTGGATGGCCATCTGTTGGGAGTGCTCTGATGTGTGTTCCTGCATAGCAGGGATTGGATGGCTCCTGTGGTCTCTTCTAACTCTATGATTCTATGAGTCTATCACTCTGTACACAAGCCCCTCAGAGAAAGCACAGAGCTGTCTGAGGAAGTACAATGGATTTTCTTTTTGAAAGACCCA
This sequence comes from Ctenosaura bakeri, assembly GCA_948474755.1. Lineage (NCBI taxonomy): Eukaryota > Metazoa > Chordata > Lepidosauria > Squamata > Iguanidae > Ctenosaura > Ctenosaura bakeri. The sequence goes on from CAOLHI010001294.1 coordinate 223,739, forward strand.
TTAAGGAGAAAAAAGAAAATGAAGGGGCAGGGCTAGGAACAGTACTACTTTTCTGCATATCTAATTTGAACTGCACAGATTAATTTGGCAGCCTGACCACAAGGCCCAAGCATCATTGGGCCTAATATAAACACATAACACAGGACTCTTTACCGCATGTGTGACTTAGATTCGGGGTACCATATCTCTCCATAGGAGGCAGCCCAGGTTCCAAGATCCTCGGGAGAGGGCCTTTTCTCAGTCCCATCACTTTCACAAGCTATGGGAGAGAGGAACTTCTCAGTGGCTACCTCTAAATTCCAGCACACCTTTCCCAGGGAGGGAAATCTTTCCGTAAGCTATCTTTCCATAAGCAGGCAAAACCCGTTTTATTCAGGCAGGCCTTTAAGGAACAGGCTTTTAAGAGGGTGCTTACTGCTTAAAACTGAACTGTTTTAAATTGTTTTTTAGCCTTTAAATGTATGTTTAAACTTTTTTTAATATTGTGAGTAGTTTGATGCTATTCTAATGTATGTTTTTAGCTATATTGTTCTTGTTTTAAATTTAAGCCATCTTAAGTCTCAATTTTGGAGAAGAGGGAAGATACAAACATAGTAGTAGCAGTAGCAGTAATAATAATATTAATATTAATAATAATAATATTATTATACAGTTTCATAAGTGCTCTCTCAGAACGCCAGACCAAATATATTAAATAGCTTATCAATTAAAACTGAACAATTCAAAACCAGTTAAAACATATTTAAATAGTACAATGCAAGACATGTGCCATCCTGGCCTGAAAGTTTTAATAAAAAGCCAAGTTGTCACCTGCCACCAAAATGATTCCTAAAGTTGGCACCAACTGGATGTCCAAGGGGAATTGTGGATGTTTCTTGTTTTTTTAATAAGAGTTAATACTGTACCTAAACTTTGATCAGAACACGAACTTTTCCCTTTGTTAGGACCCGTGCCTGGGTACCAGTAATGGTATGGTTTGGATGGGCATCATATCTAATGGGCATCATATTTAATTGGCAACACACTTTAACTGGCACTGATATCAAAATTAAACCTGAAAGGTGACTGAGAGGACAAACTGTTGGAGGGAGAACTCTGACTCTGAATGTGAGAAGGAGAGGCAGGTCAACCTAAACACCCTCCAGGTAAGACTAAGTCATTTGTCAGTCAAATAGATGCTGTTCCTATGGATAATAGGCTTAAGTAGAAACTGGAATTTTCTAGGGAACACAATTGTGAGAAGCCCACCAGGGTACTGATTGACAGACACCCATCTCCTGTGCACCTGGACTCCTTCCTTTTACCTCATAGCACCCACATTAGATAGCTATTACAACCCACATTATGCCTTTGTCATCTAAACACTGCAAACATTAGTGGGTTGACAGTCCATTGTCTGTGCTGCAACTCCCATTGTTCCACACCTGGAACTGCACATACCTTCCACTGCCACAGGCTATTTTTTGGGTACAAATACCCCTGATTCCAGGATGCCCAGTGCAGTCTCTTGAAGATCTACCCATCACTCTGTCCATCTGGCTACTGAACAAGAAGTGTCCTTAGGTCCTACCTAGTCCAAGCCACATTTCAGCTTCTTCATACTCTTCTGGACTGGTGATTATAAACCCAAAAAACCCTCAGCCTCTCTATCCATAATTTTTCCTCCCTTTATCCTTCAGTTAGCTCTTATGTGATTGTATGTCTCTTGTGTGCATGCATGAGTGAATTCCCCTCAATAAAACATATTTTTAGCTTACTTTTGAATCTTTGTCTGGTTCTCTTCCTGAGTGAGCCCGTAAACACTGGGAGAAAAGATCTCATTAAGTTATGCCCCTCTCGCAAGCCTCCTCTTTGAGCCAATTCAGTCCCCACTTTTGCAAGGAGGTATTTGGCATCATGGTGTGGCCCTTGTGGCACCTATGTTCTGGGGTAACACATTCTCTGAGAAGAGTGACAGAAGATGAGAGCTTAATCTGTCCCTAGGAAACCTAAAAGAAGCACTGACCCCCTCTACTCTCTTTGTGCTCATTTGAAGGGAAGAACTATTTTCTAACCTTCGCATTCAAAAAGACCAAAAGTGGTACCATGGCTGAAAGTAAAAGCGAAATCAGTGCTTCTTTTAGGTCTCCCTGGATGGACTAAGTTCTTGTCTTTTACCACTCTACTGAGAGAAGGAGATGGTTCCTTTTTTCGATAGATTAGCTACAGTACTTATATTGACTGTGGATAAGTTTACTAAGGTTTTTCGGGTCAACTTCTTCACTAAAATGTCTAGATTTGTACATGAGTATACACAATAATCACCATGAAGTTGAACAGGAATCCCCCAATGTAACTCTTTGGCCCTGGTCGACCAGGCAGAAATGGAAACACTGCAGTACCTCCTATTCCCTGAAGCAAGACTGAAATGGGTCCAGATAATCTGTTTCCTCCAAGAATATCTGAAGCTGTCCAGCCACCACACATTCAAGCGTCTTGCCTCAATAAGGGTAGTTCTCACACATCTCTCGGTCCAAGGAGATCCTCTTCAGGAGCAAGAGTAGAATCACTACAGACTCCTTTAAAATAGCAGGCATCTCCTCTCTCAAAATAGTAAGCATTTACGCCACTCAAACTACTCAGTCAATGCACATCTGCTAGATCTTAAGAGCTAAGATGGGAAAAGGGTCAAGACCACATTTGGTAGGACGGACCGATTCTAAGCCACATCAGCAGGCTGCAAGAACTGAAACTGGCACCAAGAAAAATGATCAGATGGCAAACTGGACATCTTCTTAGACTCTGTAGTAACTATGGCATTAAGTTCTGGGTGATTACTAGCAACTCTCTTTTCAAATTGCCAAACAAATTTGTCACAACAAGCAACTGAGGGTTCTAATCCTGTTCTTCTTTTAAATTTTCAAAGAAATTTAATTGGTAACACTGGGAGGGTTAAAACTTAATGAATCTCATGTACTTGTTACTCCTAAAATACTGTGGGGTGGTCAGCCAGGGCCAATTTGGGCCACTCTTGTATTTTTAAGTGGTTTGTTTAAAACTGTTTTTCTATTTTTAAGTGCATTTTTTTAAGTACAGGTGTTCCCTGCTTTTTGACAACTCATTCTTCGACATTCCACTCTTTTGACCATTGCAAATTATAAACATGTACTATTGTTTTGACACGAGGTCCATGAATTAGGGAGGCTCACTTGGGACCGCAATCATGTACTGCTTGCAAAGTCTCTCAGTTGCTTGGCACCCTTTCCCCCTACCGCCTTGCTTTGGAGTGCACGCATGCTACTTGCAAAATGGGTTGTGAGGGGAAAATTCATGCCAAACAGACTGAGAAACTTTGCAAGCAGCACATGTGTGTGGCCAAATAGAGCTGAGAAGGCAAAAAGGCAGCAAGCCTACTGAGAGACTTTGCAAGTGGTACAAATGAACCTCTGTAATTCCCTCATGTTCCCTATGGGAGAAAGACTATGTTCCCCTTCTTAACCAATTCCATTTTCTGACAGAGCTCTGGTCCCTAACCTATTGTATAAGTGGGGGATGCCTGTAGAAAGTTACTAATGTGCCACTCTTTAAACACTGAAACACAGTCAGCTAGATTCTAGATGCAGGATCCTACACAGTCTTCACAGATTCCAGAACCGGATTCACTGCTATCAGGTGGAAGATACACAGAGTTTGGAGGGCCAGGTGATACTTCAGCTACCTACAGCAAGTGATGGCCATGAGCTTACTTGAGAAAAAGATCCATCCAGCCCTGTGCAGGGTTAGCTTAGATCTCAGAGTCTGTTACTGCCCTAAATATCAATTAACAAGTGCAGTTCTCCCTCCACATTCACAGATTTGACCTTTGTGAATTTGATTATTCACGAGGTGCCCGCTTGCCTCCCCCGACATTCTCTCTCTCCCATTGCCTGGTCTTTTGACCAGGTGAACTGCCTTGGCAAAAGGCAAGTGAATTGGAGGGGGGAAAAGGTTCACAAGTAAACAGGCCTTTCCACTCTCCTGCTTGTTGCCTGCAAGGGTGCAAAGAAAGAAGGTAGTGTGCAGGAGCGAAATGCAGGAAAGTGCAGGGGGAGGATCTTTCCTCTCTCCAGTCTCCTGTTGCCTGTGTGGGCACACAGAAAGAAAGAAGGGCATGAGGAAAACCAGTAGGAGAGTGCAGGGGGAAGGTCTTCTATCCATCTCCGCTCTCCTATCTGTTGTCCATACGGGCACGCAGAAAGAAGGAAGGGTGCGCCATTGAGGGGATAGGAGTATGCAGGGAGAAAGACCTTCCCTCCTCCTCCCCTCTCCTGTGTGTCACCCACGCAGCATGCAGAAAGAGAGGAAGGACACATGAGAGATGGACAGGAAAGCACAGGGGAAAAGACCTTCCTTCCCCTTCCCTTCTCCTGCCCATCACTTGTGTGAGCGCACAAAAAGAAGGAAAGATGCACTGGCAGTGGGCAGGAGAGTGGGGGGATCTTTCCTCCTGCACTCTCCTGTCCATTGCCTGCATGGGTGCACAGAAAGAAGCAAGGGCACGTGGACAGTGGGCAGGAAAATGCAGGAGGGAAGACAGGACCTCCCCTCCCCCCTCCCCTCTGGGTTGCCCATGCAGGTGCACAGAAAGAAGGAAGGGTGCATTCCGTCAGGCAGGACAGTATGGAGGAAAGACCGTCCCCGCTTCACTTTCCTGCCTGTTGCCTACGCAACACGCAGGAAGAAGGAAGAGCACATGGGCCGTGGGCCAGAGAATGCAGGGGGAAAGACCTTCTCTCTCCTTCACACTCCTGTGGTGTTGCCCGTATGGGAGACGGGCAGGTGATGGCAGGGGGAGTTATTCACAGTTTTTTGACTTTCACAAGGGTTCTCCATGCCAAACCCTCACAAAACTTGGGGGCTATTGTAATATGAACAAGTTACAATGATTAAAAATGGGATCTTAAAAATGCAGATTAACATTTCAAATTCTGTCATCACATGCAAATGTACCTAGTATGTATTTCTCTCTACAATTGGCCATCCGTATTTATGGGTTTCACTTTCACAGATTTCATTATTTGCAAATTTGTACAACCCTTGCATTCCTCACCTCAGGTGCTTCTAATGTTACCTCTTGGCCATCTAATCAGGTTGCACAGCCCTTTAAAAAAACCTCCTCCACCACCACCAAGCCACTGCCAGGCCAGCTAAGAGTACCCCTTTTCCTTCTCTTTTCCCTGACCTGATTTGGACTCTGGGTGACTGTTTTCCCCACATCTAGGCCTCCTTCCCCCTCATTTTGATATTTGTGATTTTTTTCACTTCTGCAGGATCCCTGTGCCCCTAACCCTAGTGAATGTGGAGGGCTGACTGTATATGATTTTATTTGGCATTCAGTTAAGTTGAAGTCATACAACAACAGTAACAAAGAAATCTTAGTCTGTCAATTTAGCAGCTTAAATCTCCTAAACATTTACAACAGAGTCCCAAAGAGAAAATCATTTTTATTGGTTTTCAGCAGTATGCTGGCATCATGCCACCACAAATTAGCAAGAAGTATTCCCTCTTGCAATCAAACCTCTTTCAAGAAGGCATCCACTTCCCAGTTTAGATTTGTCAATAATACAGACAAGCATTCTTAAACATCTGTTGTTCAATTAATGGAGGAATCTTTTACAATACAACCAAACTGCTTGTTTAAAAAACTGATTTTTGATTACCAACTAAGCGCTGCAGCCTGAATTTGCTCAAATGTCAGCTTCAATCATTGAGAACTTTACTGACTGGGAGTTTCAGTACAAAGTAAATGAAATAAACAATTTTTCTAAGCTCAGATCGACTCAATGAGGACTTTTTTCACATCCAAATTCATTTCAAAAGATAGAGCTAGATCTTCAAGTCAAAACTTCCCCTTCTTTCCTCAACAATCAGAGGTGAGGAAAGTAGACATTCCACCTCCCAACCTATTTTTACCCACAGTATAGTCAGAAGGTGGTATAAGGAGGGAACAGTGAGAAGGAGAAGGCCAGTAATAATTCAACAGCACAATTCTAGATGAGCACTGCAGTATTGTGGCTTAAATATCACTTAGCCCAAATTCCATACACTGTAATATTTCACAAAAGAAAACTGGGCCATGTGCAGCTAAGCAACATGAGTGTCAAGATGACAAAAGATATTAATGAGGAAAAACACACAAAAGCTATGACAAGATGCAGCAGTGCGCTTTTGCCACAGCTTCCTGGGGAATGGCAAGATTCTGCCACCCCTCTCCTGCCAAATTAGTGAGCGCGAGTTGCTTAGCGTCTTGAACTCAGTTTGGAGCAACTGAGGGGTAAACGCAGGACAAAGGGGGAAAGTGGGAGGAGGAGAAAGAAACTGGGACATTTTAAAATCAACTGAAAAAGTAGACACCAGAGAATTCACCGGGACCGTCCCTCTCAAATCGGGCCATTGGTGGGTACGAAATCCTGTATAAAGAAGCGCAAACGAGACATCAAAGACAAAACCACCCTTTCCACCCCTCTCTCTCGCGCGCAACAGTATGCGCAACATACCGCCCTCCAGCCCCCGCTTACTGAATGCATCGTAGCTTAAACAGACGTAGCGAGGAGACACCACACTGTGATGAGCGCGCATGCGCCGAGGCCCACCGGCCGGGAAAAAAAGGCAGCTCGGCTCGCCTGGAAGAGAGGCAGAACCCGCTTTGCCGCTGCCCGTGCACATGCGTCTCACAGCCCAGCTGCTCGCACGACACCGCGCACGCGCCGTCCGTAACGGTGCCTTCCCGCTCAGCTCGCTCCCGTCCTCCGCCCCCCTCTCGCTTTCTTCCACGACACCGCCTCCTTCTCTCCCTCCCTTTCGGCCTCTAGGCTTCCTTACCCGCTTCGCCGCTTCCGGTCGAGAATTCGGTTTAAGCTGACTCGCACGGCCTTCACGTGTCCCTCCCCCGCTTACGAGTTCCAGTTCTCGCTCCCTCTTTTCTCTTCAGCGCCGCGGAGCCGGGCGCAGAGTGAGGGCGTCAACCTGCTGCGCCGGATACGGCGGCACCGGCGGCGGAAACGGCTCGCGAGTACCTGGGCCCGGGAATCACATGACAGCGATGGTCACCCTGGCGGGGCAGACGGCGAGGAGATCGTGGGGCTCCCTGTTCAGAGTTAGGCTGCCTCTCCGGGTCAGTTATGGAGGAGCGATGGCAGCAAGCGGACTTCTTTCTGTGGTTTCGTTCGTGTATTATATAGACGTGGTATGAAATTTTATCAGTTACATACAAATAAATAAATAAATGCTTCCCGACGGTCAGGGCTGTCCGGCAGTGGAAGATGCTGCTGCCTGAATGGAGTGTGGTGGAGTCTCCTCCTTTGGAGGTTTTTCAGCAGAGGCCATCTGTCGGGAGTGCTTTGGTGTGTGTTCCTGCGTGGCAGAATGGGGTTGGGCTGGATGGCCCCTGGGGTCTCTTCCAATTCTATGACTCTGTATATGTATAATTAATAAAATTGATTCTGTGTGTGAATCAATTGATTCTGCACATATGTGATATTTCTACTTTGCCTAAAGCGCAACGGCATTTTGAGCAACGATCATTCCTATTTGCTTGTATTACTTACCTACCACTTGAAATAACAAAATCTCTAAGCAGTAGTTAAGTTTAATGTCACCAGATTGCGAGTTTTGTTCTGTACTCACAAAATGACACTCAGCTATTCTTGTTTTTGTATATGCTCTTACTGTATTATAAAATCTCTTAAGCAATTATTACTATATTATTAATACTGTCTAGTTATACATTTGTTTTATGTATTTGCAGTTGCATATAATAAAGCATCTAAGCACTCCTTGTTATTATTATTCTGTTGCAGTGTTTAGTGGGTGAATACTTTTGCAAACTTTGCTGGCCAGGGATGATGAGAGTTGCAATCCAAGATACCGGGAGTGCACTGGGTTTTTTTAAGGCTGAATTAATCGATTAGAATCAGAAATGGGTAACTTGTCCCCTCCACATGTCACTGGACTTCAGTACTTATTATCATGGCTAGGGCTGGTAGGAGTTGCAACTACATTTGGAGTTGGGCTGAGTAAACCTGTGCTCCCGCAGATGTTGTTGGACTCCAGGTATGGCCTTTCTTGGAACCACAGTAATCCATGAGCTGATAATGTCCCAATTAGACTACTGTAATACATTCTACTTGGACCTGCCCATGAAGGTTGCTCAGTGGGTTTCTCTAGAGTCTTTGTCAAACACCTAAATCACTATGTCACACTGGCTCTGTAATTAATATGTTTATTGCACTAAGTTTTGCAAAGATTCATAGCTAAGAATCAGCCAAGTCAGGTGAGGTGTCAGACACAATAGTCAGCCAGGATAACTAAACTGAGACTGTCATACTTTGGATGTAGCATGAGAGGATGTGGCTCATTGGAAAAGAAGATACAGTCATCTCTCTACATTTGCAGATTTGACCTTCATGAATTTGATTATTTGCAACGCACTCACTTGTCTCCCCACCCCACCCTGTATTCTTTTCCTCTCGTTCTCTTGCCTTTTGCCCAGGTGTGTGTGCCTGCCTTCTCTGTGACCACGCAAAAGGCAAGAGAATGGGAGAGCAGCGCCCCATGCCTGGAGAAGGACCGTGCATGTAAGCCTTCTCTCTCCACCCCATTCACTTGCCTTTTGCCTGGTTGCATGGAAGGCAAGCACAAGTACCCAGACAAAAGGCAAGGAATGGAAGGGGGAGAATGGGGGGAGGCATGCTCACGCTTTCTCCACACACAGGGCTGCCTCCTCTCATTTGCTTCCCTTTTGCCTGGTTGCGTGGAAGGAAGGCATTGGCACCCAGGAAAAAGGCAAGGGAATGGGAGAAGGAGCATTCACTCAAGCACAGGGAGGAGTTATTTGCATTTTTTTTAACTTTTGCAAGTGTTCTGTGCCCTGAATCCTTGTGAAAGTGGAGAGTCCACTGTAATGCTTTTTGAAGTGGAAAAGTAGGAAACAAAGAACACCAAATTATACATTAATTGATTCAGTCAAGAAACCCATAGCTCCCCTGAGCTTAAAAGATACAAGTGGGGCAGTCTTGTCTTATTCATAGGGTCACCATAAGTCAAAGTCAATTCAACAGCAAATAACAATAGCTAAAGAAGACAATATTTAAGGCTCTGCTGTTCCAATGTGTTGCCCTTTGAAGAAGGTGGAGTTCCCCCTGCTGTCAAAATAGGCTTCTGAAATTAGACCCTCTTTGAAAATTCCTCAATATGTCCCATTTTAGCCTTCATTGCCAACAGAGTATTTACACTGATATCTGCTCAGAATCAAAAGTTGCTGGATCTTTGGGGCCTTTTTCAGGTCTGCTGCCTAAAACTATAACACTGGGGTGAGCAAAGTGCTTCATGTGGCCCCTAGAGTCTCAAAGAGCAGCCACTGAAGTCTCCCAGACCTTCAGTTATTCCACATACAGCCTCTGCCAGAAGGGTGAAAATCAGACTAAATCAAAACTGGATTTGACGCAACATCACAGCTGTTCACAGTGGGTGTGCCATTGTAGCCTCCCAGGTGAAACTTTGGCCTCATCCCCTCCACCTCCTGGAGTTCTTGGTGGAGAGAGTATGGAGATGGAACAAGAACTGCTTCAGTAAGTGAGGGGACCACTTTCAGCCCAAGAGTTGAGTTTAATTTCAGATAAGTTCTTGGGGGGCTGCATTCTGGAGGTGGGTGGAGCCAAAATGTGTGTGCGCACATATGCACCTTCAAGTTCCCTATCAACTTAATGTTGACTCCATGAATTTCAGAGTTTTCTTATGTAAGGAATACCCAAGAGGTGATTTTGCCAGTTCATAGTAGATGTGGTTGGCCATACAATATGTCCACTGTATCTACATGAGTGGTATAGATTATTTTACTTAATCACGCTGAAAAGCAGTCCAAAAATATTTTCTCATCTCTTTTTTGACCAAATGTTAATTTTTATGTTTTTATCAGTTGTGCACTGCCTTTGGGCAGCAAATAATGGCTACAATGCCATCTTTCTTTTAGATTTTAAAGTTTCGTCCAGTTTCAAGGCCTCCTCTCCAAGCTGCATATTCGTCTCAACACATATGTTGTTCATCTCACTGAAGAAAAAAATAGTATTCACCTCTATTCATGTTTTTTGTTATCCACGTATCCCCTGCAGATTCGGGGGTGTACTGTATTTCAGAAGGGCCAAAAAATACAACCAGATTTTTAGCCTAAAGCTCTTACTGCCATGAACAGACCATTGAGAGGGGCAGTTCAACCTCAGAATGGGACTGGAGGGAGTGTACAAAAGCTGGAAACCAGCACCAACTGATGGGGTCATAAGGAAGGGGACCTGGCCCTCTGAGGATTCCCAGGTATGAAGCTTTACACCTCTGTTCTCCTGCACACAAAACCTTTACAGTCAATGTGACTTTCCCTTTGTTAATGAGAACAATGGACCTTGCTTAGGTTAGAACTTTTTTAGAAGGACTGCTTTTCACACACACACACACACACACACACACACACTGCCCCCAGCATTCACACAATAGATTTCCTTTGGTTGCATTGTGTTCAGATTAGATCTTATGTTTCTCTTCTCACTGTCAGCCCTTTCAGAACAGCCCTTGCCACTTGTGTAGTTCTTTGTTCAAAGGTGATTGCTCACCTGATGGAGTGTAGAGCCGTGTCAAGCAAAAGAAATTGGAATTGACTGGTGTTGCCAAGAAGTGAGGGAACAGACCTTAGTGAAAAGGCCTCATGTTAATTTCTCAGTGCACTTTTCCATTTCAAGGCAAAGAGATCTCTATTCCTTGCTTCATTGAAATTCTGTTCAGCTTGCTTTCCAGGAATGGGTAGGCAGATACAGGCAGTCTTAATTTGAACATGGACGGTGGGGAGAACAGAAAGCCTTCATCCCCAATTAATTTGTATTCACTCTTCTCTCTCTGTCCCTTCTTCCTTCCCCCTCCCCATCTGAGGTAAATCCTGCTTAATTTGATTAGTATGAAAACAACTGGCATCAAACAGATTGTGCTTGTCAGCTGCTTTTGCCACTTTTTTCTGTAAATAATTATGTGTAATCTACCATCTGGCAAAGAGACCAAAATATATCTAAAGAGCCGGCTGTTTGCAATACCCTCACAGGATCTGTTTCAGCATGTGACTGGCAGCATAAGGATTGGGGAGGGTTGTGGATCCTTGTTCTCTCCCCACCTAACCCCTCACACCTTCTGCTAATTTCTTTCCCCCCCACAAAAAGTCAATCTAGGAAAAAGGAAACAATAGAAGTATAAAAACAATCATCTAGCTTTCTGGGGGCTCAGTAGCAAGAAGAATGCAAATCCATTACAAATGGTTCACCAGGAGAGTGGTTCACAATCTTTGGTCTTCCCAGATTTTTTTGGACTTCAGTTTCCAGAATCCTTGACCATTGCCCAGATTGGCTGGGGCTTCTGGGAGTTGAAGTCCAAAATATTTGGAGGGCCAAAGCTGGAAAACTACTGGGCAAGAAGTCTCGAAGCAGAGAATTTCAAATGTTTCAGCACATTGCAAATCCCAGAATTCCACAAGAAAGAGCCATGAAGGTTAAAGTGGTATCTGGTAAAATCATAGACTCTTAATAGTTGGAAGATCTGTCTAGTCCAACCCCCTGCCACACAGGAACACAAAGTAGATATATTCATGGTTGTATCTGCTGTGGAAGACAGCCCAATCCCAGCCTCTAATCTCAGATATTTTAAGAGGTGTTATTGATTGAACTGTGAACTGATTAACCCAGTAGCTGAAACTGACATGTAATCATCATACCTTAACCTTGATTTTTCTCCTGACAGATTTTATTGTCAAAGTATATTATAATCCTGGATAGTTTAATTACAGGGTAGACAAACTGAGAGATGGCAAAGGATTTGGAGCTATATTCAGTAAAGCTACATTTGGCTCTCATCCTCAGTGGGCAAATTTGAATTTGCCTCTAGTTGGTTATTAATTTTCTCCCTGTTCCCAAGAGATGATGGACAGTTCGTCTTCAACCAGTTGTATATCTTGCTGAAACAATCTGTGCATGATTTTGTATGCCTGTGTATCACCATAAAGCACTGAAAAAATACTTCTGCTCAGAATGAAAGTAATCAAGGTGGCTTATAGGTCTCCTGATTTATTGAGAAATGAGGCTCAGTCGCGTAGGGATGGGAGGTAATTTGCTCCAGGCGGCCATGTTTTTGGGGCAGCCGAACCCATAGCCACACACCCCGCGCACCACTGCCATGTCCCCACACCGTGGCCACACACACCTGCACTGTAGCCCTGCCCCCCTCCCTCCTCCCCCTCCACACACTCCAAGCATGCAGCCACTCTCATTGCTGTTTCATTAACAAAAAGACCCTTCCATATCTTCTGGATGGTGGGAAGCATTACAGTGGCCCCTCCACTTTCAGGGGGTGTCAGGGCACAAAGCCCCTGCGAAAGTGAAAAAACACAAATATGTCCCCCCTCCCATGTGCTCCCTCTTCCATTCCCTTTCATAGCTCCCCCTCCCATTCCTTTGCCTTCTGCCCTGGCATGCATGCCTTCCTTCTCCATGCTAGGTCCAGAGGCAAGGGAATGGGAGGTGGGAGCTGCCAGAGGGGAGAAGGAAGACACACACATGCCTTCCCCCTACCATTCCCTTGCTGTTAGCCTTGATGTGCATTCTCAGCACCTGGAGCCAGAGGCAAGGGAATAGGAATGGGAGCTCTGGAGGGGAGAACAAAGGCATGTGCGTGCCTCTCATCTCAATTCCCTTGCGTTTTGCATAAGCACGAGTTGTCAGCAGCAGGGCCAGAGCAAGGGGATGGGTGAGATCTCCAAAGGGGAGAAGGAAGGTGCACACGTGCCTCCTTCCCATCTCCTTGCCTTTTGCCTGGGTATGCAAGCCCTCTTTCTTGAGAACTGCAGGGAAGGCAGGCCACGCCATGCAAATAATCAAATTTGCAAAGGCTAAAACCTGCAAATGTGAAGGGAGAACTGTAATAGCAGAAACATTTGCTCTCAGAATAGAAAAAGGATCCAGGAGGTAGAGCATTGACCAGGAGACAAAGAATGCCCACCTTGCAGGAGGACTGTTGATATCTGATCTGTAAATCCAAAAGTGATGACTCCAACCATTCTTTGCCCTATTGCTCTTCCTATTGGAAGCTAAAGTTTGATAGATCATTGTCTCTGCTGGTAATCCATGGTGATTTAGACCCATAATTAAAGATTGAGGAGGAACAGAGGAATCAATATTGCTTGGAATTCTCTTGGGGACTTACATCTTTGTAAATGGGCTTATGTATCTAGGAATTAGAATTGCTCAGTTCCATAACTGCTATATCCTGTAGAAGGCCGCCATTATGTTGTTACATAGCAGAGTCAGCAAAAGGCCTGATTCACACTGATGTTCAATACAGAACAGGCACCCTTGCTGGTGTCTGGTTATGCTTCTATGCAATTTATTTAAGGGGTTTCTCAATGCCTATAGACATAGCTTATTGATGTTGTTTTGTGCCTTCAAGTTGTTTCCAACTTGTGACACCCCTAAGGCAAACCTATCAGTGGTTTTCAGGGGCTGAGAGTGTGTGACATACCCATGGTCACCCACTGGGTTTCCATGGCAGAGTGGGTAATTGAACCCTGGTCTCCAGGGTCATAGTCCACTACTCAAACTGCTATACCAGGCTGGCTTATAAGGCTAGTTTGTGTAAAGTTATGTAAAGCAAAGGACCATGTTTTCATCCTTTGCAAGTGGGATCTGGATGGATCTATCACTTGAGCTGCACCAACGTCACAGTAAATGCTGTAGTCCCAGCACTCTGTTACTGCAGTCCAGGCCTACCCGGAGATAGCATTTGATATCATTTTGATATCAAACCATTCGACTTACCTCTGCCACCCTGCTCCACGAGTTTGCGAGGCCTCCAGACAAGCATGTAAACAGGCGCGGCCACCAAGCAGGCCAGACACAGCCAGTTCGACGCTTCAGGGACCTCTCCGGCAAACACCTCATTGCATATGCGCGATACTAACAAAGGCTTCCTGACCCGAGCAGGTAGCCTCACAAAGCTGTACTAAGCGCTCCACCTTTGCATACTGGCTACACTATTGTTAATTCGACCCTAAGCCAATCATGCTGAACTCTGACCTTTCCAAGGCTTTGTTCCGCTCCTAAAACATATTGTTCTCACCGAGTAAGGTATGGCCTGCAGTCACAATTCACCCTATAAAAAAACCCAATTCCAAGACCCTCCTCGGATCACTCCTGAGGTCCATCCAGCCTTGCTGCCACTCCACTTGGCGAGCCGTCCCCTCAGTTCCAGTAACTGAGCCCGCTCAACCCGGGATCGCTCCGGACTTCCATCCAGTCTTGCTGCTGCTGTGTTCGGCGAGCTCCCCTCAGCAAACCACACTGAGCTTCTTCCTTGCACTCCAACGTTGCTCTCAAGGTCCAGGACTACGAGATAGGTGTCGTATCACCCATTTCCCTCTGAAAATCCCTATTTCAAATCAATCTCTGATTCCCTTAGTTATCTGTGTGATTGTGGTGTCTTTAATATTTGTCTGTATTTAATAAAACATCATTTTTGTTACTTTAAACCATCTGACTGCTTGGCTGACCTGACCCCGTAGACGCTGGGTTGCAAGATCCTGCTAAGATACCCTGCCTCTCGCTAGCTTTAGTGAGTGCTCCAGCTAATTTTCCCCAAAGTTGTGTTGTTTTTTGGTTATTTAGGTGTCCCTCCCAGGACCCCCAGAGATCAGGGTAACAACTCCTAGAATGGTAGAGTTAGAAGGGAGCCCAGGGTCATCTAGCCCAACCCTCTGCTATGCAGAAATCCACACCTAAAACACTCCTGAGATCTATCAAATCTCTTTAAAAAGGCCAAAGGAGAATCCACTCCTTATTCTATTCATGGTACAACAGCTCTTAGCCACATAAAGTTACTAATGTTTAGGGTGGAATCTTTTGTAACCAAATCCCTTGGTCAACATCCTATGGCCCTTTTACACTACACAGTTATATACTCTACTTTAACTGCCAAGGAGGCATTCTATGGAATCCTGCGATTTCTAGTCTGGTGAAACACAAGAACCCTCTGGGTGAGAACTATAAATACATCTCCCTAAACTGCAAGTCCTAGGCTTCCATAAGATGTTCCTATGGCAGTTATAAGTGGAATCACAGCACCATAATTGTGTAATGGGAGAAGGTTCCTAGTTTCCAGGGCGGCAAAAAACAAGCATAACATCCCTTCAGATATTTAAAGATTGCTAGCTGGAAAGTGAAGAAAGATGATAGGAAGAGAATCAACTCCTTTGAAAGGCAGTGCTGGAAGAGAGTTCCATGGAGACTCTGGACTGCTAAAAAGATAAATGAATGGGTCTTAGAGCAAATCAATCCTGAACTCCCCCTAGAAGCCAAGATGGCTAAACTGAGAATGAGAACTTTAGGCATCTCATGAGAAGACATGACTCGCTAGGAAAGACAATAATGCTTGGGAAGGTAGAAGATGGCAGGAAAAGAGGAAGGATGCATTACAGATGGAGAGACTCAATCAAGAAGCCACATCCCTGAGTCTGGAAGACCTAAGCAGGGATGTTGGTGACAGAGTGACATGGAGGTCTCTTCTTCATGGGCTTGCCATAGATCAAGATCAAAAAAACTACATACCTTTTCAGTTTTTTCCAAGCTAAACATGCCTGTTCCTCACAGGGCATGGTTTCCAGACCTTTAACGATTGTCATACCCAAGTCCCAGGACCCAGGTGCAAACACAGATGGGATCCTCTCCAACAGCCACAACACGGATAGATGAACAATACTTACTGCAGCCCAGTGTAGATGAGAAAGGAAGAGCCCACAAAACTCAGAGCACTTATACAGGGACGTCTCATTAATCAGGCAAACAGCTGGGGGAGGCTACTGGCCAATAAAGATCAAAGGTGGGGTGGGGAGAAGTCTGTTGCAGACAACTGCCATTTCCAATGGAAGCACTGCATTCTTGTTTTGATCCTTGGCTCATATTCCTGAAAAACTTTGACCCTCGCTTTCCGTGCTGACTACACTGCTGAATACTCCCTTGAACTGACACTCTGGACTGCTGAAACAAGAATAATAATTGACTGATAAGCTTCTGTAACTTGGCTGTGGCTGCTACTTGTGAACTGTGGATTACTTTCAGGACAATCATCTTCCAACTTGTGAATATTCTTGAACTGCAGTGCTCAAAACTAGACATAATAACTCAGGTTTGATCTGACCAGAGCAAAATAAGTGAGGCTGTTCCTCATAGTCACACTTCTGAGAGAGCTGAAAACAAAGGCAGTGAGTTTTTATCCATATCAAATTTACACCTCCCTCAACAGTAATCTTTTATTAAGCATATGGGTCAAAAACAGAAAACCGAAGCCAAACCAAAAAACATTCAAAAGTAGAACATCTTTGTGGGGTAGATCAGCATAATATTTTGCTGCAGGGAAATTTCAGACCTTTGCCCCAGCCATTATAAGGATTTTGGAGGATGCTTGGAGGATTCCATATCAGTGGTGCAGTGAATCTGCTCCAGGTTTTATCTGGACTTAAAAGGAGCTATTCAAGGGGCTGAGTCTATTGTGGGGATAAAAATTTGGCACTGTGGATAGCTCATTTAAAGTCTGGAAGAAAGCCTGGAGCAGGTTCACTGCACTACTGATATGAAAGCCACTGAGTGCCCCATTGTCCATAAGGTCAGAGGGAATGGGTGTAGCAGGTGACATCATAATCCCAACCAATGAAAAGGTAGGAACATTTTAACCATGTGAGGGTGACAATAAACTTGCTCAGTTCCTCCTTTTGAAACCAGACCTGTAATTTGTTTTCTGGCCATTAGATGGCAGTATCTGCCAGGCCATGGATCCAACACTAACATTTGGAAAACCATCTCCTCTTCTGTTGGCCTTTTAGCATCCTCAACCCAGAGCTAGTCAGCCAAATGCCTACTGGATATTTGTGACTGTCTTTCAGAGCACTGAATAGGGCTGATGGGAGTCATTGTCTAAAACCTCTGCAAGACATCAAGGGTGCCTCAAAGATAATTTCCCCCATTTTGGTAACTGCCACCCAATCTTGAAGATTTGTCTTGGAATCCTCACTCTCCAAGTTGTCTTCCACATGGGCAACAAAACAGGGTGTTTGGTTAGTGGTGGCAACAAGCCTGTTTCCTCTCAAGCTGAGCAAGGAACTTGGGACTTGCCCAAGGTCACCCAGTGGTTTTCCATTGGCTGTGTGGGGATTTGAACTCTGGTGTATATATTGAGGTATTTTTCTTTATATTCAGTCTTCCCCACTTATTTGACAGTTGGAGCACTGTCAGAAAATGAAATTTATTGAAAAGTGGAACACCTGTACTGTACTATATGGAGCATGAAGGATTTATGGAGGCTCACCTGGAACTGACTGCACAGGTGCTGCTTGCATAGTCTCTTAGCTAACTTGACCCCTCCCCTCCCCTTCCCTCCCGCTCCCTCTGCAAGAAGCATGTGCCTGCAAGCAGTCCCAAGCAAGTCTCTGAAGGCAAGAAGAATGGGTGAAAGAATGAAACCTCCATTGAATTAATGGAATTTGGTCTTAATTTGGAAACATCAAAACAGTAGTCAAAACTGGGGGCTTCTTGTATATATGCATGCACAGGCATCAGGACAGCCAACTTGTGTAGCAATTTGAGCATTGGACTACAACCATGGTTCAGTTCCCTGCATGGCTTTGGAAACCCACTGTGTGACCTTGGGAGCATCACACACTCTCAGCCCCAGAAAACACCATGACAGGGTCAGCATAAGTCAGAA
Organism: Ctenosaura bakeri; assembly: GCA_948474755.1. Taxonomy (NCBI): domain Eukaryota; kingdom Metazoa; phylum Chordata; class Lepidosauria; order Squamata; family Iguanidae; genus Ctenosaura; species Ctenosaura bakeri. Next base: position 241,532 of record CAOLHI010001294.1, read on the forward strand.
ACAACTTGAAGGCACACAACAACAAGCTGGCTGAAGATCAGGACTCTCTCTGCCAAATCAGGACAATTGGAGCATATTCCTTAAACACTACCCCTTCATAGTGCTTGGACTTCAAAGCCTGGAGATCTACTCCATGTTGCTGTTGTTGTTATATGCCTTCATGTGCAGTAGATCTGCAAGCTGTCAGACCAGAAGATAATTCTCAGCTCTACCTGAAGATGCTGAGGCTCAAACTTGCAACCTTATACAAAGCAAACCTCCTTCCTGAACATACTGACCTCTTTTATTCAAAGCCAGATCATTTTTCCAGTTGGGGCAGTCCTGACTACACTGACTGGCAGCAGCTGTGTAGTTTACTGGGGCAGGGAAGGGACTTTCCTATGACCTGCTTCTCTGATTCTTTTTAGCTCGAACAACCAGGGATTGAACCTGGGGGGCTTTCTTCATACAAAGTAGCTGCTGAGCTATAGTCCTGTCAGGTCAGAATATAAATTCTGTAAGTCTTTAGTCTTGGCAGCTGCCAGAATGTGCTGCTGTTCTTCTATTGTTCCTGAATAAACCTTTCGCAAACTTCTAAGCTTAGATCCTTGTGGCTGGATTTATCCTGTACATTAAAGGTCCCTTCCCTGGAATTCTGGAAACTGTGATCCAGTGTAAGTGGTGTGTCCATCTAGCCCAGCAGCCTCTACACAGGCTGACAGCAGTTCTCTAAGGGTCTCTCCCATCACCTGGTCCTGGATTTTTTTAGGCTGGAGATCTCAAAGGTTGAACATGGGATCTTCTCCAAGCAAAACAGGTGGTGCAGTTTAAGTACATTTCTGATGGATTTATTTATATTAAAATTTCATTTATATTAAAGTTTTATTTTGTAATTTTCCTACTTGTAACTGAACCTCATTTTATAAGTGGAACTCAATTAATGTGTGCATGTGTTTCTAAGGCTGTGGAAGAACCATTTCTACACAAAAACTAGAATTTTCAACTAGTCCCTCATCCTACATCCCATCTTAACTGTATGAATGACAAATCTCATAAGCCTACATTTATTATATCTTAAATCTGCCATGCAAACAAAATGAAACATTTTATGGAGCTCATGATTCAGTGGGAAAGAAAGAAGGAGAAAGCAGCAGGGGGATAAGAAAGAGATTTGGTTGAAAAGACATTCAGACCTGGTGTCTTCTGTTAATACAGGTGTGTGGAACATGTGGCCTTCCCTCTCTGGCAGAACTCCAAATCTCATCATCCACAGATGGGTCATGGTTAGGGATGAGGGAAGCCAGAGTCCCACCAGAATCTCATCAGCTAGTCTTAACTAAAGGCTTTTAAACAGAGGTGGGATTGCCATCTATTGGGAATGCTTTGATGGTGTATTCCTGCATGGCAGAATGGGGTTGGACTCAATGGTCCTTGTGGTCTCTTCTGGGTCTACAATTCTAATCTCCATTAGTCTGTCCTTTCCTTCTTCATTACACTCACTCTTAATTGATTCATTTTCTCCCTCAGTGTATTCCTGCATGGCACAATGGGGTTGGACTGAGTGGCCTCTGGGGTCTCTTTCAGCTTTATGAATCTGTGATCACTACAGTGCTGTGCAGTGTCCTCCTATATTTAGCATCCTCCTATATGAAAGCTAGTGTTCTCTTTGAGGACATGAAAGACCAATGAGAACCTGGACAAGGTATAGCTACTCGGGGAAGAATGAATGAATCCTTGAATGCCTTGCCTCTCCAATTAAGAATGCTGTCCCCACCCTTCCCAGGCAAGAAGGATTTCCCAGACCTGATTTAAACAGAGAATTGTGTCCCCTGGGGGCCTCTGGGTGTGTGACAGTGGCTATGTGAGGTGTAGTGATGACCACAAGCCCAGAACTGAAGGTATGAGGAGGTGCCTTGCCCCCCTAGACTTGTAAATCTTCTTGTCCACTCACCAGCCCTATCCAAGAATGCAGATATTATATAGATGGATCAATATTTTCCACTCACTTTGGGCTCACTTTTATGCTTGGTTGGGTGCAGGGAGGGAGTGAGATTTGACAATAATGAGGAAAGGTAGCTCCCATGTCAGTGGGGTGGAGGGGTTCCTCCAAGTTTTAGTCAGAACTTTAAAGGCAATACCCAGGCTGCTAAACTGTTTTGCGGGTCACACCCATAAAGTTAAGGACAAAATCTGAAAGGAATTAACTGCCCTACTGGAATGGATGCCACCTAGTCACTACCAGGGGACGGTTGTGAAGAAGGAAGTTTCTTTAGAGAGGAACAGCCTGCCCTTAGCCAATCGTTCTTCAGTCATGCTTCGGGTTCAGGTGCAATGTCCCCCAGCCTAGCAGTCTCCAGATGTTGGGACCTGGAATGCCCATGATCCCTGATGGCCCCATAGTCTCAGGATGATGGGCAGTCAACATATCAAGAGAGCAGAGCTCAGAAGCACAAGCAACAGCATTCTGTGTCAAACTGCTTCAGAAAAACAGCCAGAAATTACAGCAGCTTTAAAATGTGGATGCTAGGAATGATTGGGGGAACGCTGTATGTGGAGTATGAAACTGTACTAACAGTGTTTCACAGTGGAATGATGGGAGGTGGATTTTGTGTATGCTCAGCAAAACATCTGATACACACACAGAGAAATACAATTTGCAAATTATAGTCTCTTCACCTGCCAAAAGTTAATGAGGTTGTAATACTGTGATTCTATTTTTGTGTATTATTGATAATCTTCTTTTACAGTATTGTGTTTATTATCTTCTCCCCTCCTCCCATTTTTTGCTGTGTTCGTATCTCACAGTTGTGTTTTTTGGATATAACTTTTTTTTCCAACTGAGCAGTGGCTTTGTCAGATGTGATTTTTGCAAGCCACATTTGGGGTCCATCATGGACGGAGAAAAACCAAAAGACGAGATGAAGATCCTCATGGGAAATAAATTGGAGTAGCTGCAGCAAAATGTTGAAGTGCAGGATCCTCCTCTGTATTCTGTCCACACAGTCATCAACAGCCAGCATTTTGTGCTCATTGTATATTCAGTTGTAATTGGGTGTTCCTCTCCCTAAGGATTTTGTTATTTAGGATTTATGTGTGTGTAGAGGACACTAAAAACCTTGGGCTTGCCCCACATTTTCTGATAACTGCTTCTTGAATGTTGATGATGTCACTTTGGCTACATCAAAACCACCAGCACTTCTATCCTGAACACTGGAAATAATGGGAATAATCAACAGGACCAAGTGAAGTGTAAACAGAAGGTTGAACATTCCAACAGACCCAGGTGGACTTCTCAACAGAACAGATGAAGTTTAGAGGATATAATATGTGACAGTCTAGGTAGGTTGTCATTGGAGGAGAACAACAGTGCCCTGGTTCATTTGTGCACCTGACTGAGACAGACATCTGGACTCAAGATGCAAGAACCCTTCTTTCAGTTTAACTTCTAGAGAAGCACTCTCCCAAAGACACTGCCCTGAGTAAAAACATGGGACTCGCCCTGAAAAATGAGACACAGGAGTGAGGGGGGTGTCCCATGATAGTGGGGAAGTGAGTTGATTCTGGACTTTAGTCTGAACTTTAAAGGAGTCATCTAAGACACTGAACCATCTTGGAGGAAAAGTTGGACACTGGGAGTAGCTCCTTCAAAGTTCAGACTAAAATCTGGAGTGGATTGATTTTCCCACTTACATGGAAGCCACAGCTGGCGTCCTATTGGGCAGTTGTGACTATGTAACAGTGTGATGTAGTTTGAGCATTGGACTATGATCCTGGAGACCAGGGTTTCATTTCCCACTCAGCAGTGGAAACCCACCTTGGGCATGTCACATTCTCTCAGCCCTAGAAAACCCCATGATAGGTTTGCCTTAGAGTTGCCACCAGTTGGAAATGACTCAAAGGCACACAGTAACAACCTAAAGTTATGCATTCACAACCACTACATAGTCATTATTCTTATGCAGCCCTAGCAGTTGCAAATGCGTAACTCTAGGTTGCTTGTTCAGAATTGGGACTGTGAAAGTCCCTTAAACTCCATTTACTGGGAAGCAGCTGCTGGGGTCAACAAAGATCTGTTTCCCTACTGATCAGGAAATAGTTGACTGATGTGCCTGTCCTTCCTTGTGCCAAAGAGTGATTTCTGGTGTGGGGCAGGAGGGGGTTTGTGTCTGGGCTCTTTTTTCTGCCTGTTGCACCAGAGATTATTCATGGGAGAGGGTGAGCATGTCAAGCAATCTAAGATCCCAGCAACTGCTTACCAGTAAGTGGGGTCTGTGAGGGTCATGTAGGAATGCACTATGTAACAACACAGCTACAATGCTACACAGTATGCAATGTTTGCACAGGATTCTGGTGAGCTAGTGCTATGTGGCATGCATGCTTTTAACACCTATTTCACAGGACAGTCCTCTCTCCACATTTGTGGGTTTCACCTTTGTAAATTTGTAAATTTAATTATTTGCAAGAAGTGCACATACCTTACCCTCCCCATTCTCCTCCTCCTGTTCCTTGCATTTTGCCACGCACAGAGAGGGAAGGCAAGAGCCTGGACAAAAGGCAAGGTGGGAGGAAGGTGCCTTCCTTCTCCCCTCCAGAGCTCCCCTCCCATTCCCTTGCGTCTGGCCCTGGTGCACAAGAAGCCAGGGAATGGGAGGAGAGAGCTCTGGAAAGGAAGGGGAGGGGGATGGCAGGATCACAATTTCCCTACTTTTGCAAGGGTTTTGTGCCCCAAACCATCACAAAAGTTGAGAGGTAACTGTAATTCATCCACCCCCAAGTGATGTTCCACTCTTAGTTTTAAAGTGTCCACCCTGACCTGTGTAGCCTCTAGTCAGAGCAGGACAGCGAATCTGCCCTAGGTTTCAGTCTGAACTTGGGGGGAGCTATCTGAGCTGCAGAGCCTCATTTCTCATACTTCTGGAACTCTTTCAGATAGATTCAGTACTGTGGACAACCCCTTTAAAGTCTGGACAAAAACTCAAGAGTGGATTAACAGTCATGGAAACCAGCCATGCCCCAAACTCTGGCTCTCTAGCAGCTGTGGCTGACAGTCCCTTTCTCCCCTGTGATGTTGTCAGCCAGAAGAAAATTTCCAAGCAAATTTCTCCTATATACAAAAAAAGTCACACTGTGTTTTCTGGCACAGCAAAGAGGATTCCAAAAAAAGGCAATGGAAGAAGAAAGCAAGGCAAGCTTTTTCTCTTCCTGCCCTTTCTTTGCCTTGAGAGACCAGTAATTGTTGCTGACATTTTGAGAAAGAATAGATCTAGCACCTGCTTGAGACTTCCCACTTTTCTTCCTGCCTTCCTTTCTTTTCTTTGCTTTCTTCAAAGTCCTGTATTCATCACTCATCCAAGCACAACAAGGAAAACCTGAAAGGAATTTCCCAGTCCATGCTTTCTACAATGCTTCCAAATATAAATACTTAATAGTTCTGTTGCTTTGATTCACAATCCAAAAAGCTGGGTGTGGTCTGGTGGTGAGCATGTGAGGCTTGTGAGCCCATCCATACTGCACGCTTATAGCACTATGAAACTACTTGAACTGCCATGTTTTAATCCTAGGGGATCCAAGTGTTTGCAGAATGGTGTCGTGCAGTGGGTCTTAACCTGGAGCCCAACTTATGGCAACCCTAATGTGAACCTATCACAAGGGTTTTTTGGCAAGATTTGTTCAGAGAGGATTTGCCTTTATCTTCCTCTGAGGCTCAGAGAATGTGACTTGCCCAAGGTCAATCAGTGTTTGCATGTAAATCTGAATCCTAGTCTCCAGAAGCCTTTAATGAATAAATAAATATTTGTATATTTAAACACATATTTGAACAGTTAAATCTAAATTTAAATAAATTTTGAGTTAAATCTTGGGGGTCCCTGAAATCAAATTATATCTACAAGGGATCCCTGGAAGTTAAGAACCACTGGTGTAGTGGTTTTAGACTACAACCCTTGAGACCAGGGTTCAATTGCCCACTTGGCCATGGAAACCTACTGGGTGGCCTTGGATGTATCTCACACTCTCAGCCCCAGAACACGTTGTGATAGGTTCGCTTTAGGGTTGCCATAAGTCAGAAGCAACTTGACAGCACACAACAACAACAAAGCAATACAGCACTCCAGCTGAGGATTCTAAATGCCCCTCCCTAAACTATAAATCCCAGGATTTCATACGTAGAACCATGACAGTTCAAGTGAAATAATTATGCTATGATTCTATGAATGGCCCTCCCTGGACTTGGGAGATTTGGGTTCTAGCCATTTAAACCATGGAACTTACCGGATAACCTTGGGCCAGTCACTCTCCTATCTGACCTGCACAGCATGGGGACTGGATAGATGGCTCTTGTGGTCTCTTCTGTAGGAGTCTATCTTCCCAAAATATATTCAGCAATTTAAACTCTTTCAGACTAAAAATACAAATGGGATTACCAACAGCACCTCTGACATTGGCAGCCTGGAGGTGAGAAAAGCTTGATGGGAGGACAACCAGAAAGATAACTGGATAGATGTGGAAGAGCAGAGTGGCTAACAGAGACGAGGTTGCAGTGAGCCAAAAGGAGAGTTGTTTCAGCACCCAGGACAGTTCCCACAGACAGCCAAATCACCTGCTCCAAAATTTCAACTGAAATCTTCTGGCACCAATGAGTGCCTGAAAATTCTGAGGCCACACCTCACAAGGAACCTGAAGCGGCAGGCCTCTAGCTAAAAACTTATTTGGCTCTTCCAGGTAACAGTTCATTGGTTCACCTCTTTGTTGTTGTTGTGTGTCTTTCAAGTCTAAGAACAACTAAGAAGCTATCACGGGGTTTCCTTGGCCAGATTTGTTCAGAAGAAGTTTGCCATTGCTTTTTTCTGTGGCTGAGAGAGACTGACTTGCCCTAGGTGACCCAATGACTTTCCATGGCTGAACAGGGATTCAAATGCTGGAATCCAACACTTAAGACTACTACACCGCACTGGCTCTGGTTAACCTCTTCTCACACCTTTTATAGTCTTCCCCAATAGAGACCACTAGAACAATTGTTCTCAAACTCTTGTCATCCTGATGTCTGGACTTCAGCTCCCAGAATTCCTGAATTTGGGCCATACTGGATGAGACTTCTGGGAGTTGAAGTCTAATACACACAGAGGAGTAGCGTTTTAGAACCACTGCTCTCAGAGAAGGAGAGCCTCAGGGGATTGGTACGCTGAACCAGACTGTCTTGTGAATTGCTGTGCATGGCTGCAGGTTGGACTAGATGGCTTTTGTAATCTCTTCCAGCTTTTATGATTCTAGTGTTAAGGAGGGGGCATCAATCTCATGGAAAGCAGCTTAGTAGTGCATTCAGATTTTCATTTCTCAGGCCATGTGGTGGAGGTGAAGTATTTCCTGCAAAGGCGAACCAGCAGCATGAATGAGCTCACCTTAATCCTCCATTTTCATTCACTTTCCGGAGGCTCTAATACCCAGTTCCTGAATGTATTATGGTCTCTTAACTATTCCCTTTTGTTTCCCTTGCTCTCTGCCTCACCATCTGCCCACCCGCCTGCTGGATTTACTATGAAATCCAATCCTCCCCAGTGGAGGGAGTCTTCTGAATTGGAACTGCGAGAAAGGAAGGACTTTTAAAAAGCAAGCCTACTGCAAGCTGTGCTTTCCACCCTGCTGAGCTTAGATTATTTGGCTCCAGCTGCTGCTGGTTTTACTGCTTTCCCAATGATCTCCCCTTGGGGACTAGAGTCTTTCTTTGGGTCCACAAGACCAGGGCTGAGCACTGATTGAAAACTTCACAGGCATAGGCAACGATTGTTGGTCCAGGTGGCATTTAGCTCTCCAGGGGCCACACAAATTGCTGATTGCAGAAGTGGAAGGAAGGTGGGTTTTGGTTTTGAAAAACGGGTATTTAGGGATGTTAAGCACTGCAGGTGGAGGCCTGTGATCACTTTCAAGTTTTTCAGACGGACAGTTGACTTTGTTTCTTCCTTCTTTTCTTCCTTTTTCCTTTTTGGGACTTTGGTCCCCCCAAAAGGAGAGCCACCAAAGAAGTTTGGAAGGACTGCGGTCCTCAAAAAAGAAATTAAAAAAAAGCACTGGGTGCAACATATACCCTTTGGGCCACATTTTGCCCACTTGATCCAGTGGAACGTAAGGAGGTTGAAGGCAACCTCCAGCCCAGCAGCCATTGATTGGGGACACTGTGGTGAAGAACTTTCTCCATCAAGCAGGGGATAGATCAAATCTCCTCCAACGTAATCCTTCACAACACCATGGTCAGCATATAAGAAGCCCCTACCTTTTGATGCCCCTGTTATTATTTTCTCTTCTGATGCTTTGAAATTAAGGACAAACTCCATTAATTCAACACTTGGCCAGTTCTCTTTACCCCTACAGTGGCTCACTTAGGACCACTCTCATACCTGTGCTGCTTGCAAAGTGAGCTGTGAGGGGGAAGGAACCAAGCTAAGAAATTTGGCAAGCAGCGCACTCATGGATGGTCCCATGTGAGCCTCTGTAAGTCCTTCATACAGTACAGTCCATGGGTTCTGCTTTTCAACCAATTCCATTTTCTGACAGTGCTCCTGTCCATTACCTGCCAGATAACTGGGGGAAGCCCATACTGTGAGTGACTCACATGGCACTATACATGTGCTGTTAATATTTCTGGAGAATGTGCAATGGTGCATTGTTACTATACCCTACCACCCCTCCTATGAGGTATGCCATTTTCATAAATTGGACTTACTAATGACCAGAGAACACATTTGGGGTCATAAAAGTTCATACAGGCATTTTTGAATGCAATGAAAGATGAACTGCCCAGACTGGTGAGCAGTCAGAGACCGTCCCGTAATCTTACCTTACAGAGATCTTCCCTACACACCCTACCTGACCAAATAGTAACAGATTGTCATGAGTCCCATCAATGTTTTTCACTCCAGAGTTAAGCAATCAGCCCCTTCCAGACCCTGTTGTCAATATCATGGGAAAGCCATTATGGCTTTAATGCACTCCTCCAATGTCTGAAATAGAGTATAACAATCCTAGCTTCAACTCCAGCCCAGTGTAGTGCATAGTACATAGCGTCTCAGACTTCTCCTCCTCCATGCTACCTTTAGACATTGTCTGAGTCCCTCTGCTGTGACCCCTTCTTTAAGACTGGTAACTATCACTTTTTCCACCTAATCTCTCTCTATCCAACCAATCTTGCTTTACTTTCTGATAGCCGTTTATGGTTCTTAAGAGTGTATGATTCCTTATATGTTTGTCAATTCAAATAAAATACTTCGTTTAACTTTAATTGGAGTCTCTCTACAGTTAGTGCTAGTATTCATAGGTGAAAATCCTGTCACTACCCTCCTCTTCCATGCCTCCTTTGAGCTACAATTCCCCTAAATTCTAAGGAGATGCTGGCATTGTGCATAGACTCCAATGTCCCCCACCTCTAGGGTAACAGCATCTAGCTGACAGCAGCATAAGCACAGTTGCATGCACGGGAACATAGAAGTATATTGAGAAGTACATGAATGAGCTTTGTTTTTGCAATGTGGACTCTACACATTTTTGCAATGTGGACTCTACACATTGCATGGCACATTGGGTTGTCAGCCATGCTCATGGATCATTGAGCCACAGAGGCTGCACTGCTTGGGATTCAGTATAAGGCTTGCTTAAACATAACTCCACTTGTGGATATTTATGTTATGCTGAACTGAGGCAAAATGTTGGCCTACAATTCTGCATGTTCTCAGCCTGTGAAAATTCCAGCAGCCTCAGCCTGAGAACAAAAAGACTTGAAAATGTTGTATTCTGTGAATGTGGTGGCATACAGAGCTGAAAGAGGACCAGGCAGTCGCTCTTTCTGGGTCTCATAGGACACCACCACACCTCCTTCCCAACCCACATGCTTAATACTATTTGTATTTGGAGAAATCTCTTTTTCTACTGCAAAATCAGGATGTAAGCCAAAAGAACTAGCAGAAGTATAATTTCCCTTTCATCTTCTTCTTTAAAGGTAATGTAAAATATTCAAAGAGGTTTTCTCCAAGCCATTCTTTGGATATATTCAAGCTAAAATGGCAAAAGAATAGGGACAGGACATCAGTTGGGGCTCCCTTTGAAATACTCTGTAACTGTGCCACTGTGTATGCCAAATAAGGACCACTTTGAAAGGTGAGAAGGTTGTGTGCATGTGCAAGAGAGAGAGAATGACAAACAGAGAACTATCAAAAGATTAAAACTTTCTTCCCAAATCTTTGGCACTTGAAATGGTCATCAATATTCGACAGACAAGATCCTACATTGTATAGCACTAATCTCCACATTCTGAGTTGCACATTGTGTTGAACTACAATATTGTTCAACTGAATGTGTGACAAAGCATCTTTTTAAACTACAGTTGGCCCTCCCCATCCGGGTTAGGGACCTCCATAAAAGTGGGAAAACCACAAATATCAAAATGTGTGTGTCTGAGGGAACAGGGCTGAGGCATGGTGGGAAGAACAGCACCCAAACCAGGTCAAGGAAAGCAGAGAGAAGGGGGGGTATTGACATAGTGCTCCTATATTTTCTCTCTCACACCTATCTTCTTCCTTGAGTGTGCATTGGGAGAGGGTTTGCAGGGCAGAAAAACTGGGCTGTGAACCATTCTTAGCTGTCCGGGCAGTGGCTGGTGGAGGAGGAGAACTAGAGGTGGGTTTTTAAAGGGTTGTGTGGCCTAGTCAGAGATGCCAAGAGGGAAGGCTCCTCCAGGAAAGAAGCACTTGAGCTGGGGAGCAGGGGTTGAAGAAATTCATAGATAATCAAATCCGTGAAAGTCAAACCTTCAAATGTGCTGGCTGTAAACATTTACAGTGTTATGGTTCCACTTTAAGCACCATAATTCAGTCCTATGGAATCCTGGAAACTGCACCTCTGGTAAACAGCAGCAAGAATCTTTCAAGAATGGGGCAAAGCCAAGGGTGAGATTGGAGGTAGACACTGCAGTAGACTTTTTTCAAACTTCAGAGTAGTTGGAATGTTTGTTGACATTCCATAACATCTCAGCAACTGAGCTGATGAGCAAGACAGAGAAGCCTACAGGAGCGCATCTCATTCAAACCTCTTCTTACACAGTCAGCAACTGTGAAATTTTCAATTAGTGACTTTTTGTTAGGCTTATCTGATCTTTGCACCTCTTTTCTCATTGTTGCAGCTGCAAATTTGCCAATATCTATCCAACTGTTCGTTGTGAAGTCCCCAAACGTTTATCTCTACACCAGTGATGAAACTGCAGACACAGAGGGCTTTAGGAAGGCTAAAATACAAACATGAATGAAAAGCGAGATGAATACATCCTTTTCTGACCTGAACAGCCATACAAAACAAGGGAACAGCAGAGAATAAAAGAGCAAAAATAAGAGGTTTTCAACGCCTTTATATTAGGGCTGTCTAACACATATTTTGTGTGCGTGTCTTTCTATGTAGGTATCTACATAAGTTACACACCCGCATAGGTAAAGATGTATAGACTGACCTCTTGAGATTAAAATCCAAGGCACTTTTTTTTTGTTTTACTGTTTTGTTTCTTTACAGTGAACAGGTTAAAGCCATTAGTTTTGGAGTCAGACATGATTGTTTCTGGGGATGGGTCTTGCTGGCCACTTGGATCAGTGTTTGCTAGGCTGGTGGACTGGCACCCCATTCTCTTCCCTGCCACATGCCTTGGGGTGATTCTCTAGTCGCATCTTAGAAAACAAACCCTGGGCCTTCCAGTTTGGACTTGGGCACAAACAGCTACATGCGCATTGACAGTGGGTGTGTCCTAGGTCAACAGAGTGGTAAATTTGCTCTGGGTTTTAGTCTGAACTGTAAAGGCACTGAAGCTGCTTTGGGGATCAGGTTCATCACCTTGAATAGTGCCTTTAAATTTGGAATATTAAACCTGGAGCAGATTCACTGCCCCATTGACCTAGAAGTCATCAACCATATACAACAGCTAGCTCCTTTAGCCAGCCTCTGCTTCTCTCAGTCTGAGGCAAGTAAATTGGCTTTATTGTTTATTACTGGGAAAACGTTTCTGCTTGCAGAGTTCTAGATTGTGTTGGCTTGAAGCCAACCCAGGAGCAGGCCTGGCTGGGTTTTAATCTAGTCAGCTGGCCACCTAACATGTTGGCACAAAGAGAAAGAAGCCCAGCAAGAAATATAATGCTTTAAATAGACTATCTATTTCTTATTCTGGCTCACACTAATGCCAGGGTCTGCAGCTGGTAGCCTGTTGCCCTGCCATCTGGCCCAGATCACCCACTTGGCCCACCATCCATGTTCCACAATTGCAAGCAAAAGGCTATGTCTCTGCTGTTCCAGTTTCCCTTTTTGTCCTTCTGGGGATTCCAAGATCAGTCTGAGCTTGGAAATGCAACTTCTTTGGCCCAAATCTACAGCCAGTAGCTCTTCATTAAAAGAAAAAAATATATATCATGCTAGATAACCAAACCGAAATAGTGAATTGGAGAGGAGAGAGGATATATCAAGCTTAGCGATTTAACATTAATGTGGAGAGGGCTTCATGATGACTGCATTGACTAGCAAAAGAATTTCATCTGGACATCTTAGCACTAACACTATGGACACTTTTTTAAAAAATTAAAACAAAAGAAGAGTATTTGGAGAAGAAAACTAGGAAGACTCCAAACCAGGAAGTACAATTGCAAAAGTCAGGACAGGGAATTGTAGAAACTGTAATCCCCATCCAAAAAATTTATCTCCCTAACTCTGGCATTAAGGTCCAAAGAATTGTAATGGCCACAGAGATATAGACCTCTGGCAAACAGCGGACCTCCCAAATTCCTCCCCCACAACAACTGGATGAAACTTCATCTTCCAAGTTCAGGAGGAGATGGGGAGGGAGGGCGAGAGGTTCTGTCCGAAAGGAATTCTCTCCCCAGTAAGAAGGAACACAGCATAGTAGGCACAGCATGTGGTTAAACGTCTCCCAGCAATTATTTGGGGGTGGGGTCTAGGGGATGGATTCATCATATATAAAGAAGAGCTAGGAAGAATCCATTAGTTCTGCCGTGGAGGGGAATCACAGGGCCATCCCTACCATCAGGCAGAATGAGGAAGCAGAAAGGGCAACACATTGTGGATTATCTCCTTGGTCATTACATTTTTAATGCAGGAAGTGAGGCACTTGGAGGAGTGGTCACTTCAGGTGCCAAAAGAACTTGACTGGCCTTATGCAGAAGCAGGAAGAACTAAAACAACCGATAAAACTGGAAATCTGAGAATGCATTTTTAAAAGAATTCATTCCACAGGTTAGCCCATCCCATTTGGACCAAGAAACATGTACATGGTGTTCCTTGAGGACTCTGAGAGGGACAATGTATATGAATTTATAATTAAAAGCCTTGCGTATACAGTAATAGCAATTTTTGTTTGCTATCAGGTTGACTTTGACTCCTGGTAACCCTATGCATGGGAGGCCATCAACCTCCCTGCTTAGGTTCTTTCAAACTCAGGGCTCTGGCTTACTTCATTAAGTCTATGCATCTGTAAGGTGGTCTTCCTCTTTTCCTACTGCCTTCCACTTTGCCGAGCACTGCCCTCTTTGCCATGCTGTCACGCTGTCTAATGATGCACTCCAACAGCCTCAATTCAGTCATCTTGGCTTCTAGGAAGAATTCAAGCCTAATTTTGTCTCAAACTCATTCATTCATCTTTTTGGTGGCCTAAGGTATCTGTAGAACTCTCCTCCAGCACTAAATTCCAAATGTATTTTTTTCCAGTCTGCTTTCTTCACTGTCAAGTTTTCCTGTCCATACAGAGACATGGGAAATACTATGGCACAGATGATCCTGACTTTTCTACCTACTGAGGTATATTTGTACTTGAGGAACTTACCTAGTTCTTTCACAGCTGCCCTTCCAAGTCTTAGTCTTCTTGTGATTTCTTGACTTGTTAATTGCCATCAAGTTGACTTCAACCAGAGATAAAAGAGATTATAGGAGCAGATATACCAGTATGTCCAAATATTGCATTGTTGTCTATATATGATAAGGTTGAGTGTACTCAAGTAAAGAAAGAATTAATAACAAATTTGTTAACTGCAGCGAGATTAATAATAGCAAAAAAATGGAAAGCAAATGAAAAATTTCAAATAGAGGAATGGTATAACGAAGTGTGGAAAATTGCAATTAATGATAAACTGACATGTAGAATTAGGTTTATGAAAGGTTTGGTTAAAGGGAATGATTTTGAAGAAATTTGGAAAATATTTTTGGATAAAGTTCTGAAAAGAGATAGTAATACTACCCTGTCAAAAGAAGAATGGCAATTTTGGAAAGTGGATTAAATAAAAAGTTGGCTCTGGGGGGTGGGTATTTTTTAGTTTTAGTTTTGTTTTTCTTTTATGTTGTATATTTTGTAATTCTTAGTAGGTGTGTGTGTTAAACTTGTGATTTATAGATTTAAATGGATAAGTGATGTCAATGTTTTTTTTTAAAAAAAAAAGTTAAAAGAATTAACAATAGAAATAGATTAAAGGGGATGTGAAAAATATTGAATTAAATGTGAAATTATAACAGTTGAACAGATTTATAAATTTAAGGGTAAAGGTGCAAAATAACAATGAAAGTTAGTATTGCTTAAGAGAAGAGAAAAAAAGAAAAAGAAATTTTTTTTTAATTCACTATTATGTATATCACATGGTGTTTAATTTTTTTTTCTTGTTTTGTATTTGTGATTTAGTTATATAATTAATAAAAAAAAATAAAAAAAATAAAAAAAAGTTGACTTCAACCTATGGCAACCCCATGAATGAGAGGCCCCAACCCTATCCTTCCTCCACTGCCCTGCTCATATCTTGCAGATTCAGGGGCATCTCTTCCTTGATTGGGTCTATCCACCTGTAATGTGGCCTTCCTCTTTTCCTGCTGCCTTCCATGTTGCCAAGTGTTACTGTGTTTTCTAGTAATTGAGGCCTTCTCATGACATGACCAAAGTACAACTGCCTCAGTTTAGTCATCTTGAAGTTCAGGCTTGATTTGCTCTAGGACCTATTCATTTGTCTCTTTAGCAGTTCAAGATATCAGCAGAATTCTTCTCCAGCACATTTTGAAGGAGTTATTTTCTTCCTATCAGCTTTCTTCATTATCCACCTTTTCCAACCATACATAGAAACTGGATATATGATGGCACAGACAATCTTAATTTTAGTATTCAGTGATATATCTTTACACTTCAGGATAACTCACCAGTTCTTTCATAGTTGTCCTTCCAAGTCCCAGTCTTCTGATTTCTCGGATGCAGTCTCTATTCTGATGAATGACTGAGCCAAGGTATGGAAAATCTTGAACTTTTTCAATATCTTCATTGTCTGCTTTAAGGTTATGTAAATCATCCATATCCATTATTTTTGTTTTCATAATGTTTAACTGTAAACCTGCCTTTGCATCTTCTGCCTTGATTCAGTAATTGATTTCTTGACTACAGTCTCCATTTTGATTAATGATTGGGCCACAGTAGAGAAAAATCTTTAACTGTTTCAATGTACTCATTGCCCATTTTAAAGTTTTTCATTTGTTTGTCATAATTATTAATGCTTTTTGCTTTTAACAAAACCCTTGAAGAAGACCATATAAACATTTTGTGGCCACAAAGCTTGGGCTACTTTGTGGAATAAAAGCTCAAGCCCTGTGACTTATTCTCTCCTTCTTGCCATGTCTTGGGTATCACACACCTTGAACCTGGGCCAGCTCTGCCTCAGGCAGCCAATTGACTAGGGCCAGTTCTGTTTGAATAATCAATACAGGCTCTGCCTTTCAGGCATCAATTGGTACGCTTTTTCTGTCAGCGGGTACAAAAGGAGCAAGGTGGAGGTGGCACCACGTGTGTGCTTTTAAAGCCTTCTCCCGTAATGAAATTGGCCCTCAAGGGTTCAGAACCCAAGTCCAGAGTTCGTGGAATAGGAATGGTATTAAGAGCAGTTCTGTGGGCAGGAAGGCCAAGCCAGTAATTAACTGAGGATGGAGTAGGGCTTTTAAGTAACTGTAGGAAAATGGGTATCTGGCTGTGCCCAGCCTTTCTCTACCAAGCCATGTTCTTTTAAAAAATAAATAAACTGAAAGAACTGACAGGGGGCAGAGTGAAAAGAAAGGCCTCAGTGATTGGTTTCTCACATGGTGGAACTGGCAGGAAAAATCTCCTGAGTTCTTAATGAGGAAATAGACTGTAATCTTATGAAAGCTCAGGGTAAAATAATTTGGTTTGGTTTAAAGGTGCCACCTGGCTTTTCACCTCCCTTCCATTTCCAACAGCCATTAATGAGATCTATTCAAACAAGAGAAGTAAGAGGGGGCAGATTAATCTGTTTCTTCCCCCCTCCCACACTTTCATTCTGGTTCCTTAAAAGATTTTCCAGCAGGGAGATGGTTTTTACAAATTGCAAAGAAATGAACAGAAAAGTCACTTGTGCCTCCTACATTTTTTTTCAAAGAAAATCTCCTATGGCTGGAACTCAGAGCATATGTATTCAGGAGTGGTTCATAAAAACTTTGGAAGAGCCATGTTGGATCTGGGTCCAACACCCCAAATCTGAGGAAGACCAAGTGGTCGCTTCTCGAAAGGACCTGAGATGGGCAAGAAGAGAAGAAACCATCCCCTCTTTGCTTCCTTTGCATTTGGCATTTTTCAAAAATAGCCTGCTTCAGACCATGAAGTTCCTAACTGCAACATCAAGTTCTCCTGGCTGTCAGACCGAAAAGGTTGACCAAAGACCAGTGAGTTTTAATGCAAAGGTAGACTGTCTTTGAATATGCAGGCTTCATTCCTAACTCTGAGGACTATCACAACACAAGAGTTAGACTAAATGATGTCCAGGACCCCTTCAAATGTAAGATGCATCTAATATAGCACCCTGTGACTTAATTTGCCAGCTGGCCTGCAAAGCTCCAGGTAACACATTAAAAGCAACATCATTATCTATAATAAATTGGGAAAGATGTCAGCATCCTTGGTATAATGAATAAAACCACTGTTTCTTAATGATGAATGGTACAAAAACTTTTGAAAGCACAAAAGTTACTTTCAAGAGTATTTGGGGTAAATTTCACCCCCTCCCAGTTTCATACTTGTTCTCTTACCAATCATAAGGTTGCTTTGTTTTTTTAAGTGACGTCTTGAAAATAACATTTATTTTCACAAACTAGCAGAGTTTCCAACTGGCCCTGCTATCAGTGGATTCTGGGAGATGTAGTCCAAGAAAGGAAGTCTGCCAAGGCCTGCTTCAAAGCAATCCTGCCTCGTGCCAAGCCCAAACCAAGATGAAACCTCTGGCTTCACAGTGGATGGGCATCCCTCATGTAGCAAGGCCTGAATCTCACAATGTAGTGCCCCTTCTTGCAGTGCTGTTTGGCTTTCTCTGTGTAATAAGGCTCAGCTAATCTCATTTTGGAAGTGCTTGTTTTCAAACCTGTATCTAACCACTTATACCAATACTGAAATTATCTGAACAAGAGATCTTTTCAACCAACAACTTCTCCTGGGCTTCTTGTCTTTGGCAAAATGCTTAAATATTCAACTAAGAGGAAGGACAGTCACCAGTAAAGCATGGAGCAGACATAGTCTCCATTGCTACATATGGGAATGCCGAGAGGCAAAGGAGTGGGAACATCAGGGAAATGGATTTTGACTAAACATTACCAAGGACTTCCTAGCCATTAAGACAGTGAAACTGCCTGTCTTGGGAGGAGGAAGGCTTTCATTGGAGGCATTTAAGCAGAGGCGGAATGGCTATCTGTCCAGAATGATGTAGCTGAATCCTGTGCTGCAGAGCAAGGGGCTAAGCTAAATGCCCTCCCGGACCCCTTCCACTTTATAATTAGACATCTCAGCTTTCCAACCTTTTCCTTTTTTAAAGAAATGGCCATGCAGGCTACCCACAGAGCTTGTGAAAGTTCCTTTTGCAGGCCACCACTTGCAAAACCCTCACAGATAACTATGACATTCTGGGAATTGTAGTCCAAACAATATAATTTTCCCAAACTTGGGTGAACAGTGCGTCCCCTACTTGGTCCAGAACCTGTACCCCAGAAACAATCATGTGAGGGAGCAAGGGTTAGCCCCACTGTTCCTCTCAACTGGCTCACTGGATAAAAAAGAAGTACTTGAAAGTTACTTTATCATACTTTATAATATAGCAATATATTTCATAGGTAAAATAAACTATGGTTATGTTTTCTCCTAATAATCTTAATTTTTTCCTTTAAAAAAAAACAAACGAAACAGAAAGCGAGTAGTACAGAGCTTGTCTTTAAAGTGCAGCTTCCACACCAAAGCTCGATCATTGGAGAAACGCAAGAGCGCCAGGCAGGGTGGATGCGCCGCTGTTTTTGAAAGTGCTCCATGGTTCCAGCTACCACATTGGCCCCTCTTGGATGCAGGGAGGGAGCAGAGGATGGGAACTAGGGGGAGGACTGGAGATCCTACAAGGCTGGGGTCAGAATGAAAAGTGACAGGGGTGATGGGACCTTTCTCTTCCTCCCCTCCGTTATCCAGGAGTTGGCCACTTTCTGCTGTAGGTCGGTCATGGGTGATTATCAGCAAAGAGAAGCTGCAGCAAAGCAGTGGGAATCTGGGCTGAATGATGCTGCTGGAAACAACAGGAAAACTGGAGGGATTGAGGTAGAAATGGGGGGGGAGCCAGTGCTGCGAGGAAGGGCTTGTCTTCCAATCTTGATGACCCATTTGGAATTTAACATCTTGTGCTCTTCCTCCACCCTGACGCTACTGGCACTGGCTGGTAGCTTCATGAAACCCATGGCCCTGTTTCACTTAGGCGTCTCACCTTAGTTGGCCCTGGGAGGTGTGCTGCATTGGCAACAGCGATGGCTTGTTTCAAAAGGTTCTGCCCAAGAGCCGTGGCCAACAGGATGCCCCCAGCATGAGAACTCCTCTTTGCAGGTGAAGCACATGTTGAGAAAAAGCCCCCAGTAGGCCTTGGCAGAGACTGAACCTCTGCAGAATGCTGGATTGGGCAAGCAGTCTGATCATTCAAGACCTTTCCAAAATAAAAGGCAAGGGCTAGCATTCTGTCAGTGAGACTTGCCATAACACAAGAGACATATCCTGCTGACAGGGGCTGAAGTGGAGTTGCCATATGATCTTTGGGCTCCTATCAGAACAGTGGGTAGGAAGGATGAAGCAAGTTTGGAAATAGATATTTGTTGATCACCTGGGGAAAGCAGCTTGTTCCAGCTGAGCAGCTAGTAAAACTTCCTAATTTATTTGTGAGGGGAGTGTGATTCTTTATATGCCACAAATGCTTAAGAGTGAGGGAGAGGCCTACAGGCTAGTAATTTCTTGGGACTAAGGATTACATTGGGTGCAAAGCAAGAAATCCATAAATGGGTGTCCCACTTGCTGTCTTAGGCATTGCAGGAAGGGCTAAGTTACCTTGATGGGCTGGTTTTTAAAAACTCTTTCTACAGCATGTCGTTTCCTTGACTGAAAATTGCTCCAGAAGCTCCTACAAACTCTTGCAGAGTAGCAAAAGAAGACAGATGGGAGATTTTGATTAGGAATAGGAAATTTCTCTATTAAATTAGCATGACCCCACCCTTTCAGTGTGCACCTGATTTTAAAGAAAAGTCAGATGGAGAGACCCTACCTATTTGAGGAGGGTCTGAGCTGCTCTTCACCTGTTTTTGAAAAAGGCCCATGCAGAACATTGGCTAAGACAGAACTACAAATCAGGAGACAGTGGGATTGAATCTCTGTTCCACTTGGATCCCTCTCAGCCTGAACCATTGTTATCTGCAATTTTCCTATAATCATACTGCAATTTTCCAGTCAACACTAACTCATCTCATAGGGATAATAACACTAATTGATCTTCTATTACTAAATGACCTCATGTAATGGGAGACTGGAAATGTTATAAAGGAGCTAAATTCCCTCTATGAACTAGATGTTAGGGAGTGGCATCCTGGTCCAGTTATTATTGTATTCCTGGACAAATGGATCTCCTTTAAGCAGTGTCTCAATGGGAGTGGCTCCCTTTCTTGTTTTCCCCACTGCATGGAAGAAACAAAGGAGCTGGTGCCTTGAGGAGCCTTCTGAGTCTCAGATTCAGGAGTCAGCTAGTGCCTAGAAACTAAAGGTACAGCTGGCTCTGTTCTCCTTCTTCCCTTTGTGGGTCAGAGAGGTTGCATTGATGGGCCATGTGTGGCCCAGGAGCCAGACAATTCCCCACACGTTCTACAGCATGTATGTATGTTAAGTGAACATTTTTGCATTTAAAAACATACAGAAACACTAGAGAAATGGCAGTGCTGGTGGGGGGGAACAACAGAGGCTTTTCCCATTAAAAAAATTAAAATAAGGAGGCATTTCTAAAAGAAAATGAGTGGCTGAATTTCTGAGACTTGTATGGCAGAGCAGTACTCAGACTATAGTTCAGAAATTACAACCAAATCAAGGTTTAAATTATGTCCCATCATGACGAATGGACAGATTTTTCCAATCAACCAAACTATCCAGTCAGGGTCGTTTTTGTGGCCACAATGAACCCTGGGAAAGGCAATAACCTTTAGATAGGACTAGAGAACGCATGACAATTTTCCAGAGTCTGGTGAGGCAGCATGGGAACAGTAGTTCACCCACATCCAGAAGGGCACTGGAACCTGATGCTATTTGGACCTCAGCAGACCAAATTCTGATCTCTTGCTTGAGATTTGGAGTGTGGGTTTTGGTAGAGAGCCTATCTATATTTCATCACACATCCATAAAAACAAGGTCAAGGAACCTGGTGGTTTCCTAGCTGTGGTCAGACTGCAATTCCCCAGACACTCATCACTGGCTAGGCTAACTATAGATGAGAGGAGCTTCAGGCCAGCAACATCTGGAGGGCTACACATTCTCCAGCATGTGTTTCAAATGGTTTGTGCAACTGCTGGAGGGGCTGGGGGCATTTGTGTGTGTGTGTGTGTGTGTGTGCTTGCACCATGCTAGTGAGCTGCAACAGGGCATGCAACATTACAGGACACGATGTCATGTTATTTCCAGTTTCATTTTTCAGCCAACTTTCAGCTGATTATGCTAGCTTTTCAGGAGGTTTAAGGCATTTTAAGACATTCTGGAAAAGTTGGAAGAGGGGTGGGGGGCTTCAGGGGCCACAAATTGGGGAAGTGGGCCACATTTGGCCCATGGACTACATTTTCCTTACCAGCAGCTGCTCCCTTTGGATGTTACAATCTTGGACAGAATGGAGCGGATCCTGGTTTTTATCTGTGTTCCCACAACATTTTGGAGAGATCTTGAAGATAGTTTGGGCTCCAACCTCCCCCACCTTGGATTAAAGTGGGAGCCTCCCTGAGGTTTTGTGCCAAACTAGGCCACCTGAAAATTGCCCTGTCGTGTTGCTGGCACTGCAAAAAAGAAACTGGTGGGCGTTGAAGTGGATTCTTCCCTAAAGCACCATGGGTTTCCTAAGCAACTATGAGCTGAGAGAACACATGGCACTTACCGCTGTTGCTAAATGGCAGGTTCCCTCCCTCTTCCCCTCCTACTGTTTTAATTCATTTTTGCCTTTGTAACACTTGGGAATGCCGCACGGCTGCTGAAGGGGAGACAAAAGCAAAATTATTTGTTTTGAAAAAGGGAGTGTACAAAGAAAAATCCTCCACACGTTCCAGGCTCTTCCATGATTACCTGTGGCGATTTGTTGGCTGTGTTTTCCCTCCCTTTGCTCACAATTAACTGTCACTGCAGGATAGCACATAATTAATATCACTGAGCAATTACATGCTTGCTTTCCTGGTCCAGAAAGACATTAAATGTCACCTGCTTGGCTTCATCAAGAGAATCGAGTATCGTGAGTGCAGGGTTCAGGTTATGTGCCAAAAGGCCTCCCAGCTGAGCAGGGCAGCTCTGAATGGAAGCCAGCTACAAATGCATTTGGCCGACAACAGCAAGAAGTATGGCAGGCATGTGGATGAGGGGCACATGGCTTAGATTTGCAAGAAAGGGGAGCTCGGGTTCAAAAATGGGGTTGCTTTTTCATTCTGGTGGATGCCAAAGAGAAGGGCGGATCTGGAGGGCTAATGGGGAAAAAAAATCCCTGGACTTTTGGCAAAGACTGAACTACTGGGCAGAAAGACAAGTTTACAGAGGGAGAGGGGCAGCTAAGTGCCCCAGAAGAGCTGGATTCGGTACAATGCCTGCGTATGCCACAGAACACAGCCCCAACCTACACTGGGGCCATTTCGGCACTACAGTGTTAAACTGCTGCTATTCCACTTTCAACGCTCTGTGGAATTCTGGGGTTTGTAGTTTACTGAGACTGAAGAGCTCTTTGGCTGAGAATTCGAAGTGCCCTTCCCTAAACTACAAATCCCAGAATTCCATAGGAGGTTGATAGTGGAATAGCAACACTTTAACATTGTAGTGCGGAAATGGTCTGGGGATCCCTTCCAGATATTGTGAGGACTGCATCTCCCAACACTCCTGATCATCAGCAATGGGGCAGTGGCTCATTCAGCTCCATCCCATCCTGACTGGAGTGGTGTGCTTGGTTCTCAGCCAGTGGTCCTGGGATCATCTGTAGGGCAAGCATATGCCCCTGCTGGTGATCCTTAGCCCCTCCTCTTCCCCCATTTTGGTTTTCATCACTGTTAAATTTCCCACTCTCAGGGTCTCTCTGGCATTCTATGCCACTGGCTCTTTTAAAGACCCTGTTACCAAGAACATCGTGGCTGCTCCCTTGCTACAGCAGACAGAAGCCGTGGCCAAGGCAGATGGACAGGGTATGTAGGATTGTGTGCCCGTGTGCATGTGTGTGAGAGAGAGGAGATGGGGATGTTTATATGCCCTGAGGATGTGCCTATGGTATGATGAAGAGGGAAAAAATGGCTATTTGATGTACACTGAGCTTCCCAAGTATCACAGCTTTCATTTAATTCTTTTAAACAAGAAAAGAGAACAACTCTAGTCTGGTGGGGGAACTGTCAGGAACTGGAAGACTTCAGGGAGGAACAGAGACATCTGCACCATTCTCTCGGTGTTCACCTCACCTCAAGTCTTTACCAAAATTTCTTGGCCTCAAATGCCCCCGACCCCATCTAGAGGGCAATTTTGTCACTGCTGATATACTTCTTGTATTAAAAATGGTGTTGGTTGATCCAACATATGATGTAACTGCTCCGACGTTCTCTAGAAAACATGAGGGTGGCTTTAGGGCAGAAAAAAAGTGTTTTTTAAAGTGTTTTGTCTCCCAGCTTTTGAAGGGGGTTCTGGTAGCTCAAAAGGGCTATGTGACCCACAGGCTGCCATTTTCTGTTTCTGTTCTAGTTCTTAAGTCCAAAAGGCTGACTGAAAGCAGCAGAACCGGTGAAGTTTATCAGAACATAAACTGGTCATTCCCTACCTAATGGGACTGGTAGTTCTATGAAGGCTGAAGAGAGACTTGGGGTTCTTTGCAAAAAGCCATGACAGTTAAAACAGCTGACTGTGAAAATAGCCAAGAAACTAACATTCCTTCTGCATATTTTTTTAAAAGATCTTGTCAGTTTGTTCTCCCCTTTCCTGTCCCCTGTGCCAAAAGAACTTCCAGGTTCAACCCTAGGAATACTTGGGGCATGTCTGCATTACAAAGTTAAATCGTTCTCAGACCAGTTTAATTGTCAAGGCTCTCATCAAAGAATCTCAAAGATTGCCTGCACTACAGCAGCCTGTTTCTCCAAGGGCTTATTCCTCAAACCTACAATTCCTGGGAACCTTCAAGTGGGGAGGAAGCCCTAAAAGTAAAAGATGGGTAAACTTTGTTAAAATAAGCTATCAATTTGTAGCACAGGAAGGCCCTTGGGAATCCAGGAAAAGTGCAATCCAGGCTCCAAAAAATTAGCAAAAGAACCCTCAGTACATTTTGCGATGGGGGCTGGTAGAAAGGAGGAATGATCACTAGCTACAATGATAACTCAAGTTTGTGGGGATATTGTTTTAGAGCACCACTGGCAAGTTGAAAGGGCCCCAGGAAATTTTCTAGTGAGGTTGGCAGGCTTCTCTCTCTCAGGACCCTTTGAGCCCAAGCAAACTCCTCTTCTTTGACTGTGACCTTTCTCTTTGGAAGGCCCAACACTGCAGCTCACTCAAGAAAGCTTTGATTGTCTCGCTCTTTCTTCAGCAGCAGACTGTACCAGGGCACCTGTCCATCCCCCATCTCCTTGTGTGACTCCTCCCTTGATACCCAAAACCCTAAGTAGGAATGGCCTCCAAGGCAGATGATGGCGTTCTGAATCCTCTAAGCTCTTCTGTGGGAACCTCATAAATGGCACCTTTATAATTTCTGAAAAAAAGAAACCTCAGAGAAGAAACCCACCCCAATGGAAACTTTTACAACTGTCTCTTAATGCACAAGATGGGTGAAAGACTGGAGCGATGTCCCAACTCCTGGCTGAGAGGATGTGGGAGGGTGCAGAGATGGAAAAATGAGACAGGCACCCACTCTGATTTTCTTCTTCTTTGACCTTCACCAGCAAGATATGAAATGAGCAGAAGAGAGGGAGGAATCCAATGGAGAGAGGGAGAGAAGCAGGGAAGGAAAGAAAGAGATAAACAACCCCGTCGCATATGGCTTCGGGGTCCACACAGTGGAATGGTCCCACCCCGCCCTGCCCCGCCTGACCCCCAGCTCTGTCACGTCAGCGCCCCAGGGTTGGCTTTGTTTTCGATTTGAAGACCTGAGATTGAATGTGGATTTCCAATAGTCCACCAAACCAATGTGGCGGGGGACTCTGTCGATAACACCCCTCCCCGCCCTGTTCCTCCACTCCGCCCTCCACTTCGCCCTGTGCAGAGGCAGCAAAACTGAGGGCATATTGGTCCAGGACCCGGGCAAAGCCGACATGCCTGGCTTCTCAGCACCCTCTGGGGCTGGGATCGAGTTGCCCTTGAGCAGATTTTTCTGTGTATTTTTGTTTTTAAAAAGACTCCTCACCCGTTCCCCATGCAGTTTGGCACCGGCTGTGATTCAGCAACTACTTGAGCTGGTATATGGGGTGGGGAAGGACGTGGAGCTGACTCCAAGGGGGCTGTCCGAGAGCGGCGTTGGGGAGGGGCCCACGCCCATGCTTATTCCCCGGACCTCGAGGATGGTGGTGAGGAGCTGCTGCTGCTGCTGGCGCAAAGCGTCCGTGATCAGTAAAGGCAGGGAGTTGAAGCTCACGGCCAACTGCTCCAGTTTGGCCTCCAACCCACCAATCTGCTTCTCCAGGTCTTCGCTCCGGTCGTTCAGTTCTGTGATGAGGTCATACATGACATTCTGCATCTGGGGAGAAAAGGGAAGCAGAGAGGCCAGCTGCTTTGTGTCACTTCCTCTACCTCAAGGATGGGCCCAGGACTGAAAACAACATTGCTCTGAAATGCCTAAAAACGATCTCTGGATATGGAGGACCATTTCCACCATTTTTGGAGTTCCTAGGGCTCAAAATAAAATTTTCATAAATCCACCCTCCCTTTTTCTGCCATAAAATGCCCTCTAGAGGCCCAGGAAGGGCCAAAACCATTCCCCCAATGTCCCCTAGAGCAGTGGTTCTCAACCTTCCTAATGCTGCGACCCCTTAATACAGTTCCTCATGTTGTGGTGACCCCCAACCATAAAATCATTTTCGTTATTATTTATTTATTTATTTATGTATTATTTATTTAGTTAGTTATTTCCAACATCAAATAGATTGGAAACACTGCCCTAAATCACTGCTCTGAGTAGACTTCTAATGCCTAAAAACTGGTAACCCTCCCCCCCTTTTTTAAGCACAGAAAGTGTCCATGAATGCCAGAATTAAGGCAGTAGTTCTAGTTCTGAATGTTGGATTTCCACAGTTCAAAAAGCTAGTCACTTCCAAAGGCAATGCCGAAACAGCCCACATTTTACACGAGGCGCAGGGAGGAAAGGACAGGGAGAGAGGAAAGATGGCGGCGGCATAAGCAGACGCGTTTTCTTTCACTCCCTCCCTCCCTCCCTCCCTTAAAGGGAGTGCGGACGCTGAACATACAAAAAGCGAGGAATGG
Source organism: Ctenosaura bakeri (assembly GCA_948474755.1). Taxonomy (NCBI): domain Eukaryota; kingdom Metazoa; phylum Chordata; class Lepidosauria; order Squamata; family Iguanidae; genus Ctenosaura; species Ctenosaura bakeri. The sequence continues at coordinate 267,525 of CAOLHI010001294.1, forward strand.
AAGACAGTCAGGGCGAAGAACACAACACGTGCGTGTGGCAAGCGCCAAGGGTCCACGCACAACAAAAGCAAGAGGAGAAAGTCATCCTGGCTATTTCTGCACTAGACTGTTATAGCGCTATGATTCCACTTTCACCATCCTATGGAATCCTGGGGTTTGCAGTTTGAACTGCAAACCCCAGGATTCCATAGGATGGTGAAAGTGGAATCATAGCGCTATAACACTGGAATGTGGAAATGGCCAAAGTCCACAGGCTGGATCAGAGCAGCGCTTTTGGGTCAAAAAACAAACAGACAAAAAAAACCCCAACCAAGGAGCCTCGAGGGCTCTTGCTACATAAACCGAAGCCCTTGGCTGACGCCCCCTGCTCCTTTCCCGACCGAGTTCTCAGTCTTGGAGGGACCGATCTCCCCCGTTGGATGGCAGATCCGCCGCGGGAAAGTTTCCCCCTTTGCCTGCTGGACCAAAGGCAACAGCCACACCAACAACTCCCACGGAGCGGCATGCCCAGAATGAATGAGCGACTGGGCAATCGCTGCTGCTGCAGCCCCGCCACTTTGGGAAGCAAGCGGAGCCCAGCTGCTCACTCGCCCCAGCAAGCAACTCTGTTCGCCAGCATGAATGAGCGTGAGGCAAAGAGGGTGAGGGGACGGGGTCTTACCTCCCAGACGTCCCGCTGCAGCGCCATAAAACCTGAATGGGAAGCCCTGTGTGTGTGTGTGTGTGTGTGTGTGTGTGTGTGTGTGTGTGGTGCGGGCACGAGCATCCAAGCAGCGCCCGGCTGCTCACTCGCCCCGGCAAGCAACTCTGACTCTGCAAGCCGGCATGAAGGGGAAAGGAACACTGAAGGGGAAGCCCTCTGTGTGTGTGTATGGTGTGGGCGCGAGCGTCCAAGCAGCGCCCGCCTGCTCACTCACCCCAGCAAGCAACTCTGACTCTGCAAGCCGGCATGAAGGGGAAAGGTACACTGAAGGGGAAGCCCTCCGTGTGTGTGTGTGTGTGTGTGTGTGTGTGTGTGGTGCAGGCGTGAGGGTCCAAGCAGCGCCTGGCTGCGCCCGGCTGCATGCCTCCTCTCCCCTCCCGCCAGCGCGGGGGTCTCCTCTCCTCACCTCCACCTTAACGCTCCGGCTCCAGCTCTCTCCTCTCGGTCTCCTCACCTCTGCCTTAACATTCAGGCTCCAGCTCTCTCCTCCCGCTCTCCACACCTCCGGCTCCACCTCAGGCTCCTCCAGTGCTTTCCCACCAGGCAGGGAAAGACGGGGAAACGCCCAGCATGCCTCCTCTCCCCTCCTCCCAGCGCAGGGGTCTCAGAAGCACTGCTCCCATTGGCTGTGAGGCCAACTGCTCCCATTGGCTGTGAGGCCAACCTTCTTTTAAAAGGGGGGGCAGGATTGAGGAGCGGCGACCCCTGTGAAATGGTCGTTCGACCCCCAAAGGGGTCCCGACCCCCAGGTTGAGAACCACTGCCCTAGAGGGTGTTTGTAGGCAAAAAAAGATTTTGGTTTCTTTTTGTGGAAGGGGGTGTGGTCTTCTAAGGTCTCCTGGGAGAGCTAATACAGTCCCCTAGCATTCCACAGTTGCCAATCGCTCCTCTATCTCCTGATCCTAAAAATAATGCATTAACCAGTTAGTAGGAATACTAGCTAGGGGCACACAGGGTCATTTCTGTCATGCATCTCCCTGAGCCATTTTAGCTTCAGGAGAGACCTTTTTTAGCAACAGGAAGTGAGCAGAAGTCAGTTTTTGGTTCACTTCCTGTTTTTAAAAAAGATCTCTCCTGGGCCTAAAGTGACTGGGGCCACAATGGTGGCAAAAATGGCCCACATTCCTCTTGGAGGGGCATTTGGAGGGGGGAAAAGGTTATTTTAATCCCTGAAGGTTCCAGAGAGCCACCAAAAGAGCCCTGGGGGTGGATGTGGACTGCAGGCTGCATTTTGCCCCTCTTGCCCTAATGGTTTACTCTTTTTTTTTTTTTTTGCGATGATAATGAGGGCAAAACAATACTCTTTTTACAGAGTAGGAAAAAAACAAAAACAAACAAAACAAACAAAACCCAAACCAAAACAAAACTGTAAGATAGGGCTGTGAAGTTTAACATTTAGTTACATCCAAAATATGGGGAGGGGATCTTTGGTCATTTCCCTCTTTTTAATAGAAAAGAATATTAGTTAAAAGAAAGGGACTCAAAAAAAGTATAATGGCTTACAGTTATTTCTGCAAATAACGTTCAAATCTCTGTATCACTCTTGCCTGCATGCACACTTTTCCCCAAGCCTCGCAGTAATACTACAGTTTTTTTATCACATTTTTGTGAGTATGACTATCAGTGTGAATTGCTCCAAGGAATTTGGGGTTTCTGATGTGTCTTCTCCATAGAGGCTCAGAGGACCCAAGAAGTTGGACTCCATCTTCCACCAGTTGCCACCAACATACTCAGTGATTGGGGATGGTGGAAAACATAGTCCAACATAACCTGTAGTACCACAGGTTTTCTGTCAGGCGTATCTCTGCTGCCTCTGGTCCCAGCCCCAACTAAAGGTTTCTCGTATTCCACACAAAAACATTTTTTTACCACATGTGGTAGTCCTTCAAAGTAGTAAAAGAATATTGGAAAGAAATTCATAAGCAAACTGAACTGATATTGAGTATAAATTTTAATCTGGCTCCAGAGATACATTTATTGTCAATGTGGGATGATAGTTTGGAAAGAAAGGTAGGAAAGCAACTTTTTTGTATAACAACAACTGCAAGGTTGGTCTTGGCTCATAAATGGAAGGATAATAAGATGCCGACGTTAGAAGATTGGGAGATGAAATTGATAGACACAGTTCAAATGGATAAATTAACTTGTATATTACGAGGGGAGAATAAGGAAAATTTTGTGAAACAATGGGAAAAAATGCTGCAACACTTTAGAAACTCATGGTATAATAGTGGAACGGTAAGAACAGAGTTTTGATTGATTCTAAGGATTTGAGAGATTTCTTGAAATGATAAGTGATACCAATGGAAAATAGGGGAAGCAATATTAGACTTTCAGACTGAAGCAAGAAGTTACAGAAGAATATAGATTGGTTTCCAAGTAATTAGGAAATCTGATATAATATGATTGGCTTAGTGTGTTTTAGGTTGTAATTTGTGTTATGTATTTTATGTTAACTGTATTTTATTTTGATTTTGTTTATTGTGTATGTATTATGTTGTTATTGTTTATTTTTGTTTATTGTCTATTATTGTTTATTATTGTTGTTATTGTTGTTATTGTTTACTATTAATAAAGTTTATTTTAATTAAAAAACATTTTTTTTTAAGCTGAGAAACTAACAGGACCGAATATTAACACAGCTTCACACTTGTCTGTACAGTTATAAGAGCTAGAAAATTCACAATAATTTTCTTCAAAAGCCAAAATTCTCAGGATGCAAAATTTCACACTCTGTTCACTCATCTGTGCAACAGCTTTCCAGACTTAGAAGAAACAGAGTAAAGTGCAAGCAGAAGGCAAAGAAGTGAAAATGAAGATGGTGGTGGTGTGGGACCAGTCAATTACCCTGGTGGTTTCTGAGCAGAGATTCATTTATTTAAAGCCCCATCACAGTGACTGCTGTTAGGTCAACTGAGCTCTCCCTGTCAGTTTAGTTTAGGTAGTTTACTTTGTTTTAGTGCTTGTGTACTCTGCTATGTATGGTAGTGATGATAGGGATCCATTGATGGCTGGGTGCGCTGGGAACATGGAAATGTTCTTGTAATGACTTCTGATAAGAGAGTAAACAGCTGCATGGTTAGACTGCTGGAAAGCTGAGTGGGAAAATGGGAGGGGAACCAGAAAACCTAAGAAATGTGTTGTTTGGATAAGCCATCAAAGGGGATGTTAAGCGCACTCTAATTTTTAACTGTAATGGTTTATATAGCATAGCAAAGCCAATATTCCTAAAGGAATTGGCAAAGCCAAGATGTGCTGTTGTTTCTTTGATGCTCCTGAATAAAGCTTTTGAAATTTCTAAGCTCAGTTCTTTGAACTCAGACCTATCCTGTATATCACAACTGCATTGCCAGGTCCAGCTTCCTTCTGCTTGCTCAGTGTATAGCTTCTGAGCATACAGAGAGTGTTTTTCTCATTATACCAGCTAAACTCCCCAAGGCAGTTTCTATAAACTTCCAGAACTAGGAACAGCGTGTGGAACCCCCAATATGATTTGAGCTTTCCATTCTGTAAAGTGGTGTCTCCTAAAACATGAGGACCAGAAACTTAAAAAAATTAATTGAAGGGATAAAACATGGATTGATCAGCAACATCTAGCTGGGAGAGAAGGAGAAGATAGATAAATTAGTTTTAGTTTTATGGGATGAAACAAACACATTTGAGCAACCTTCTGCTTTGTTTTGTTTTCCCAAAATTATTTATCAGGATGATCTCACATTACATTGCACAAATGCCCCCACATTTGCCTGGTTTCAGGGAAAATCCAAAATGAAATGAGTAACAGAAAGGACAGAGTGGTGTGTTTTTTTTTTAATTGAAGAAAAAAGAGAGAGAATGGAGAGGAGGAGGAAACCTAGAAAGGTAACGCAAGATTCAACAGAATCAGGTTGTTTAATAAGCACAGAGCATATTACAATGCTTGCCAAGGAAACTCGGCCTTTGCAGGAAAGGAAACAAAACAAAACAAAATAAAACCAGTAAATATCTCCTGAGAAGAGAATAGCAGCAGACACTACCAGTCCTGGGGGAAAGGCATGGCAGGGTGGTGCGAGGAAGATAAACAGCCAAGAGGTCTGAAAAAGATCTGGTTCCCTGAGACTTCTTTTTCCTTTAAATCAGTTGCAAGGAGTGGGGAGAACAATTGTTCTGATTTTGACTAGGGTGTGATGTTGAAGAAAAAGAGGATTAAACCTTCCCTTCCCTTCTCTTCCCTCCAACTCACAACTGCTTCGCTTCCCCAGCTCCATTGGGCAAAGCAAAGAAGGCAGAAAGGTGCAGGGAACAGAAAAGTGTGACAGAACCAGGTGTAATTTTCTCAACTATTGGTTGAAGGTCACATCAAATGTGGGAACCTCTATCAGCCCTGAAGGTCAGATTCATTTTCAGGGGGTTCTCAAAGCCACATTCCAAAGGTAAAAGGAGTAAGAACCAAAATGTAATCTAGCTGAAAACTCTTCTTGCCTGTGTTTAAGCCTTTGGAGAAAGCACTTCAGTGTTTTAGAAGGGGCAGAGAAAAACTGCATAAAAGCTGAGAAGCCATTCAATGATGGTGGATCAAGGAAGGGAGTGCGGCCATCTGAGGAGGCTTGAAGGGGCCAAATGGGAACCTTGTGAGGGCCACATTCTGCCCCAAATCACGAGGTCCCCCCCTCATGACTTATTTAATTTATTAAAACTTTTATAGCTTTCCCTCTATCCACAGATGTCAGGTGGGATGCACAATAAAATCAGTATAACATACTCGTGATTGCTTCCTTCCACAGGGTTGCCTGGCATACCCCATATGGAATGTATCAGATCCCTGAATTCTCCTAGCATCCCCACCCATCTCACCCAGATTGTGGAAATATAGGCCATTTCTGCACTAGATTGTTACAGTGCTATTATTCCACTTTCAACATCCTATGGAATCCTGGCGTTTGCAGTTTGAAGCCTCAAAGGCCCCTCCCTAAACTGCAAACCCCAGGAGTCCATAGGATGTTGAAAGTGGAATAATTGCACTATAACAGTCCAGTGTGGAAATGGCCATAATCAGTCAAAATGTCATCACTTACCCCTAACTTTGTAACTATACATATCTTCCTGGACAATAATTTTAAAAATTGTTATTTTAGTTGTTGAACAACAATGCTGTGGATGGTTTGAGTAATTTACTTTTCACATTATTCTCATCTGTATCGCTTGCTCTCTCTCTTAACATGTGGGGGATATTCTGAGTGTTTAAATTGATCATATACATATGCATATACATATCATTGTTGTTGTGTGCAAGGACATGGGAGACGCCCTCTTCTGCTGTCACACCTGGTTTAGGAAAACCCTCTTCTTGGAGGCCCAGTTGGTGCCAACACTGCTGCTGTTTAGGTGCCAAGTAAAAACACAGTTGTTCATGAAAGCTTTTGGGACCTAACTGTGTTTTCCAAAACCCCTCCCTTACAGATAGTGTTGACTGATTTTAAACTATTCTAAGCTTTTAAACCTGTCTTGGAATTTGTTGACTGCTTAACATGATTTTTAGCTTTTTAAACACATTTAAATTATTTATAGTTTTAAATCTGTTAGACTGGTTTTATTGTATGCCACCCTCAGACCTTTGCATAATGGGATACGGACAGGTTGCTTACCTGTAACAGTGATTCTTCAAGTGGTCATCTGTGAACTCACACAAATGGGTCACCTGCACCTGTGCAGTGTGCCTTTCAGAACCTTCTGGAGCCCCAGAACTAGTGTTTTGGTGGTAACCCCACCCCCTGCCCCTGAGGCTATGTAAGATGCATTCCTGCCAAAATCCCCAGTTCCATGGCCGCCAAAGCAAGTAGCCAAAGGACTGAAGGACATAGCAGGACATGACAAAGGGAGGCAGGGTAGGGTTGTGTGAGTTCACAGATGACTCAAAGAACTCCAGTTAAGCAACCTGTCCTTCTCCTTTGTGGTCTCTGCGACTCACACAAATGGAAGACTAGCACCACAGGACGTGGAGGTGTTATGCTACAGAAGAAAAGGGGACTGCTCTCTCAAATACAGCATCACTGGTAGCCGACTGTCTACTGTATAGTGTGAGATGAAAATAGATGGCTGAGGTCATATTTAATGCAGGGGTACTCCTTGTAGCAAAGCTGCTGAAGCAGCTATAGGCCTTGTGGTGCGACTTCTCAGTTGTATAAGGGGGCTGCTTGCCAGCCAGTTCATAGAAAAGTTCATAGAAAAGTCTGATGGTGGAGGCCACTCACTTGGAAGGTCTCTGGGTTGAAACCAGGAGGCCCTCCTTGGTGGAAGAATAGCAGAGGAAAAGTCTTTGAGAGTTTCTAAATTCACACAAGGGCATGGTGGATGTTCAAGCAGTGGAGGTTGCACTCCAGTTCTGAGGATGGATTCTTCATAAAGGCAGGAAGGACTATGTCCTGGTTGAGAGGGAATGCCAACATGGCCTTAGGAAAGAAGGAGATTTCAGGTCTGAGCACCACCTTTTCCTTATGGAAGTACAAGTAGGGCTGGTCAATATGAAGGGCACAAAGCTCGCCTGCTCTCCTGGCAAAGGTGATGGCCATTAGAAAGGCAGTTTTCCATGATAGATGCCAGATGTCACATGTGTCCATAGGCTCAAAGGGCTGCTCTGAAAGCTGGGAGAGGACAAGCTGCAGATTCCAACTGGGGCTTGGGGACAGAATAGGTGGGTGTAAATTGTTATAGCCCCTGAGCAAGCTCTTCACCAGAAGGTCCAAGGAGCAGGATGGTCTAACGAGCCTTTGGACATGCCATGATATCACTGAAAGGTAGGAATGGATGGAAGATAGAGAGAGAGGCCCCTATCTGTTAGCGAAATCAGAAATTCCAATAGATATACTTTATGGAAGGAGTCTGCGGTAAGATGCTTCTCTGGTAAGAACTGTAGGAATTTGGTCCATTTATAAGAGTAGGCACGCCTAGTAGATGGCTTGTGAGTTGCTTCAATAACATGTCTGACAGACTGCGGGAGTGAGGTTAGTAGAGGAGTTTCTATGCTGTCAGTTTGAGATTGGAGATGTTTGGATGTTGAACGGTACTATTGTGAATGTTAAGTAGGTTTGGTTTTGATAGAAGCTTCTAATACCAATTGTTTAGACAGCTCGAAAAGTGAGGTGACCCATGATTGCCTGGGCCGCCATGGAGTGATCAGGATTGCTCTGGCACTGTCTTGTTATATCTTCGCTATCACCTTGATTATGAGAGGGAAGGGTGGAAAAATGTACATGAAGGGTCCTTTCCTGTTGAAGAAGAAGGCATCTACCAGTAAGCCCCTGTGAGCTTTGGTCCTAGGGCAGAAGATTGGGCATTGCTTGTTTGACAGAGATGTGAAGAGGTCTACTGATGGGGTTTCCCACATTGAGAAGACTCTGTTCAGGACTTCCTTATGTAGCTCTCACTCATGACAAACTGGTGTGTGTGTGTGTGTGACTGAGCTTGTCTGTCAAGGTGTTCTGGAAGGTGAACTGCGATGGGGAAGATCCCTCTCGGTATGCACCAGTCGGTATGCACCAGTCCTAGAATCAGAGTGTCAAGTGAAGGACAGTGGAAGGAGTGAGTGCCACTCTGCTTGTTGAGATAGTACATGACAGTGGTGTTGTCTGTCAATACTTGCATCACCTTGCCCCAGAGCTGATCCTCAAAGGCTGTGAAAACTTTAATAACTGCCAGGAACTCCAGAATGTTGATGTGTAGCATCTTCTTGGACGTCAACCATTGGCCCCTTACCACAAGATCGTCGATATGGGCTCCCCAACCATCCATGGATGCATCCATTGTCACCAAAGTTGATGGAAGTGGTGGTAGAAATGGCCCGTCTGCCAGAACATTTCAACATGATTGCCACCAGGTTAAGGACCAAGCTACCGGCCAAGGTATCAAGAGCCATCTAGACTGATGGTGTTGAAGGGGATTGAAGTTCCTCAGGAACCAGGCTTGTAGAGGTCTCATTCAAAGCTTGGCAAAGGGCGTCACCATCACGGTGGTCATGAGACCAAGAAGGATCTAGAGAATTCTTGCTCTGCCATGCTTCAACCATTGGACTCTCAATGCCATGGTGAGAAGCCATTCCCATTGCTCTCTTGGGAGGAAGGCAGACTCTTTCAGGGAGTCAAAGATCACCCCTATGAATTGGACCCTTTGGCAGGGAATGAGATGGGACTTCTGGTAGTTGATGATCAGTCCCAGTTCATCGAGGAGTTTGATTGTGTGGTCAATGTCCTGAAGGAAGCAAATGCAAAAATGAGCCAATTGTCTATGTATGGAATTAGCCAATTGTCTATGTATGGAAACAGGATGATGCCACGCTGTCAAAGAACTGTTGCTACCACTGCCATACACTCTGTGAATACCCTTGGGGCTGCGTTGAATCCAAAGGGCAAGACTCAAAACCTGTACGCTTTCTTGCTGACCATGAAGGAAATTGGTTCACCCTACACTACCGACTCATCTGGGAACTTAGGAAGGGGTTCCTCTGCAGACTCTTTGGAGGAAGAAGAGGAAGTTGAAGGTGAACGCAATCAATGGTGGTGAAATTCCGAAGTGGTGTCGCATTGTGTGGGCTGTGACATTTCTCCTGATACATGATGAGGGGGTAGCTGTAGCAGAAGCCTGCACAGTTGTAGGGACTGGCAGAAGATCCTCTATGTGTTGTCTCTTAGGAGGAGATCTTAGCGCAGGGGAATGTGATGGAGATGTCAATACCAAACGTCAGTGAGGTGGAGAATGCCTTTGGTGCTGAGGGGCATTAGCTTCCTCCTCGTATGTGCATCGAGAATGATGGTGGCAATGGCATGATCTATAATAATCATTGGAGGAGATGGAATAATCCTTTGAATCATAAGGAGAGTACCTGCTGTAGGTGTAGGTATGGTGCCGATGAGAGCGGAGAGAAGGGTGGTGGTGTGAATAATCATTACAAGAACATCAATGTTGACATCAAGACCATGCCAATGACACCACCTTGAAGGGGAGAGATGGAGATCTCTTGTGGTGTCGATGTCGAGATGGTGGTGGAAGACAGATTTCTGCTTGAGCTTCAGAGGCAATAGTTACATCTGCATCTACATGCAGATGTACATCTACATCGACCTCAAGTGGAGAGGGAGCCTGTCATGAAGGGGAAGAATGAATGATTTTCACCACTGGACACGGCCCTGGACTTGGCCAAGCCATGAGAAGGAACAGGCCCCTGCCCCAGTGATAATGCCTCTTCTCGGGTAGCAGCAGACGGCTCCCTGGCTGAGCCACCAGAGTCAGGAAGGCCAACAATCTCCTGGGATGGCAAAGTTTGCTGCTCAAGTTTCTCAGCTGGAGAACATGAAGGAGCAACATCTCTTGCCTTTTTCTTTTCCTTCAAAAGCTCATGGGATTGAGTGATCAGGCATAGATGGTACTGCTTGAAGGGAGTGAAGGCCAACCTCCCCTGAAGTTGACAGAGGGGTAGCCACCAGTGCACTACGTGGAGTCAAAGAAGGGCAGTTGCAACAAAACTCTCCCAATCCTGAGCACTGAGAAGGAGGCCTGGCAGAAGAAGAGGACACAATGGATGGAGGTTTCGATACTGTGCTGCTTCCAGGCTTAGAAGCCAAGGCTCAGGACTGCTATTTTGATTTAAATGCCATGTCAGCACACTCAGAGCTTTCTCCAAAGAAAGGCCTTAAATCCAGCTGCTCTGTTCCATCTCATCTATAGCGTAAATAACTGACAATGAGAGCAGGAACCCACACTATGGGTTTCACTCAGGCAGAAAAGGCACTTAGACCGACCTGTCAGGGATCTTCTCTCTGCAGGTAGAGCAGTGTTTGAAAAATGGTGCTGAGTCCATAAACCAGAGGAATGAGGCCAACAGACAAAGACAAGTGAGGTATCGAGGGCAAGCAAAGGATTGAAAACCAGAGAAGTACTGAAGCTAAAACACTAAAGACAAGCCATAAGCTGAACCGTAAGCCAAAATCCAGACTGATATGATTGTAGTCCAAGGAAAAACTCCGAAGAAGGCTCCTGATAGCACTGCTGCTGTGGCGGACAAAAAGGAAGATTTTAGTGGGAAGGCACCTTATATAGCCTCAGGGGCATGAGGTGGGGTTATCACCAAAATACTAGTTCTGGGGCTCTAGAAGGTTCCAAAAGGCGCACTGTGCAGGTGCAGATGGCCCATTTGTGTGAGTCATAGAGATCACGAAGAAAAAAATAAAATAAATAATAATAAACAACCACCTGAGCAGAACAGTTAATGTGTTTTTGTCTGTATTTGCTTTCATTTTTGTAAGTTGCTCTGAGTCCAATTTTGGAGGAAAGGGAAGACACAAACAATTGCCCTCATAAAACAGAGATGCCATAAAGGGTATAGCAGTGATAATCTGTGAAGGCTTTTGAAAACAAAAGTACTGTGGGTGATTTGGATACCATGGATTGACAGAAAGATAACTAAATGGGCCCTAGAGCAAATCAAACTTAAACTCTCCCTAGAAGCCAGTGTGACTAAATTGGGGCCATCATACTTTGAACATATCATGAGATAATATAAGTGGTTGGAAAAAAAGAATAATGTTCAGTAAAGTGGAATGCAGCAGGGAAAGAGGAAGACCATATTACAGAAGGATTGATTTAATCAAGGAAACTATGGCTTCCTTGTGTTTGCAAGCCCTGAGCAAGACTGTTGATCATGGGGGCTGCTGGTGGTCTTAAAGGGCAGCCACAAGTCAAGGCCAGCTTGATGACAAACAACCACAATATTACCAAGAGGACATTGTGATTCATTGACTAATAGTCATTGTGAACACTAACTAATCTTTTTTAGTCAATGGCTAAGGCTGCACCACTGTCAGAATGTGTTGCTCCTGTCACGTGTATGGACCAGTACCTGTAAAAGTATAGCTGCATTAGATCTAATAGGATAAAGTTCGTTAAGAACCAATATGTATGCATTGCTAATTGCTACCTGCAACTATGTATCTGGTTGTAACAGTTAAAGTATCTCTAGGCTCAAAATGGACAATTGGTGTTTGTTCGATGTCACCTTGCAGCAGGCATAAGGAAAGGAAGATCAAGGGGGAGGGGGAAAATGGAATAACAAGAAGGTGTTATGAGAATGCATAAGATAAAGGACAGGAAATCTGTCCCACTCTCATGATGAAAGGTATGTAAATAACTATAAGTCTGGGAAAGTGCCTGTGCTGGTGGGGTCACTTGAAATGAAAGACTTTAATCAACCCTTGATATGCACACTAAAATTTGTATGGCAAGGTGTAAAACTTGTCACCAACTCTGATGCTGTATTCTGATGCTTTGCTAAAATTAACACTTCTGCAAAGTTTTTGAGAACAAGTTATCCAGGACATGACAACCATACTGACTGGAACCAAATTGAGTATCCTCATGGCTATAACTAACCATACAGTTGGGGTCCAGTCCAGTCTACTGCCCCAGAGAATCTACCATCTTGTTCCTATTTCCGCCTCCTAATTCAGGCTTTTGGAAGGAAGGAGGGAGGCAGGGAAAGGGCACATAAGAGCCCTTGAGCAGCATCATTTACCTTGGAAAGATCAACCAGGGTGTTGGCTTGGTCGCTGAGTTTTCTCTGTTCCATCTTCACGCCCCTTAATCTGAAAAAGGGATAAAAGCAACTGACAGAGGTGTTTGGAACACTGGTAGGAAAAGATGGGGCCCTATCCCTTCCGCCCACCCGTTGTGATTTGGTTGCCTCTCTTTCCACACATCCTGTGAAATCCTCCAGCCTGGGCGACGCTCCCAGTGAGCACCAGAAGCTTGACAAGTTGACTTGTTGCCTGGAGATCCAGCACGATTGATGTGGTCCAACCTGAAATGCACAGCTGAGCTCTACTTAACATCTGCCTCCCCCTTAGCTGAATTTTTCAACAAATGAGTAACAGAGTGGTCACCTAACAGTCCTAAAATCAGACACATTGTATGAATTGTATCATTTCTGGTCACTATTTCAAGCTAATTTTTGGTCCAAAACTGATTTTTTGGGGCAGCAGTGGTGCTGCAAAACCAAAGCTAAGCTTTTGTATCTTCAGACAGTGTTTTGGGGAGGGGGTTCACAGGGATATGGGCTAGATGGTCCTTGGGGTTACCCTTCCCCCAATTCTACATTTCTAGGAGTTTTTATCTTTGGTCAACTGAATGCATACTGATTGCCCTGAAAAGCAGCCCATTTTCCATGACCCAGCTGCTAAACTTTCACAGCCATCTTATGTGCAAGCCTTTGACTACACATGCTGGGAAGGAGGAAGAAAGAGCCTGGCTTACTGGTGAATGGCTTGGAGGAACTTCCTCTGGTGCTTCCGGACTTTGGCGTGGTCAATCTTTTTTAGCAGCTTGGTGTGTTTGTAGATGAGCCAGGTCTCCCGCAGAACATTGGCGGCGGCATTTTTGATCTGCATGAGAAAAACAGAGAGTCTAGCTTCAGGTTTTAGCTCCTATCCTCCTGTTCATCTGCCTAGCTGAGAGTCAAGTTTTCTTTCCTTCTTCCCTCCCAACCTGACAGAAATCAGGCTGTGAAGCAGAGCTGGATTTAACTAAATGGCCCTGCTGGTCAGCCAGCGATAGCAGATCTCATCTCTAAATTGGACACTCTTGCTATCCCTTTATTAAAAACATTTTCAAGTTTCATTCACTCTTGCCAAGAAGCAAAGACTATCAGAAGCAGTTCTGTCTCAGAAGGCCATCCCTCACAGATGATTCATTGCCTGGTATTCTCCATTTAGAGCAGCTCTCCAAGAAGGATGTGGATGGGTCTACAGGTATATCTCAGTTGATCAAATACTGTATTTGCCGATGTATAAGACTCACTTTTCCCCCTGAAAAATACTGTTTGCAAATAGGGTGCGTCTTATATGGCAGTGTGTCTTATACACCAGCAAACAGTATTTGCCAATATATAAATGGGGTATGTCTTAAACATGGGTGTGATTTATATGCTGGCAAATATGGTAGATACATTCCTGTGCCTCACTTTTTTAGCAAAAACAGCAGATAGGTTCCTGAACCACAAAAACGAGCAGTTTGACACTTTTCAGCAAACTTTTTATTCAAAACTAAACAGTATACATATATGAATTGGAAAAACCAGCTCAAGTGAGACTTGAATAAGTAAACAAAAACACATTGAAGCTTCTGGAGATCACTTGAAAGCTTCTTGCAAAATGCATCCAGGGATGACATGCTCTTTCAGCAGCCTCCAATTTTCTTATGACTTCAATTTGGGTATCCAAGCCTATGGATCTATGCTTTTTATGCTTTTTCTAACATGCTGGAGGAGTTGGTGAGGAAGACTTATCTGCTTTCCCTCCCCCCACCCCCGCTTTGGCTAGTCATGCATGTCTAGAAAGGGATTCTTGGAGCAGCTGCTGTTTACATAGCTTGTTGCAGGGAGTCACATATGGCTACAGTAGGATTGGTATAACCCCACTCACATTCTTTCCCAGCTCAGATCTGCTGCATACATTCAGACAGGCATTTAAAGTATGATTCCATGTGGCCTGTACTGGACATTGTGTTCTTGATGAATATTTGAGTTTTAATTATATATTTTTAACATTGTTTTACCATATTTGCCAACATATAAGATGCACTTTTGTCCCTGAAAAATGATATTTAAAAATGGGGTGCATCTTATACGCTGGTGTGTCCTATACATTAGCAAATAACAACTCTTTCCTATGCATTTTGCCACCACGCAAGTTCTCAGCACCAAGTGAAAATGCATAGGAAAGGGAGGGAGAGCTCTAGGGGGCTAACAAAGTGCTTCCACAAGGCTTCCTCCACCCCTCCTTCCCTTCTGTTTTGCCTCAGCATGAGTTCTCTGCACTGGGACAAAACGCATTGGAAAGGGAGGGGGAGTTCCGGAGGGAGAAAGGAACCTTCATGTGAGGCTTTCCCCACTCCCCTCTCCCTTCTGTTTTGCATAGGAGGGGAAAGGACGTAGTTCTTTCTTTTTGCCCCTCCAGAGCGGCCTCCTTTCACTTCCCCTGCAAAAAAGAAGGGAAAGGAGGGTGGGAGAAAGGTCCTAGGAGCTTTCTTTCCCTGCCTCTGGAACTCCCTCTCTTCTCTTTTCCTGCAAAACACAAGGGAAGAGGGGTGAGGGAAGTCATGCTATTTTTTAAAAAAACTAATCCCCTCCCCCAAAAAAATTAAAAATGGAGTGCGCCTTATACGCCAGTGTATCTTATACACTGGCAAATACGGTAATTCTTTTCTATAGTTTAATTATACTTTAACTTTTGTATTTACGGGTTTTAGTTATGTCTTTTATTTGTAAACCGCTCTGAGTCCCAACCTGGGAAAAAAGCAGGGTATAAATAAAGATAACAACACAAGCAGCTGCAACCTGATACTGAAATCCTATGTATTCCCAGTTTTCCTTCACCATCCTCTCAATGTCAATCCTGCTTTAAACATCTCCAGCTAGTCAGAGGACAAGGAAGAAAAAGTAGGAGTTGGGATGGGCCTTGAAACTTTGTTAAAATAAATGCTTCTCTGTGAGAGGCTTTGTTAACTGAGATATGCCTGTATGAGGCAGCAGGCAAATCTTTTCTCTATTGCGTGGTTTAATGCAGACATATTGCTGCAAGCTAACACTGAGTGTCTGTACTTCTGTAGCTCTCCTTCAACATCTACCCCAAAATGCTGCTGTTAGATAACTTCTAGTTAGACAGAAAACAAGGAGAAACAGGGGCTGGGGATGCAAACAGACTCTCTAAAAGGGAGTTTCTTTGTCAAAGGTATTAACTGAGGTATTCCTGTACACCTTTATACGAACTGAAGAATAAACCTGATGAGTGGAATCTTGCCCCATTTATAAAGGACTGTCTCTCACTGGCGGAGCTTCCTGTACTTTCAGCCAGTTAGTTTCATTGATTCATGTCATCCCCCCATCCCACCCTCTCCTTCCCTAAACAGAGGAAAACCCCCCCCCCGAAATTTTCCATGTCTCCCCTTCTCCAGACTTTTCTACAAGATGCCCATATTGGGTGGAGGGGAGGTGTTTCCTTCATTGTCTGTAGAGTGTATGAACAAAAGGGGCAGAGAGTGCTTGATATGTGGAGTGTGTCTTGGGGTAGATAAGGTGCCAACAGGCATACAGTGGGCAGGGGCCACTGGTAGCATCCCTGGCAGTGAGGCAGTGAAACTACTCCAGACTTTAGTCTGAACCTTAAAAGAGCCATCCAAAATACTGAACCCTAACCCCAAAATAAATCTTGGATAGTTCCTTTAAAGTTCAGACGAAAAACTGGTGCAGATCTCTCCTCGACACAGAAACAAGCAGACACTCCTGATTTTGGCCCTCCTCATCTTTAACACCTACATGGTAAGCAGGTACAAGGCGAACCTCTCCTTGCTGGAAACAGGTATACTACTGAATTTGGCTGGTGCAGGTGAAGGAAAATTTTCCAAAATTCACTACTGTCAGCCCTCTACATTCCTGGGTTTCATCTTCACTGTTTTGACTATCTGCAAGTTTCTCTAATCCCTGCTCCCCACCTCAGGCATTTCTTTTCTGGGGGAACCTACCCTCTTGGCAGCTCCGATCAGGCTATGTAGCCCTTCAAAAACCTACCCTTGGTCCTCCTCCTCCTCCTCCTCTACCAGCCCCATCTGGCCAGCTAAGGATAGATTACAACCTGATTTCTCAGCATCACAGACCCTCTCCCACTGTCCCCCCCACCCAAGAAAGGAGACAGAGAAGAGAGGTAGTATAGGGCACCATGCTGACCCACCATCTTTACCTCTCTCTGACCTAACTGGGACCCTGGGTGCCTGCTTTCCCCACCATGCCTCAGCCCCCTTTCCAAACACACACACACACACGCACACACACACGCACACAGAGGAGTGGGAGAGATTTGTAGGTTTTTCACTTTCACAGGGGTCCTGTGCCCCTAACTCTAGTTAATGTGGAGGGCTGACTGTTCTACTCAATCTGGCTAGTGCAGATGAAGGGATTTTTTTTCCAAAATTCACTAATTTTTTCATGTTTGGGTGGGAAAGACCTTAAGGCTGAATTAAAATCTGGGAGCAAACAGAAAACAACATGGACAGATCTTAGCAGCCTGTAGCTTTCGAGCAGAGCTGGGCAAAGTGACATTTTTGGGTACCACTCCCATAGAATCATAGGGCTGGAAGAGGCCACAAGCTCCACTGAGTCCAACCTCATTCTGCCATGCAGGAAGACACCATCAAAGCATTCCGGACAGATTCCCAGACTACATTCAGACCGGCAGGGGGATTTTGAGAGCTGAACTACAACTAAAGGAACATTACTAGGCCCTAATCATCAGTAGGGCTGCATCAGGGCTGGGAATTGTGGCCCTCCAGATATTGTTGGGTTGTAACTCCAAACATTCCTCATCATTGATTATGTTGACTGATGGGAGTTGCAATCCAACAACACATATAGAGTCATAGAATCATAGAGTTGGAAGAGACCAAAGGAGCCATCCAGTCCAATCCCCTGCTATGCAGGAACCTGCACCAAAGCACTCCCAACGGATGGCCATCCAGCCTCTGCTTAAAAACCTCCAAGGAAGGAGACTCCATCACACTCCCAGGCAGCATATTCCATTGCTGAACAGCTCTGATAATTAGGAAGTTCTTCCTGAGATTTAGGTGGAATCTCTTTTCCTGCACTTTGAATCCATTGCTCTTTGTCCTTAGTCTCTGGGGCTGCAGAAAACAAGCCCATTCTCTCTTCGATATGACATCCCTTCAAATACTTAACATGGCTATCACGTCCCCTCTTAACCTTCTCTTCTACAGATTAAACATACCCAGCTCCCTAAGCCGTTCCTCACAGGGCATGGCACCATTTTGGTCACCTTCCTCTGGATATGTCCCAGCTTGTCGCTAGCCTTCAAATGAGGTGCCTAGAACTGGACAGAGTATTCCAGATGAGGTCTAACCAAAGCTGAATAGAAGGGTACTATTACCTCCTTTGAGCTAGACTCCTATTGATGCAACCAAGAATTGTGTTAGCTTTCTTGGCTGCCACATCACACTGCTGACTCATGTTCAGCTTGTGGTCCACCAAGACTCCTAGACCCCCTTCACATGTACTGTTATCCAGCCACGTGTCTCCCATCCTGTACTATATACCTTACATTTCTCTCTGTTGAAATTCATTTTGTTTGGCCCAGCTTTCCAATCTGTCAAGGTAATTTTAAATTTTGATCCTGTCTTCGGGGTATTAGCAACCCCTCCAAATTTAGTGTCATCTGCAAATTTGATCAGCATGCACTCTATTCCTTCATCCAAGTCACTGATGAAGATGTTGAATAGCATTGGGCCCAGGACAGAACCCTGTGGCATCCCACTAGTCACTTCTCTCCAGGAAGAGGAAAAGCCATTCGTGAGCACCCTTTGGGTTCTGTGATTTGGAGTATTCTGCACAAAATTCAAACATGCCTTTTTTGGGGGGGGTCTAGAAGGAAGCATTTTTGGCACAGATGAAAACACTTCTGCACTGAAATATTAGTACCACTCTATTCTGCTTTAGTTAGACCTCACACAGAGTTCCGTGTCCAGTTCCGGAATGTGTCCAGAGGAGGGTGACCAAAATGGTACAAGGACTGGAAACCATGAAGCCTGTGAGGAGTGGCTTAGGGAGCTGGGGATGTATAGCCTGGAGAAGTTTAAGAGATGACATGATAGCTATGTTTAAATATTTGAAGGAGGGAATAAGCCTGTTTTCTGCTGTTCCAGAGATAAGGACATGGAGCAATGGCTTCAAATTTCAGGAAAAGGGATTCTATCTAAACATCAGGAAGAACTTCCTATGGTAAGAGCATTCTGGTTGCTTTAGAGTGTGGTGGCATCTCCTTCTTTGGAGGCTGTTAAACTGAGGCTGGATGGCCATCTGTCAGGAATGCTTTGATGGTGTGTTTCTGCATGGCAGAATGGGGTCGGATTAGATGGCCCTTGTGGTCTCTTCCACCTCAATGATTCTATGACTGGTTCTCTCTCCTTCACAACATTCAAGAAATGGACTCACTTGATGAATATAGGACAGCCTTTCTCCCTTTCTTTCTCACTCAGATTTCTTTGCACTCTCCACTTCCCAACACCCCATTCAGGGGAGATGTGAACCTCAAGCTTCACCGTAATCAGAGTTCCCTTTCACAGTTCTTCACAGCTGCAGCCACCAGATTCTGTGAAACTAAAGACATCTGGCAGCTCTGAGGCAGCAAAGGACTTCCCCATCCGTGAATCATTCCTGTTACTCACAGGGGCTCCTTTGGACTCTCTGGAAGAAAATGAGAACTAGATTTGAAGTTTGTATTTGGGGGAATTAATTATGTGGGAGGACAGGCAGTTATCTTAGTGCATGGGTCCCTGGGCAATTGAGCCATGATGCCTTAGGTTTGCCAATCATTTATTGATTTTAATTTTGCCTGGAGCAGATGCTATGTTACACACAGCCACCTGTTCTCCATTGGCTTCCTGAGTGATGCTTCACTGATGCTTCACTGAGATTGCCATGTTGTAGTCACACAGACCTAACGCTATGCACATTAACAGGGAGGCACATCTCAATATTTGTGTGTGTGTGTGTGTGTGTGTGTGTGTGTAGTGTTCTCTCAAACCAGCATGTGCAGAATTGCAACCCCAGAATCATAGGACTTTAGAATCAGGAGGGATCTTAGAGGTCATCTATCCCTACCTCCCTGACCAGTACAGAGTATGCAATGCGCAGAATGTACATTCAAATGCACATGCAAAGAACTGCAGGCCTAGCATTTCCATTGGACTTTCCCTGCACCTCCAGCATATTGCCTCCATTTTAGCTGAGTCTTTTGTGCAGCAGGATTATGTGCAGGTTATGACTATCTATATCTATCCATCTATCTATAAATATCTAGAGGGATGTCATATATAAGATGGAGTGAGCTTGTTTTCTCCTGATCCAGAGACAGGATCAAATAGCAAGAAAAGGAACCAATGGTTTCAAACTGCAATGGATGCAAACCAATGAATCCAGTGCAAATCAGTGTAAACCAGTGGATTCCAATTGAAAGGAAAAATATTCCATGTAAGCATTAGGAAGAACTTTTTGGCTGTGACAGTCATTTAGTGGTGGAACAGGTTGCCCTGGAGAATGGTGGACTCTCCATCTCTGGAGGCTGGATGGGCATCTTAAAGGGATGCTTTAGTCAGGTATTCCTGCAGGGGAGAGGGTCTGTTATTCTTTGACCTCTCCAGGAAAGGTTTGCTTGGCACAAACACTGATTCCATTCCACACATCCTCTTAAGAAACCTGTCAGGTAGGATCATGACAGAGCCTAAGAAGAGCTAACCAGAGGAATTATCTCAGGAATAGAAAACATCTTTTCTGTCAAGAAAACCATCTGTGGGGAGGTGTGGAGTGGTGGTCAGCTATCCGGGGGCACCTGCTGGGAGTGAAGGGTACTGATGTCAACAGTGAGTGGAGTGAGTAGGCAAGGCAGGAACAAGTACACAATTTATATAGTTGGACCTCCACATTCACTAGGGTTAGGGGGAGCAGGATTCCCACAAGAGTAGAAAAATATCAAAATGTCTGTGGGTGTGGGAAGAGAGCTGAGGCATAGTGAGAAGAGTGGGTCCCAGGGTCCAAACTGGGTCAGGGAAAGGAGAAGGAAATGGGGTGGTTCACCATGGTGGCCCTATACTTCTTTTCTCTTGCCCATCTGCTTCTTTGCCATCAGGAAAGGATTTGTAGTGCTGAGAAATTGGGCTGCAAGCCACAGAGTCATAGAATCATAAAGTTGGAAGAGACCACAGGGACCATCCAGGCTGACCCCTTGCCATGCAGGAACCCACATCAAAGCACTCCTGACAGACGGCCATCTAGCCTCTGCTTAAAAACCTCCAAAGAAGGAGACTCCACCATACCCCCAGGCAGCATATTCCACTGCCAAACAGCTCCGGTTGTGAGGAAGTTTTTCCTGAGGTTTAGGTGGAAGAACAGGTTGCTTACCTGTAACTGTGGTTCTTTGAGTGATCTTCTGTGCCCTCACACAAGTGATTCTTCGTGCATGCACAGAGACTTCAACAGAGAATCTTCCAGAGCTCAGTAGCTCAGTGGGTGGCCCTGCCCCTTCCTGCCTATTGCGGATACTCGCACCCGCCGAGCTCCTTCCTCTTCAGTTTCGAGTCCACCATAATGGGGACCTGGACCTGAGGGGAGGCAGGGTGGATATGTGTGAGGGCACAGATTACCACTCAAAGAAGCACAGTTACAGTAAGCAACCTGTTCTTCTTCGTCGTGGTCTCTGTGCCTCACACAAATGGGTGACTGAAGAGCTTACCAGTGGCAGGTGGCCAGGTCACTGCAGAAAAGAGGAAAGGACAGCCCTCCCAAAATAAGTGTCACACCTGGCCCTGCAGTCCAGGCAGCAGTGCCTAATGAATGTGTCAGGCTGGGACCAGGTCTCAGCTCTGTAGAGATCCTGGAGGAGAAGGCCCCTCAGGAGGGTCAACAAAGCCAATACAGCCCTGGTGGAGTGGGCACAGATTGATTCCAGTACTAGGCGTTTTGCCAACTGGTAGGCTATACGAACAGTCTCCACTACCCACTTGGAGATTTGCTGAGCAGACACCTTCTCGCCTTTGCATCCACCCCCAGAATCCGCTCGATCTGTGCAAAGCATATCAAAAGGCCATGGAGTGAACTGGAACAAGCCTTGATTTTAAAGGGAAGCTTTTGTACCATTAACAATTCCTGTATATATTAAGAGAAAATTTTACTTTGAAGTATTTGAGCTATAATTTTCAGTTAATTTAGAGTGCACATAATAAGGTATAGGTTGATATGGATAACATTGCTTTGTATGTTTTAGTGATTTATTGTACATTTTTAAGAGACTTAAGATGACCTTATAGAATTATAGAACTGACCAGTGCCAGGACAACAAAGACATAAGATCTACATTGGGAATAAGAAGAAGACAGAAAGGAAAGGTCAAGATTTTTGGAAGAAAAAATTTATTGTCAAGAAAGGACAAATGGAACCAAGAACAAGGAAGGGAACGGTGGCGGCAGCTGCAACAACGACAACCCAGCCAGTAAGGAGAACATCAACAGAGATACCCCAAAAAGATTTAATGTTGCAGATGATGGAGGAGCTTAAGAATATTAGAGAGGACATAAGACAGACAGAGACAGACATCAGACAAGATTTAAAGGAGACAAGAAAAGAGATGAGAACAGATATGGAGCATGAAATTGATAAACTGGGGAAGAAATCTGAAACTTTAACTAAGGATGTCACAAAGATAAAGACAGAGACTAAAGAAATAAAGGAACAAGTTACACAAGTATAGACAGAAATGATTGAAGTAGAGGGGAAACAACAAGAAGAGGAACTTCAGATAACATTGCAAGAGTTACGATATCGAGAAAGATGTCTCAGATTCAGAGATGTTCCTGAATCTAGCTGTGAAAATTTATATGGAAAAATGGCTCCAGCCTTGGCAGAATATCTAGACATTGACGAAGATAAGATGGAAGCTTGTATCGACAGAATGTTCAGAGTATCTTCTAGAACAGCGAGAGAAAGAAAATTACCAAGAGACATTATAATAACTTTCACTCGGACAGTTATTAGAGACAAAATATTACAGCGGAGCTACGAAGGAACATTTAAGATTGAAGATAATGATGTAAGAATTTTGAAAGATATACCATATCAAATACTTAAGAAGAGACAAGACTATAAACCTCTGGCTAATCTTTTGATGAAGTTACAGATTAATTACAGATGGGAGAAGACTGTATAAACAACAGAGATATAGGATTAACTCAATTTTCAAAGCTAAAGAAATGATGGAAAGGTTGAAAAGAGACTTACAAAGACCTACAGTTGGAGAGAAAGATGAAGAACAGGAGTCGTTGGAAGAAGAAAAGGAAAAAGAGGAAAAAGAATAGATACAAGAAGAAGTGGAAGAAGAAACAGTACAAGAACAAGAACTGGAAGAGGAAGGAGAGCTGGTGGCAGAAAACATTCAGGATTAATTGGAAAATTAGGATAAATAACTTTAATATAAAATTGTCAAAATGGGACTAAAAATATACCCTTGGAACATTAAAGGATTTAACTCTGAATATAAAAGAAGACAGATATTTCATCATTTGGAAAAACAAAAATTGGATATAATTTATCTACAAGAGGTTCGAATTAGGACTCAAGATTTGAAATATGTCAGAAATCCGAAAATGGGTAGCTGCTTCACAGCCACGATTGATCAGAAGAAAAGGGGAGTATTGATATATGTTAATTCAAGATATGGTGCACAACAAAAATTTCAAGATAATAATGGGTGATATTTGGTGATAGAAATAAATACAAAACAGAACAAGATATTAATAGTTGGAGTATATGCACCTAATGGAGCTAAAGGAGAATTCTCCCCCAAAATACACAATGAGATACAGAAATATGTACAAGAAACAGGAAATGCAAAAATTATTGTTCTGGGGGACTTTAATGGAGTTATCAATCCAAAAGTGGACAGAACAGTACATAAGTTAGTCCCCCGAAACAATGGTAAACTGCCTAAGAGTTTTTTTCAGATGATGGATGATCTAGATCTTTATGATACATGGAGATATAAAAATGGACAATTAGATGGACACACTTTTTTTTCAAACAGACATAAATCAATGTCTAGGATTGATATGATTTTGACATCTAAGGATTTGATGCTGAAGATGGCAGATATAGACATTCTTCCAAATTTATGTTCAGATCATAATCCGTTACAAATGAAACTTAAGATTACAGAGATGATTCTGACAGAGAAGGAACAGATTGTCCCGAAGCCAGAAGAGGAAGTTGCTCAGAAGAAGAAGATATTTCAAAAGAAACTGAAGAAGCAGAAACTGATGGCTCGGGAATAAATATTCAGTTAACAAATAAAAATAAAAATTGGGAACTGCAAAAAACAAAACAAAACAAAACTTAAGATTACAGATAGAGAGAGGACATGGAGATTGAATGAAGAGATATTCAAGAGGGAGAAGTACATTAAACAAGCAAAAATAGAATTAAATAATTTTTTAAAGGAGAATATGACATTGGAATTACCAACGAAAATAATTTGGGATGCAAGTAAAGCTGTGATGCGAGGGAACTTCATCCGATGGTCCGCGGAAATCGGGAAAGAGAAGAAAACAGAATGAAGATTCGATTCTGGGGAAGATGAAGGAACTAGAGAAACAGATGAGGGAAAAACCGACGGACAACAAGATAAGACAACAGATGAAGGTTTGTCAAGCTGAATTAAATCAACTAGATCTGCAGGAAATAGAACAACAGATGCAAAGAGTGAGATATACTTTTTTTGAACAGGCAAACAAACCTTCTAAACTTTTAGCCAGCTTACTCCATAAAAGAAGGGTCAGAAATATTATTACAGAGATTAGAGTCAGTGACAGGAAAATTACAAAACAGGAGGAGATAAAACAGGCTTTTTACAAATATTACATGAAGTTAATGAGTACGATCTCCTCAACGAAAAAACAAAGAGAAATGGAAGAATATTTGGAAAAAATAAACAAATGAGATTCACCGAAGAGCAGAAATCGACTTTGAATAAACCCATATTGATGATGGAGATAGTTGAAGCTATTAGGAATCTGAAAAATGACAAATCTCCAGGACCAGACGGTTTTACTGCAAAATATTACAAAACAATGGAAGAACAGGTTGCTTACCTGTAACTGTAGTTCTTCGAGAGGTCATCTGTGCCCTCACACACTAGGAGCTTTCACGCATGTGTGGTAGCGTTCAGAAGATTCTAGAGCTTATTAGCTTGGCGGGAACCCCTCCTCCATGCCGGTACTGCGCATACTCAGCCCGCCGAGCAACGGTCGCTCCTCAGTTCTGTAGTCCGCCGATAAGGGACCTGAAAAAGAGGGGATGGTTTGGTGTGTGTGTGTGAGGGCACAGATGACCACTCGAAGAACCACAGTTACAGGTAAGCAACCTGTTCTTCTTCTTCATGGTCTCTGTGCCTCACACACTAGGAGACTGTGTAGCTTACCAGTTGGACAGTGGGTCAGGTCCTATAGAACAGAAGCCAGCATAGCATGTCCAAAACGGGCATCTCGATGGGACCGGCAGTCCAGCCTGTAGTGGTGCACAAAGGTTGGTGGCTGGGACCAGGTCGCCACACGGCAGAGTTCCTGCAGGTGGACTTCTCGCAGGAGGACTGCAGATGTCACCACGGCTCTGGTTGAATGAGCCCAGAGCAAGTCTGGCGGAGGCTTCTTAGTGAGCTCGTACGCCAAGTGGATAGTCTGGGCCACCCATTTCGAAAAACGTTGGGTGGATACCTTGTGGCCTCTTCGACACCTGCCATTGCACACAAAGAGGTGCGGAGTCTGTTGAAAAGAGGCAGTCCTGTCCGTGTAAAAGGCCAAGGAATGAAGGGATCGTTCCAAAGGTGTAGTCAGGTCCGGATGAAAGGTTGGCAAGATGATGTCCCGACTGAATGGAAGTTAGACACCACCTTTGGTAAAAATGAGATGTCAGGCTGAAGGACCACTTTGTCCCTGTGGAACATGAGGTAAGGATCATCAGACCGTAGGGCTGTCAGCTCTCCCGCCCGCCTGGCAGAGGTGACAGCCCCCAGGAAGGCAGTTTTCATGGTGAGCAGCCTGTCATTTGCGGTTGCCATGGGCTCGAAGGGCTGTCTTGTTAGCTGCGATAGCACCAGGAAAAGCGACCATGATGGTAGCGGTGGTGATACCACTGGATAAAGGTGCTGCAGGCCCTTCATAAACTGCTTCACGGTACCATCACAAAAAAGGGCCGCCGATGGAGATCGTGGAGGCTGGTATGCAACAATAGCGGTGAGGTAGACCTTCAGGGAAGGAAAGGCTAAGCCCTGCTGCCGAAGGTGTAAAAGGAAGTGGAGCACGGTAGGCAAGTTGACAGGCGATACTGGCTCCCATCGTGCTTCAGCAAAGGTTACAAATCGTCGCCACTTGTAATGATAATTGTGGTGTGTCAACTCCTTCCTGGCCGCGATCAAGATGTTACCGATGGCGGGGTCATCTAGGGCGATATCCGCCAGGCACGGAGGGCCAGGAGCGGGAGGTCTGGGTGGAGCACGAGACCATTGGAGTGCGACAGGAGATCCGGTGTCATCAGAAACCTGAGTAGTCAACCGCGTGCAGCCTCAAGCAGGGGACCGAACCAGTGCTGCCTCGGCCAGTACGGGGCTATGAGGACGATGTCACTCTGCCCAGGTGGGGAAACGGAGGGAATGCGTAGAGGAGTCCCTCACTCCACTCGAACTGGAAGGCATTGCCGATGGAATCGCGATCGTGACCGGCCCTCGAGCAATACCGACGACACTTCGCGTTCTGGCTGGTGGCGAAGAGGTCGATCATTGGCTCGCCCCATTGGTCTCGTATCATCTGGAACGCCTTGCTGGAGAGGGACCACTCACGATGGCAAGAGGTGTCCCTGCTGAGGGCGTCTGCTGTGGTGTTGTTCTCCTGCCTGGCCAGGTGAACCGCCACCGGATGGATTCGAAGCGAGACACACGAGTTCCAGAGATCGAGGGCTATGTTGAGGAGGGTGGTCAAATGAGTTCCTCCTTGCCTGTTGACATAGCAGACTGCCGTTATGTTGTCTGTCAGGATCAACACCGTGCGGCCGGTAACGAGGTAGCGAAAGGCCCTCAGAGCTTTCCAGATGGCGAGCAGCTCGAGGGCGTTGATGTGTAGGCTGATCTCATCATCGATCCACTGGCCCCGGACCCTGAGATCACCACAGTGAGCTCCCCATCCGAAGAGGGAAGCGTCTGTTGTCACTGTGATCTGCGGAGTCGACTCCCGGAAGGGCATGCCTGACAGAAGATGGTTGTAAGACTGCCGCCATAGCAGGGAGCGCCGCACCTGCAGAGGCAGTCGGAGGAGATGTCTCTGGTCGTGCAGTAGTGGGTTGAAAACCAGGACGAACCAGTGCTGAAGAGGCCGTGCACAGAGCCTAGAGAGGTAGGTCACGGCGGTAGCAGAGGCCATGTACCCGAGGAACTGCTGGATTCTCCTTGCTGTTACCATCGGGGCGTTGAAGACAGTAGATGCAGCCTGACGAAGCATCTGTGCACGGTCCATCGGTAAGTAGGCTTTTGCCAATAGCGAGTCTAGGGTTGTACTGATGAAGTCTAGCACCCTCACAGGCTCGAGGTGGGACTTCTTCAGGTTGACCCAGAGACCAAGACAGGTCAGAAGCGTAAGTGTCCAGTGGATGCTGTTGTCTGCAGGACGCCACCAACAGCCAATCGTCTAGGTAGGGGTAGATTGAGATGCCCTTCGTCTGCAGGTGTGATACCACTGGGGCCATGCATTTGGTGAAGACCCTGGGCGTGGCAGAGTCTGAACGGTAACACCCTGTATTGGTAACAGGTGCCATTGACTGCAAACCGTAGGTATCGTCTGTGCTGCAGGCGAATGGTGATGTGGAAATAAGCATCCCGAAGATTGATGGAGGTGAACCAGTCCCCTTGTCGAAGGAAAGGCAGGATCGATGATAGCGTGACCATCTTGGACCTCTTGGGGCGGATGCAGTCGTTCACCCCTCTGAGGTCTAGGATAGGCCGCAGGGTTCCGTCTGTCTTCGGTACTGTGAAGTACCAGGAGAAGAAGCCCGTGGTTCTGGCTGAAGACGGAAGCTCCTCGATCGCCCCTTTTTGAAGTAGGGACTGGATCTCTTCCAGCAGAGATGAGCTGGCTGGGGTGGAATAGTAGACGCCTCATAGTGGAATATCTTGAAATTCTATGGTGTAGCCAAGACGGACGATGGAAAGAACCCAAGAGTCCGTGGTGACGTGACACCACTTGGTGAGGTGTCTGGCCAGGCTCGATTGATCTTCGAAGGCTGCTGGCAGGCTGAAGGTTGGATGTGGTGGCGACCTGCAAAGGCGGTCAAAACCAAGACTTCGTCCCAGATGAAGACTTTTTCGAAGAGGAGGATGGGCGTCTCCGGAAAGGTCTTTGAGCTGAGGAGGCGGTTGACAGTCAGGATTGCGTAGATCGAGGAGACTGCTGTTGGAAGGAGGAGGACGATGGCCTGCACCACGATGGTCGGGAACTGAAGGAACGGCGAGGCTGAGATGGTTGATGTATACCCATCTTCTTGGTGGTCAGGCATACCTTAACGAGATGATCCATGGCCTCGTCGGTCGTGGCATGGAATAGTCCCTGGCCATCGAAGGGGAGGTCCTCAATCCTCCTCCGGCTATCCTCTTGCAACCCCGACGATCTGAGCCACGCATACTGCCAAAGGGCCATGGAGCCGACCAGTACTCTTGAGGCGCCTCCACGGTGTGCCTTGATGAGATAATCTGCTGATTAGCAAGTGCCACCGCCTCATTGAAGAACTGCGTGGCACTTGCATGGCTCTCTTCTGGCAGGTTAGCCAGGAGGAGGCAGAACCGGTCGAGCAGATTTCTGAGGTAGAATGCCAGACACGCCTGTGTATTGGAGACCCTGGCAATCAGGGAGGAAGCGGTGTAAAACCTCCTGCTGAAGGTGTCCAGCCTATGGCCTTCGCAGTCTGGCGGGGTGGTGTGTGCCCTGTTGCCGCCTTTGGTCTGGGCAGACTCGTTGACAATCGAGTTCGGTACTGGGTGGCTGAAAAGAAACTCTGTGTCCTCCTTCTGCATATGGTTACAAGTGTTCCAGCCGGTGTGGAATTGGCTAAGCAGAAGCTGGCTTGGCCCATGGGTGTTTCAAGGCCTCCATGAATGCTGGCAGGAAAGGCAACGGTTCGGTGGATGGTGGACGTGTATCCACATACTGGAAGACCAGGTCTTCCACCGTTGGAGCCGGGTTCGTGACCTTTAGGCCAAGCACAGTAGCCATGCGAAGGAGGATGGCAGAAAATTGTTTCACGTCCTCCAGTGCTGACTCGGGTCCCAGGTCTCCGAAGCCCAAAGGAGGTGACTCATGAGATGTTGGTGTAGAGTCATTGGATTCCGAGTCTGAGTTGTATGACTGGGAGGAGTGAGTTGGAGATCTCTCAGCGGACCTCTCCCTGGATGGTTTACAGGGAGATAGGGCCAGAGTAACCACTGGTGCCGCAGTCGTTACCGGTACTGTCGACGGTAACGTGGTTGGAGCTGCAGGCTGAGGTGTCAGCGTTACGGTGATGGGCACTACAGCAGGCCGTGCTCGCTCGATCGCCTGTGTGACCGTCATGGTCGGCACCGTCACCTGTGTCTGAGTGGATTCAGACACCGGTTGGGTTGCAGTTGACGTAACCCTTGGGGGAGGCAACACCACCCTATAGCGGGGTGTGGGCTCACTGAATCTCCGGTGGCGTGGAGAGAGTGATCAACTTGGCGACCTCCGATACCTGCAGTAATGGCCTTCTCTTGAGGGCGAACGGGATCGCCGATAAGGTAACCAGCGCCTCGGATCAGGGTGGTACCTATCCCTATAAGATGGCGAGTAGGATAGGTACGATCCTGGGTACTCGCACCACTGGTGTTCTCAACCGTACCGTCTGAGATAGGAGGCGGAGGTATACAGCGAGTCGGTAGAAGGGCGAGAGTGGGCCCTCTCGAAGGGCACATCTCGGTGGTGCGGTGTTGGAGGCCTGACTCTCCGCTAGGGAGAGCGGGACTCGCTCCTGCCAGAGGCTGCCTGGTGCCTGGGCGAAGGCTGGTGTTGGGCCATAACCTCCTCCTGGCAGTCTACTGACCTGCGGTGACTCAGCGGGGGTACCACAGCTATCAGAATGGGCAGTTCTGAGGGCAAGACCTCCACAGTCTGTTCCTCGTCTGACACCTCAAGGACCTCTTGTTGGTCCGACTGCTCTCCTGGATCCCCAGTGAGCTGCATCGGTGGAGGTGTGGGGACGCGGGCCTCCTTAGAAGGGGAGCGCCTCTTCTCCTTCCTCTTCTTTTTCTCCTTCTCCTTGCTGACGTCCTGGGTAGCAGGAGGTTTCCGTTGGGCAGCTGTTGGAGGCCTAGATGACATAGAAGCCTGCGAGCCCGCAGGTGCCTCCTGAGTTGTCTTAGCGGCCGCTGACAACTTCGGAATCCTCGGTAACGAGGAGATTCTCGATGTCAGTACCAACATTGTGGACGGTGCGGCAGCCGCCGACACCGTCAATGGAATGGTCATTGGTCATCCAGCTGTTGATTTTAAGACAAAACGACGTGGGCCTCGGGCTGTTCTTTTGCTTGTAAGGACTCCTCCCAACAATGCGACTTTAGCCTTGACGAGCGGTTTCGGAGAATTTGAGATGTGAACTCTCGACAAACAGAACAGGCCCGTACGTTGTGGGTTTTCCCCAAACAAAAGAGGCACTCGCGGTGTTTGTCGGACAGGGCGACTTTTCGACCACAAGTAATACACTTTTTGAAGAAGGCCGACATAGACCGGGAGTCTAAGGCGGGGAGAGAAAAACTCGAAGGAGGAGGAGAAGTCCGAGAAGACGAAGAAGTCGGAGAAAAGCAAAGAAAAGGAGAAAAATGGGAGGGGGTTCAAAATATCAAATCAAGTCCGTTATCCAAATCCGTAGTCAAAGTCTGAAAGTCCATTAGTCAAGCCAAAAAACGCCAAGAAAAGCAATCAAGCACAAGCCACTAAGAAGAACCTTCTGTTTGCTACGGCGGACGAGAAAGAACTGAGGAGCGACTGTTGCTCAGCAAGCTGAGCATACGCAGTACCGGCTTGGGGGAGGGGTTCCCGCCAAGCTACTAAACTCTAGAATCTTCCGAACGCTACCGCGCACGCGCGAAATATCCTAGTGTGTGAGGCACAGAGACCACGAAGAAGAACATGGAGTTTCGATACTCTTGCAGAACACAATGAATGAGATAAGAAAGGAGGGAATACCCGATACCTGGAAGGAAGCTAATGTGGCTTTAATACCAAAAGAAGGAAGAGACTTAAACAGACATTAAGAATTATAGACCAATTTCATTACTAAATACAGACTATAAAATTTTTGCTGCAATTCTGGCAGAAAGACTTAAAAAGGTTCTCCAAGAAAATATACATGAGGATCAGAATGGCTTTTTACCAAAGAGAATGATGCGAGATAATATTAGGACAGTGTTAAATATAATTGAGTATTATGAGAAACATAATGAAAGAAAATTGGCAGTGATATTTGTGGATGCAGAAAAGGCCTTTGGTATGATTAACTGGTCATTCTTGAAGATAGTTATTAAACAGGCTCAAGTCGGAGATAAATTTATCTCTTGGATTGAAGCAATATATAGTCAACAACAGGCAAGACTGGTTATTAATGGAGAGAGAACAAAACAGATTGAATTGCACAGAGGAACAAGACAAGGCTGTCCTTTATCTCTGCTGCTATTTATCATGACATTGGAAATACTTAATAATGCCATAAGAGAAGACAAAGCAATAAGAGGACTTCAGATAAAGAAATATCAGTATAAACTTAAAGCATTTGCAGATGATTTGGTTTTGTTTCTGGATGATCCTCTTAGCAGTATTCAAGGGTTGATGGACATTGTTCAAGAATATAGAGAATTTTCTGGATTCAAAATAAACAAGGAAAAAACTGTTTATAACAAAAAATATGAGAGAGAAAGAAGAGAAGGAGCTCGAGCATTTAACAGGTTTTAATAAAGGTCAAAACGCAAAATATCTGTGTGTCTGGATTACAAAAAGAAATAATGAACTATTTCATAATAACTATGAAAAATAATGGAAAGAGATAATCAAGGATTTGGAGAAATGGACTAGAATGCAACTATCTATGATGGGAAGAGTGGCAGTTATAAAAATGAACATATTTCCAAAGATGAATTACCTTTTTCAAAATCTCCCTATTATTACAAATACTAAATCTTTCATATAATGGAAGAGAGATTTAAACCAAATTTATATGGCAAAGAAAAAAGCCAAGAATAAAATGGAATATCATGACAGATTCAACAAGAAGAGGAGGGTTGGGTCTACTGGACTTACAGATATATTTCAAGGTAGTGGCATTCACTTGGATAAAAGACTGGATGAATCTTTAAAATACGAGAATGCTGACATTAGAGGGAGCTGATTTAAGGATGGGTTGGGATGCCTATATGTTCTATGGGAAAACTGCAGTTGATAAAGATTTTGTTCATCATTTTGTAGGAAAATCACTATTTAAAATATGGACTGATTATAAGAATAAGAACATTAGGCAACTACCTACATGGGTCTCCCCTCAGGAAGCCTTCTTTGGAAGATGGATTGACTCAGATAAGTGGTTGTGTTATGATGGCATATTAGAAAAGACAAATCTGAATCTTTTTAAAATGAAATCAAGAGAAAAATTGGAATCAGAAGGAATAACCTGGTTCCCTTGCAGACAGTTATTGAGAGATTCCAGATGGATGTGAAACTTATGGAATAGAACAAAAAGAGCAAGGAAGAACGTTGAAGTTATTGCGGGAAAACCCGCCTCACTTACTATCACATTTATATCAGGAGATTTTATACCGAGAAAGAGAAGATGAGACAGTCAAATCAGCAATGATATTGTGGGCTCAAAATGTCGGAAACACTGGGAACAGAGCTGGCAACGGACACAAAAATTTACTGCAGCTCAGAACCTAAAAGAGAACTATTGCAAGCTTTTTCATAGATGGTACATGACACCAGAAAAATTAAAGAAGATATATAATACAGGAACAGGGCATTGTTGGAAGTGCCATAAGAACGTTGGAACACTATTTCATATGCGGTCGTCATGTCCTAAGGCTAAAAAATATTGGAATGATATACATAATATGATATGTAAAATATTGTGGGTTCAAATTGATAAGAAACTTGGAACTGTACTTATTAAATATGACACATATGTTAGATGGAACTGTTGCAAAGAAATATTGGAGAATAATGCTGTATATGATTACGACAGCCCATATTGAGTACGCAAGGCTATGGAAAACTGAGCAGATTTTTATTTATTTATTTATTTGTATCCCTCCTCTCCATATGGATCGAGGCGGTGAACAACTTACAAATAGCATGTATTTTGAAACATTTCTATACATGCCCCCAACAAGCTGGGTACTCATTTTACCAACCTGCGAAATGATGGAAAGCTGAGTCAACCCTGGAGCCCGGCAGGATCGAACTCACAACCTTGTAGCTTGCAGTACTGGCATTTAACCACTGCGCCACCAGGGCAGATACCTACAATAGAGCAATGGTGGGCAACTTTCATTGAAAATAAAAATGCAGATATAGATTAAAAGGAAAATCAGATGATGACATTAACAAAAAATGGCAAATTGTTCTGGAAATAGGTTGGGTATTGACAGGCAACAATTCTTGATTCATGGCAGCATGAGTAGCTAGAAGTAAAAATCAGTGGAATATCATGGAATACGTAAAGTAAGGATGAAGAGCAGGATCTATCTTGTATGTTAACAAATGTAATGCAATGCATAAATGTTGATATGGCAATGAAATAACAGTATTGAAATCCAGAGAGGTGTGGAAGATGCTGTAATAGTTCGGTAAAATGTACAATGAGAAATCTTTTTTTATACGATGTAATCATAATAAAATTAATTATAAAAAAAAAGGCCAAAGCGTGTCACACATCCAGGGTATGAAGGGATCTCTCTAGAAGCGAAGAGGGATCTGGGTAAAATGTTGGCAGCACGATGTCCTGGTTGATGTGAAACTCTGATACCACCTTTGGGAGGAAGGAGATGTCCGGGCGAAGGATTACTTTATCTCTATGGAAGGCTAAGAACGGTTCATCTACATCCAGCACTGCTAGCTCTGAGGAGCAGTGGGCTGAGGTGATGCCTAATAAAAAGGTGGTCTTCAGGGTGACGAAATGTTCATCCACCATTGTGAGTGGTTCAAAGGGGTGTCCAATGAGCTGCAAGAGTACCAAGGACAGTGACCAGCCAGTTGTTGGGAACGTCCCCGGGGAGTATAGGTGGGCCAAACCCTTGAGAGACTGTTTCATGATGAGATCCATGAAAAGACTTCTAGTTGAGTCACTTGGAGATTGATAAGCCACTATAGCTGCCAACCCCCTCTCTTTAAAGAGAGAAGAAAATGGAGCACCATGTCCCTTGAGGCTGGTGATGGACTATTCGAGCGGGATGCTGTGAAGTCACAGAATTTTTGCCATTTGAGGGCATAGGATCTTGGTGGATGGTTTGCAAGACGCTTCAAGGACTGCTGCGATTGCTAGAGAGCTCAGGCCTGGATCCTCCAGGCTGTAAGGTGCAGGAGTGGGGCATGAGGGTGCAGGACTCACCTGTTGGAGAGAGGAGGTCCTGCACATTGGGAAGTCGCATATAGTGGCTGCGGGAGGGGTGAGAAAGGGACCGAACCATGGCTGGCATGGCCAGAAGGGGGTTATCGCATCAGATCGATCCTCAGCCAGCTTTGCTATCACTTTTCCCAGAAGAGGGAAAGAGGGGAGCACGTATAGAAGGCAACCCCTCCACTTGAACAGGAACGCATCCCCTGGTGACCCTTTGGCTGTCCCTGTCTGGGAACAGAATCGAGGGCACTTGGCATTGTGCTCCACTGCAAAAAGGTCTATCTCTGGTCTGCCTCAATGGTGGAGTATGGCACAGAATGCTCACTGGGAGAGTGCCCACTCGTGATGTACACCCTTGGACCTGCTAAGGCCCTCTGCCACCATGTTGTCCTCGCTGGCCAGGTGTATTACCACTGGTTGGATTGACCTGAGTGAACACCACCTCCAGAACTGGAAAGTGAGGTCTAACAAGGCTGTGGATCTGGTTCCTCCCTGTTGACTGATGTAGCAAACTATTATAGTGTTGTCTGACCCAACTTGGACTACTCTTCCTGCTATAAGCTTCTCGAAGGATCAAAACACCTTCCAGATTGCCAGAAGCTTGAGCGCATTGATGTGTAGGCGTCTCTCGGCATTGGACCAGTGGTCCTGTGCCCACAAAGTTTTGCAATGGGTCCCCCAGCTGCTCAGGGAGGCATCTGTCATCACCATGACAGGCTGCAGGGGTGACATGAACGAGATCCTGTGGCATAGGTTGGGGATGGATGCCCACCAGAAGTTAAGTGAGGTTTCTTGCCCCCTTTTGTCTAGATCGCCTCGACAATAATTGAGTTGAGAATAGGGTAGTTGAACAGTAGGGTAGTTGTACACTACCTGTTCGTCTCCAAGGTATAGGAGGGAGGGAGGATGGCTATGCCCAGGGTTGTCTCATCACTTCCCTCAGCCTTGGGAGGAAGAGGATAGTTGTTGGTGTTGTAGTTTGGAAGTCCACAATTTAGAACACTGGGTTCTCCACAGAAGCCTGGGGGCAGAGATGTCCAGCCTGATAGCTTTGGCCATGCAGACTACAATATCGGCAAAGTGCTTTGCATCTTCTGGTGGGGGTTCTGAGTCAGATGGTAGAAGGGAACTTGGTGGAGATGATGAGGATGATATCCATGGCTCCTCCAAATCCCCTTCAGAATCCTCAGACTCCGAGCTCACTTGAGAGCGTTCCAGCGAAGGGTCATGGAGAGTCCCTGACAGCAGGAGTCAGGGGCTCTGGAGCTGCACATCCTGCCTCAGGAGCTGTCAGTCCTGAGCTGATTTTCATGGTTGGCAGTATCAAGGACATCAGTACCGGGGTCGACGATGAGGGTCCCTGATGTTCATGGATCCCTGATGTTGCTTCCCTCTTGCGTAGCGGCATGGAGAGGAGCGAAGTGCTACATGGAGGTACTGGTGGTGGGGAGATCTGTGCAACATCTGGCTGGCCGTAACCCAATGAAAAAGACCTGGAAGTGGCACAAGGGGCTCCATGATCTTGAGCCATGCCAGCAAGAAGACCTCTCGTGTTACCGGTACGACAGCAACCAACATGAACAGTAGAGAAAGACAGAATGAGATCGCGATCTGCTTCCCGATGGCAATCAGTACCGGTAGCTTGACGGAA
This sequence comes from Ctenosaura bakeri, assembly GCA_948474755.1. Taxonomy (NCBI): domain Eukaryota; kingdom Metazoa; phylum Chordata; class Lepidosauria; order Squamata; family Iguanidae; genus Ctenosaura; species Ctenosaura bakeri. Next base: position 303,156 of record CAOLHI010001294.1, read on the forward strand.
ATCAGAATCTGTGGTGATGGTCCTTGTAATAGTAAAAAAGCAACCTCAGTTGGTAATGAACCAGTTCCAGAATGTCACCCCGGCATGCTCACTCATGGTAGCGGTCCCTGTAGGATGGTGAGAACAACTTGTAAGAGTGTGGGTCCTCCCAAACTGAAGCTCCACGTCAGTTGTGGTGGATCTACAATGCTGACGTGTGGGCTGAATCTTCCCTGAGGCCAGTGTCCTCGCCCGAACACATGGGCTCCCTTGCTCTTGAGGGCTGTTCATGGCTATGCTGCCGGTATTGGTACCAAGAGTCGGACTGGGACTAATGGTGGCACAGTCTCAGTTCCTCGGGCTGATATCGAGGTGTCCTCATTGAAGCTGAAGGGCACGACCCTTCAGGCTCAGTCTTGCACCATCTGGGCAACAATCTAGACTCCTCCTCAACCTGCAGAATCACCTTTGGAGGGCTCATTTCCGAGGGAGTGACAGGAGTGGTGGCTCCTGGGCTGTTTCCCGAGTCGTGGGCAGTGCAGATTCGGTGGTCGTGGTTTCCATTGGCCGCTCCTTGTCCTTCCTCTTCTTCTTCATCTTAAATAGAGAAGAATCATCCTCTGTCTTCTTGGTCAGACCATGCCTCTTCCACTGACCACTTGAGTCCTCACATCGTCATGGAGCGGTCTCTGGACGCTTGTCAACCGCTGTTGATGATGCCAAAGGTGTTGATGCCAGTGGAGAGGTGGCTGGCTGTCCCGGGGTTGTAGGCTCCTGAGTCATGACTGGTTAAATCACCGATGCTGATGAATCGGTAGCAGGCATGGTGGACCTCTGTGACGACTGGGTCTTTGATGTCAATAGGATTGATACCAAACATGCTACTGAGGTGGTTGAAACTTGCACTGAGGAGCTGGTGGAGGCTCCCAGAACAGTGGCAGTCTTCAGGCCTGTAGAGGTCCTTGTCACTGTGGTTGATGCAGTGTATAAGGCCATGTTTTGTGAAGCCTGTTGTGGAAGTTTTAAGGATTGCTCCCAACAGGAAGAGCAGTGTCTCAACGTGTGATTTTTTTAGTTTGAAAAGTGAATCACCTACAGATCTTACAGCAACTCATGTTATGGGCTTTGCTCAAACAGTATAAGCACTCCTTGTGTGCATCGGAAAGGGAGATTTTCTGCTTACAAGAGATGCAATTTTTAAAAAGAGAGGTAGAGGCCATGAAGGGGAAGGGGAGAGGGAGGAAAGCGGGGTTTTTTATGTTTTAAATTTTTTTTTTTAGGCAGAAAGGAAAATGAAGGAGTAAGACAGGGCAAAGAAGACAATGAAACAGAGAAAAAAACAAAAGCTACTGAGTCTCAGAGAGCGCAAGGTCTTGCAGCGATGGTGGGTGAAAAGAAACTGAAAAGGAAGGAGCTTGGCGGCTGTGAGTATGCGCAATAGGCAGGAAGAGGCGAGGCCACCCACTGAGCTACCAAGATCTGGAAGATTCTCTGTCAAGGTCTCTGCACATGCGTGAAGAACCACTTGTGTGAGAGACAGAGACCACAATTAAAAATCTCTTTTCCTGCAGTTTGAATCCATTGCTCCTTGAGCCACCCTTAGCTCGCTAGGCAGTGGGCAGTGGAGAAGTAGGAGCACCAGAGGTGGGGTTTTAAAGTACTATGCACCCTGATTGGAGCTACTGAGAGAGGAGATTCCCCCAGAAAAGAGGCACTTGAGGAGGGTCTTGAGACTGGAAAAACTCACAAATATTCAAATCTGTGAAAAATTCAAAACTGTACATTCTGACTGACAGGAAAACTGTAAATGGTTTTGGTTTCTACTGAATACCAATGGATCACTCTTTTATCCAGACCCTGACCCCATCCTGCCCCAACTCATTCTGCAGTTCTAGGTACACCACTAAATTGTGGGTTTAATAAATGGTATGTATCCTGTTTTAGGAACCTGTACAACTGAGATACAAGTTTTGAATCAGCCTATACAAACAAATCCATAAATAAGATATGCTGGCCAGGAAAAGCTATGCAGGGCAGATATCTGAAACATTAATGCCTCGGTGCCACTCTCCTGCCAGACAGATCATCTCCTCATCACTTGTTGGACAGAGAGAGAGAAGAGAAGAGAAGAGAAGAGAGAAGAGAAGAGAAGAGAAGAGAAGAGAAGAGACAGAAAAAGATTTTCACAATCTTCAGACAGACTGAAAAGTGTTGGGAAACTTGTCATGAGAAGGGCCTTGGAATAAACAGCTCCCTGACAAGTTAATTTGCTCCAGCATCTCCCTTGATGGACACATCCCACGTCTGCTCCAAAGAGGTGTTTCTGCCTTCCCTGGATTTTCATTCAGGATGTGTGTGTGTGTGTGTGTGTGTGTTTTGTTTTCCTCCTCTTGCAAGTGAGAAAAGATTGCTGCTAACACTTTTTCCTAGCTCTGCTGATATTTTGGCAGCTCTTGTGAATCTGGTCTCAGAGATGCAGGTCGGACTGTGCTTCGACTCTCATCTGAAAAAGGGCTCCCCACAAGCAAGGCAGGAAAAATGATCAGGAGAGGCCAAGGGGAAAGCAATCTAGATAATGAATCTGATGGGAGGGGGAAACCGGGCCACAGGGGACGGTGGGACTGCAAGGCAGCAGCTTTATGGCAACATTTTTAAAAAAAATAAATAAATAAATCAGTGTACGGTTCTTCTGAGAGTTCTTCCTGTTCTTAGAATGGCAAAGCCATCTTAGGTCAGAAATATAATGAGTGAAATCCTACTGGAACCTTTTGCTATCTATGGTGAACATGTGTCAAGAAATATGAAGGGAGGAAATCGCAGATGAAACTGGAGTGGAAATCGTGGCCTTCTCAATGGAGTAGGACCACAAGTCCTAGCAATATTAGTCTGCATAGTCCACCGTAAGGAGTGCTCGGAGGAGCAGTCCAACATTGGGAGGTCAACAAAGAATCACAGCATCTTGGAATCTGAAGGGCTGTGTAGTCTAACATGTCTGTCCCCGCAGGAATACACAACTAAAGATGCCTATCCCATCGCTTTTTAAAAACCTCCAAAGAAGAGGAGTCTATCATTCTCCCTCTGTTTTGCCATCAAACAGCTCTTACAGTCAAGAAGTTCTTCCTAACATTCAGCTGGAATCTCTTTCCTTGTTACTTGAGTCCATGATTTCTATCCCTGGATTATGCCAAAGGTGGGGAACTTTCGCTCTTCAAACATTTCGGTTTTTGATTCCTGAAATCCCCAACCACTAGCCATGCTGGCTGGTGTTTCTGGGAGCTGAAGTTCAAATTGTCAAGAGGGCCTGAAGGTTCCCTAGCTTCTGCTCCAGAAACCAGGACATGGAGCAATGCCTCCAAACTTCAGGAAAAGAGATTCCATTCAAACATTAGGAGGAACTTCCTGATGGTAAGACCAGTAGAATACACTGCCTTGGAGTGTGATGGAGTCTCTTTCTTTGGAGGTTTTTAAACAGAGGCTGGATGGCCATCTGTTGGGAATGCTTTAATGGTGTAGTCCTGAATGGCAGAATCGGGCTGGACTCGATGGCCCTTGCAGTCTCTTTTGGCTCTGTGATTCTATGAATAATTCTATGATCTATGAACCCTTGGACTACACCAGCTTTGACTATTTCAGTCCATTCCAGATGAGTTGGACTACGGTTACCATTATGCCAATGGCCACGCTGGGCTGAGCATCACAGGGCCTGAAGTTCAACAAGTTTCGAGTCAGGGGAGCAGCTGGCTCTGATGTCTGTGAGCAGTGATTCCATTCTCAGTTACAGTCAGAAATTTAAAAGAGCTTCCCTAGGCACTGAATGTGTTTGGGGGATAGAATTCAACAAAATGCAGAGCCCTTTTCCAGTTAGGGCTAAACCCAAAATGGATTTAGCCCTCTTTTGACATCAGACGCATTCACCTGCCTTGTCTAGGTTGGGGAAAATATGGATTAGACAAATTTATAGAGCGCAAGTCTATCAGTTCTTATTAGCCATGGAGACTACATCAAATTGTAGTCCTACTTTTACTGCTTATGGCCAAGGCCTTTGCAAAAATGAAAACATGGTCATAAATACTCAATTGAAAAATACATCTGCAAATGCAATCAATGCTGGAACAAGTTAGATCCTATCAGCCATTCATCATGGCTGTTGGCGTCATCTGAAAACAGACAGCCCAGGAGTCTGGGTGAAATAAGGCTATGTTTATTGGGAGCATGGTACAGACTTTAGAGTTGTTAATTTTTTTAGCAATAAGATTGAAAACAAATTAAAAATATCCTAGAATGAGCAAAGCTCATGGTCTGTCGAAAAAGCTCAGTATTGGCTCTCTGGCTTTGGTGTTCGGACATCTTATTTCAAGCCTTTATTCAGAGATGGTAGGGACTGATTCTGGGTTAGTCTGCATACAAAATAGGTGCTCTGTCACTGAACTACAGGCCTCTGTTTAAGAATGGCGCAAGATTCCAGTCCTCATATTTCTTCATCAGTTCATATATAAGTATACAGATATGCCTCAGTTAACAAAGACTAGACAAAGAACCTCCTCTTTACAAAGTCGTTTTTATATCCATCCAGCCCCTACCTTTATTTTGTTCTCCACTACCTGAATATTTTTTCAGCAGCATTGGTATTTGGCAGGATGATGAAGGAGAGACTTTTTTGTGGCGGTTTCTAGTAGCATGTTAGCAGTAAACAATGCAATAAAACTTCAGGTGGGAAAGAACAGAATTCTCCTATAGCTGATCCTAGAGTAATCATGTCTGCCTATCTGAAACAGGAAAGGTAAACAGCAAGCTGCCTCTAGAATCCCTTACTGATGAGTGAACAGCAGAACAGAGGAAAAGCAGACAGGTTTCTTTCACAAGCTATCCAAAGTACATTTTAAAGCACAGATCTGTAAGTCTGGCTGCCAAAATGGAAACTGAAAGAAAAGTAGAGACTGGTAAAAGAGAAGTTATCCCTAGATGTATTTTTGGAAGAAGCTTTCACACAATTTCTAGAAGTTTCAAAATGTTTTTGTTTGCTTATGCAAACATTACCTGATCAGGTTGTTTCATTTCACATATGTGTTTTGTTAGTTTTGCAGAAGAAATTTGCTGAAACATGTTGAAGCACTTTTCTTTTTTATGCTGTAGGGACTTCTCCCTATACTTCCCATATTATTTATCTCTCTAGTATTAATTTTTTCTGTTAAAGAAGTAACAATGAGGAACATGCGTACTTTATTGACTTAAATACACCTGTATTGAATTTTGTTAAGGATTACAACATCAAATTGAACACAATTAACCAAACAAATTCAGGGTCTCAGACAGAGAGAGGAGTCTTTCCCAGCATTCGGCACTTAGGAATCCAGGAATGCACTTGTAAGTAAAGAAGCTCTTCCATCCACTGATCCACACAGCCCCCCTTAAGGATTTGGGCTCTTTCTCAAGGAAGCACCTTCCTCCCTCTGGTATGCCACTTACCCGCTTGGTGAGTTGCGTGTCCATCATGAAATTATGCACGTGTTTCTCGGCTTTGGTGAGTTCCAGTTTCCTTGCCACTACAGCCACCACCAGGGCAGTGCAGCCAGCCCCCTGGGAAGTGGAGAAAAGAGAACAAAAAGAAGGTATAGCCAGAAAACAGGAAACACCGTGGAATCCAAAATAAATCATACATGCAAAAAAAAAAAGTTAACAGCAGAACAGGTCCAAATTTTGACGAAAAAAATCCAAAACCTTACCTTCTACCCTGAATAAAAATGGAGGCTCATTTGCTTCTAAAAGTTATTCCAGCTGTCTGATAATGAGAGAGCCCAACCTGCCTTCAGAGGTGCCCACTCTTACAGTGTGTCCAAGCAGTGACTCATGCAGGGATGCAACAGGCAGCCTTTGAGGGGAGGGTTGTGCTGCTTCATTGAATGTGACTGGCTCATTCAAACACTCCGCATGCAAAGAGGTTAACTGAACTATCAACTCCCAATGGAGGATGACTGAAGGGGAGGGCACCCCCAGTGCAGCAACTCAAATGGGGATACCACATCAACTTCCTCCATGAAGGGGCACTTCAGAGTTTCACATAAGCCTTTCACAACAACAACAACAACAACAACAACAACAACAACAACAACATCCCGCCTCTCCCAACGGATCAAGGCGGCACTACAACAGTGCATCAAATTCATTATTCAATTAGTTTTTCATAGGACAGCAGCAGCTTCTGCACATTTGAGAATCACTGTTTTATAGGCCGGGGAGACATAATAAAGGGATGAAGCTCAGTGGTAAAGCACTTCTCTTGTATCCAGAATTTGCCAGTTTCTATCCCCGGCAATTTCAGAACCATGTCCTATCAATATAGAGAAACATGACCTGTCAATATAGATCATGGTAACAAATTTGTGGCCCTCTGGATGGTTCTGGAGTACAACTCCTATCATCCCCATCACTGTTTATGCTAGCTAGGGTTGATAGGAGCTAAAGTCCTAAAATACCTGGAGGGCCACAAGTTGCTCACCCCAATGGAGATAATACAAGGACCAATGGCCTGACTCAAGGTAAGGCAACTCATTAATTTCTTCCTTAATTTGGCCCTTTCTTTGGAACTATGAAGACTGGAATCTTAGTTGAATCTTAGTAGGAGACCACTTGCTTTGCATACAAAAGGTCCCACTCCCACTCTCACTCTCCACAGGTAGGGCTGGGAAAAAAGCCATTATTGGAATCTCTGGATTCTCACTGCTGATCTGTGTTTGGCAGTGGTAAACTAGACTGACCAACAGTCTGACTCTCTGGTGTGGGAACTTTCTTACATCCCTCTAATATTTTGAGTCCTTCCACCACCACCCCACCCCAGTTTTGGAAAGCCAAAGACTGAGGGGTTGGCTTATTGAAAAACAACCTGTGGAAAAACAGAAACCACAAGCCAGGAACTCTTAGCCATAGAAATCTCTACACGGGGATAACCCAAAGCCTTAACCAATGATCTGTGGAAAGAATGCATCCCATGCACTGTCCATGGTCCTGAAAGTTGGCCCTTACCAAAAAGAACAAATTTCTTCATATTGGAGTTGGAAACAACTTTGGATTTTTTAAAAATTGACTGCAATGAGGAACTGAAACTGACATATTTTTTAACTATCCAGGGATCAGAGCAAAACTGGTAGAAGTTTCGGGGTTTGAGGGCTAAAGCTCCTGCATTGGCAGCCATGCTGGCTGGGAGATTCTGGGAGCTGAAGTCCAAGAAAGAAAACAAAACATTCCCAGGTTCTAGTTTAAGAGTAAAGGTTGATCTAAGGCTAATTCAGGGGTGGGAATCATGTGACCTCCAGATGTTGTTGGACTGAAACTCCTAGTATTACTTACCAGGGACCCCATGGTTAGAGTTGATGGGAACTACAGTCTAATAACATCTGGACAGATTGATACTTCCCAGCTAGAGGCAGTACCCTCCTGGCTATCAAAACTGACCCTAAATTCTTCCACACACATTTCTTCTTATTGTACCCAGAAATGGAGTCACTCCCTCAATCTCATGCAGCTGCATTGGACTCTGGTTCCCATCATCTTCAAAGAGCACAGCCAAGGATAGAGGATGATGACAGTTATCTTCAATAATACCTTGGAGTCCTAGTTCTCTGTCTTCAAACACTGCTACTGTAAAGGCAGTGACAGAGCTACTGTCTTCACTGCTCAAATTTCTGACTTTCTGATTCACCAGTTCTGTGCAGGGTGACAATCCTTACATCCAACCCAGAACTGAATGGAATGTGACCACTTACGGAGTTTTGCTGGGCTAGGTGTGTCCAGATTTATGTTCTTTTTCAGTCACATATACATCCTGCCTTTTCCCACAACAAGCTTAAGACAGTTATACATGGCTCCCTTCCCCCACTTTCACAACAACCATGTGAGGTAGGCCATTCCAAGAGAAGGGCACTGCTTCAAGTTCACACACTGAGTTTCATGACTCAGTCAAGACTGGAACCTGGATCTCTGGTCTCAATGCAACATTCTAACCATTATCTAGCCCTAGCTCTCAGTAATAACAGATACCTTTGCTTTCAGATGCAGGCTGGAATTCAGTATTGCAGTTATGGGTACATTATCTCAGATTATGGATCCACGTAACTGATCCATATTTGTCATGATTGGGGGGCCTGTTGTCACAACAATGAATGCCCTCCCAAACCTACCAGGCAACAGTTGAATTTAGTGAAGAAGATTTCCACTCCCTTTCTGCCAGCAAGTGAGGCTGCAGTGATCCCTCTCACAATTTCTCATCACAGCTTCACTGGCTGATGGGAGAGGGTAGAAATGTGATCCTCTTTGGGCCCCAATCACTATTTGAATGGACTTCCTTCACCTGATCTGGCTGCTGCCAGGTAGAGGAGGTTTGGGGGATTGGCCAGGAGATTCTACTTTAATTACATACCTACATAACCAAGTGGGACATGTAGAATTCTGGCTGAGGCAAGAGGTATATAACTTGATAAAATAAAATAAACAAATATTAAACAGCAAGGACAACTTAAAGAGTCAATGTGGTGTAGTGATTTGAGCATTGGACTATAACCCTGGAGACCATAGAAACCTTGGGCATGTCACACACTCTCAGCTCCTTAGGGTCACCATAAGTTGAAAATGACTTGAAGGCACACAACAACAACAACTTAACTCTTTTAGTTATAATTATACTGCACCCTTTACTCCCATAAGCCCAAGGCACTGTACATGGATGGCTTTTCTCCCCCTCACTTTATCTTCACAGTGAGGTAGGCCAGGCTGAGAGCAAATCGCCAAGATCCAAAGGTATCAGCATCTCAGGCTAGCAGAGTTCTGACTCTCTCTCTGAAGCCCTCTGTGGTGTCAGAACCCGCTGTCGAGAGTTATCTGCTACCTGGAGAGATGAATGGGGAATTAGAGCAGAGGGAATTATCAATTCCGGATTGAGCAGAAGTTGAAGTTGCGAAGGAACCAGTGCTGTGGAGGACAAGACCAAAGACGAGAGAGGTAGGTTACCATGCTAATTGCTGCCATGAGGCCTAGGAGACAGTGAATGCAAAAGACCGAGCATGATGTCCTGTCAAGGAATTGGGTGACTGCTGACTGCAGGGTCTTGCACCTGGTGGTGTGGAAGGAATACTCTCCTGAGAGTGGAGTCCAGGATTGCACCTATCAAGTTGAGGGAGTGTGCTGGTTCTAGGTGAGATTTCTTGGAGTTGATGTTGAGACTGAGGTTGGACAAAAGAGAGAGAGTCAGGTGAATGTTTCGGTAGAGTCTGTTTCTGCAGGTCGCCAGCAGCAGCTAATCATCCAGATATCGGTACATCATAATGCCTTTCATCCTGAGGAAGGAGACAACAACTGACATACACTTGGAAAAGACCCTGGGAGCTGTCAACAGGCTGACAGCAAAGCGGAGATATTTCTTGCGGTGAGGGCAAATGGAGATGTGGAAGTAGGTATCCTGAAGGTTGATCAAGGAGAACCAGTTTCCTCTGTTGAGGAGGGTAAGAATGGAGGCCAAGGTGACCATCGTGAACTTGTGGGGCCTTATGAAGTGATTGATGTTGCAGAGATCTAAGATGGGGTGGAGACCACCATTCCTCTTGGTAATGGTGAAATATTGGGAGAAGAAACCCATGGTTTTCACCTTCTATGGTGTCTTTATGTAGAAGGTTGTCAATCTCCCTCAGAAAGATGGGGTTTGGGAATGTAGAATGAAAAACATCAGTAGTGGGAGTATTTAAGAATTCGATGGCGTAGCCCAGGAGGAGAATGGTAAGTACCCAGGTATCTGAAGTGATGGCCCACCAGATGGAATAGTGGCAGGCAAGGTCTGGAGCCCTGGATGGTATGTAGGCAGTCAGACAAAAGTATGGAAGTGGTGGTGACCTGTCAGGGGAGTCAAAACCAAGATTTGGTGGTGGAAGTAGACTTTTTGAAGGATGTCTCTCACTGTTTAAAAGAGCAGCGAGATGAAAAGGAAGGCATGGAGGATTGTAAGGACTGAGGATGAGAAGACCACAAGCAGAAAGAAGAGGAGGTGGCACACTTCCAGGAGAAACAGTAAGATTGGGATCTATGCTGTTAAGGCTGAGATCTGAAACCCATGTTTCTGGCAGTCAGTCTGGCCTTCATCAGGTGGTCTATGGCATAATCCATGGTGGAATGGAAGAGATCCTGAAAGGAAGATTCTCTATAAGCTTCTGGGTGTCTTTTATCAGGCCTGCAAACACAGCCATGCATAGGAGCGGAAAGTGGCAGCACCTGTCATATCCCTTGCTGTACACTTGACAGAGTGGCATGATGACTGAATTAGTTGGGTGGACACGGTTACAGATTTGTTGTAGTATTGGAGAGTTGTGGACTTCTGTTCATCTAGCAAGAAGGAGAGAAGTGGTAGTGTTTTCTCCCAAGTGGTGCACTGGTAAGCAGTGAAACAGGCCTGAGTATTGGAGGCCCTTGCAATAAGTGAGGCGACCAAGTAGAAACATTGGCCGAAGATGTCAAGACGATGTCCCTCCCTGTCAGGTCGTGTGGTGTGCACTTTCTTGCCATCTTTTGTCTGAAATGCCCCAACAACTATAGAGTTGGGGGTAGAGTGGATGAATAGATAGTGCACATCTCTATGTTGAATCCAGTAAATATGCTTCAGATGGCAAGATGTAGGCTGGAGAGAGGTAGGTTACACCCAAGGATGTTTCATCCACCTCTTGGAGAGCTGGAAGGAATGAGATGGGAGTGGCAGCAGGTGCTCTCATGTCAACATACTGGAAAACTGGATCTTGAACAGGGGGAGGGGGGCAGAAACATCCAAACCAATGGTCTTTGCCGTCCTAAGGAGGATGTCTGAAAACTGCTTGATGTCCTCTGGTGCAGAGTCTAGAACTGGCTCACCAAAGACTGTCAGTGGTGAGTTGTGGGATGCTGGACGAGACTCAGGGGACTCCTCCTTGGTGTCACAGGATTCTGAAGGGGTGGATGAGAAAGGGTTGGACTACAGCATCTCCAGCAGTGGCATTGGTGTCAAATGTCGGTACAAGTGCAGCACAGATAGGCTCCAATGTCGAGGTGGTCAGTATCGGCATCGCTGTAGTCAAGACTGGGATCGAAGCATGAGGAGAGGCAGGAAGTGGTCTTGACACAGTGGATGTCATTCTGGGAGGAGGGGAGATCACTCCAGAATGTTGTGGTCGACCCTGATGCTCTGGTATCAAAGTTGGTACCAAAGAAGTCTCCAGTATCAGTGAGTAACAATGAGAGCAATCAAGACTGAGATCGAGATGAGGAACAATGGTGGTGCAGCAAGGCTGAGGTCTCAACAGCAAGTGGGATCGGGAGTGTGACCAAGACGGTACCAAAAGAAGAAGCAAGGAGACCAGTATCGGACATCAGGATGGTATCTATTGTGCTATGTTGGCAAGTAAGAGTAATAGGGACTGGGAGGTTCTCTCCATACATACTCACATCCATAATGATCGATGTAGGACACCGATGAGAATGGCAACTCCTCTCTAAGGCCCTGAAGTAGGTAATCAAGTTGACAGTATGGACAGTCGCAGTGGTCTGGAGAGTGGTCTTGGTCTCTACTGTCTGGTGAACATCAGTCCTCACAAATTAGACAGTGATCTCTAGTCAGCAAAGGAGGTAACAAGACCAACGTATGTTCTACTTGGTGGGCAGGCTGTTGAGTGGACGAGGCCAACTGGGCAGAAGGGGTTGTTACTAATGGCAGTGGGGTCAGTTCCAATACCAGTATAAGCTGCTCATCCTGATTTGTAGAAGTGGTTTCCTCCCTGGATGTCAAGGTTGGACGAAGGTGGTGCTATACCTTTTTCTATTTCTTCTTGGAGATGCTGCCAACTCCTGTGGGAGATGGTGTTCCTGTGAAGCTGTAGACTTTGTCGCATCCCCAGCCTGGGATGGCAGAGTTGATGGAGATGTAGGTGACGGTCAGATCATTTCCCTTGGTATCGCTGATTGAGCAGTTGTGGTCATGGTTCGTCTATGTGAAGATTCTGTCAAAGTCTTCAATGTTGAAGGGGAGGGCCTTGCTATGGAATGCAGAATCCTCGGTAAGAAGGATGAAGTCAATTTTAGTATTGATGTTGTTACCGATACAGAGGGATGTCGAGAAGCTGTCAACAAGGAGGCTGATGCCGTGTAGAGAGCTGTGTTGGTGGCTACCTGTTCCTTGATGCAGAGGGCTTGCTCCCAAAAGAAGGACTTTAGACAGGAAGGCTCTGTTCTTCAATGTTTGGGAGGTAACTGCCAGCAAATAGAGCAAGCCTAGACATTGTGCCCCTCTCCCACATAATAAAAATACTCAGAATACTCAGAATGAGCATCGGAGAGAGTAACTTTGTGTTCGCAAGAAGCACAAAGTTTGAACAGTGAAGTGGACATGGAGGGGGAATGGAAATGTTTTGGTTTTTTCGGGAGAGGATAGAATAAAAAAGTAGAGAGTATAGTAAGGAAAGGAGAGAAAGAGAAAATGAAAGGAACTTTGCTACTCAGCCAGAAGCTCCTAAGCTGCTAAACATTCAGTGGACAAAAGAAAACTGAGAGGGAAGTAGCTTGGTGGGCTCAAGCATGCTCAGTATGCAGTGGTGAGCGAGGGGTTCCTGCCAAACTACTCAACTCTAGAAGCTTCCGAAATTAGTTATGTGCAGGTGCGAAGACTCAATTGTGTGAGGCACAGAGATCATGAAGAAGAAGTGATCACAACAAACAGGGGAGCTCTAGATGTGACTGTTTTTCATTGTTTCACTCTTTGTCTTGCTAGAAATTTGGGGAGCGAAGGAAAATTTCATTTCAGGCTGCAGAACTCTCATTTGGAAATGCCAGAAAATGTAACTGTTGTGGAAAGAGCAAAACGGTTCTGAAGCTCCTGGCCCTAGGATGCCAAAGGAGGCAGGAGAGGAAGGGAAACTGCTGGCTTCCTGCCTCCCAAATCCTCTCACCCAGAATGGTAACAGCTGGCCAGCCGTGTTTCTTGATCCTAGCGATTAAATCCCAATCAGGACCCACAGAGAAGAGGGGGTGGGTTGAGGCAGGAGGACATATCTGGCAGAGGGGAAGAGAGAGCGTGCACACACAAAAATAATTCTCCTTCCTGTAGCACAGGACCAGCGAGCAAGTGTGATGTAGTGGTTTGAGTGTTGGACTACAACCCTGGAGACTAGGGTTCAATTCCTTGCTCAGCCATGGAAACCCACTGGGTGACCTTAGGTATGTCAGGATGCAGGGCTCCTGCTATAATGTATCTGCTGGATGTGTATTAGAATGTATCAGGTAGTCAGGGTAAGGAATGCCAGAGTTAGGTAGAGCACTACAGAGTATTAAATGCTACTATCAAGATCAGAAGCATCAAAAGGTGTTGTGAGAACTCGAAGGGTTCAGAAACAAGGGGCAGAAAACATGCTCCAGTCTCAAGGATGAAAGATGAGTAAACAACTGCAAGTCTGTGAAATGTCTAAGGATGTTGGGTGATGTTAAATTTATGATCATCTACAATCCCAGCTTTGCTCATCTGAATTTGTACATGAAGGTGTTGGCTTAAAATATACATAGTTGAAGATTCTCAGTTGCCCTTTCATTACTATGATTAACAAGAGTATTAACTGCTTCCATTGGCATATTATATGACTAACCTCTGGTTTGTTAACTTTGTATGAAACTATTATTACTGAAATTGTGAGTACACTTGTGACAACAGTGATAGCCTTGTTTATGTACATTATGTACTTACACACTGCCCCGGTCATCCATATAGCCAACAGAAGAGTTAGATAGGAAATAATAAGTAGTCAGTCTTGAGTGAAATACTAACCTTGCTGGTGCATGTTCTATTCTACTTTCCTAATCAAGAAAAATAGTATAAAAATGTGAAGCTTGAAGGACAGAGTTACCATTCTGGACCACTACTGCTAGTAGGAGGGACCGAATGCAGTTCTGATTATCAGCAGAATCTTTTGGCCAAAGAAAACTCTTTTATGTATATTTTACTGTACTGCATACTTTGCATCCTATGTGGCTGCCTCACTTCCTACCCAGTTTCAGGGTTCAACCCAACTCTGTGGCCAATCCATTCAGATATGGGCGGTGAGAGATTTCAACCTGCTCACAAAGGTATAAAATCTGTGAACACCATGTATGCTTCAGCCTCAGTCATTTCAGAAGAATTGTGCTGTGTTGCTTGCTTTACTATAAATAAACACTAACTCAGAGTGGAGTTGTGGACTGAGGCCCTTTCCGCATGTGGGAAAGGAACCACGCAAAAGCGGGACTCACCGGACTTCTTCAGCGTCCGGGCGAGTCCGTCGGGACGAGGAGCAGTGCGAGCTCGTCGCTCTGCACTGCTCCGGTGTCCAAAATGGCGTCTTCCAGTTGGTGGAGGCTCTCCACCAACCGGAGAAGCTCTCTAGCCTAAAGCCGCCCCCGGCAGATCTGCAGGCATGCACTAGTGCGCGCCTGCAAATCTGCACCAGAGCTCAGCGACAGAGCGACACGGGGTCGCATGCTCTGTGCTTTTTAAAAACCTCTTAAAAGAGGTTTTTAAAAAGCACGCTGCACGACCAGTTCCGGTCGCTCCAGAGCGGACTGAGATGTGGAACTACGAAAAGTAGTCCGCCCCAGTCCACTCCACAGTGCAGAAGACCTTCGTCGGAGGTCGCTCTGCACTGTTTTAATAGGCCGGTGCGGAAATGGTCTGATAGTTACCCAGGGCAGGACAGGGTGTGGCATACCCTCTGAGTTCTAGAAAGCCCCATGACAGAGTTGCTTTGGGTCCATCATAATAAATCAGAAATGACTCAGAGGAACACAACAACAACAAACAGAGGACCGGTGTTACTCCTGAAAGTTAGGGTATACAGGTGTCTGTGTGTCTGTTCAGGTATGTGTCTGTGTGTGACAGGGACCGAAGAGGGAGGGAAGAAAAACATGAATGTGTTGCAAGAGTTTGAGTGATTTAAAAAAAAAAAAAAGGAAACCAATTCTCCCTGCTCCAGAGATTAGCAATTTCAGTTAAATCCATCTCAGCCAATCTGAGTCTTTAATTAACAGCCTGGTCCCATCTAAATTCTGGAGCGTTCCCCTAAGCTACAGTCCTTTGGGATTTGAGGCATTTAGATCCAAACATAGATACACATCCCTCCTCAGTTCCCAGTATGCAAACAGGCTAATTGCTGTTCTGTTAAAATGAAATACTCTTGTTGCAAGAGATAGAGAGAGGGAATGAACCAACACCCCAACAGCATGGCTGAACATAAGGCACTAGTGTTTCAGAGATCCCTGCACTTCAGAAACTGCATCAATACGACAACTCTTCAGCTTAGCTGAACAAGAAAGAGTCTGCACAGGAGAAGCTATCATGTAGTTTTCTTGCCCTTACCTCCCTCTGAGGCTGAGAGAATATAACATGCTCAAGTTGGTTTCCATCACTGACTGGGATTTGAACCTCACACTTCTGGAGTCCTAGTCCAACAGTCAAACCACTATACTATGATAGCTCTCAACCCCCTCTCACCCTATATGCAGATAACTAAACAACCAAAATAGACAAATAAGTAATAATAAGAATAGTAGACAGAGCTGGGGGTGCTATAGTTATTGTTTATTCTCACCCCACCAACTCAACAGATGCAACATAAACCATGACAAGCATCCGAAAATACAAGAATGCATCTAAAAATTCAGTGTGCATGATATGAGCCCCCTGTTTTAAATACTAAGTGAAAATCCTGTAGCACTAGTGGAACTGTGCCACTATCCATTTAACTCTCTCCCAGAGATCTGAGAGATTGGCCAGCCGTGACAGGGTGGAAGCTTTGGGTGCTAAAAGATTCATTTTCTGGATGAATGGCAAAAAGGTCACTGTTATTCGGGTCTAAAGGGATATCCTCTCCCGTCTCAGCTTGAGTTCTGAAACCACCGACTGCAATTCAATCATGTCTTCCTTATCACACTGTCTTGCTGTCAGTTGTCCCTGTGTGAAGGGTGCTTCAAAAAAATTCAACTGTCTCTTCTAAGGGAAGCTGCTAACATCTATTACTCCCCGCTGTACAGATCATGCAGCTGTTAACACTAAGTATAGAATTTCGCACCTGATCCGGGCACTTCAGTCACAACAGGTTGCTTACCTGTAACTGTGGTTCTTCAAGTGGTCATCTGTACCCTCACACAATGGGGAATCTTCGCGCATGCACAGTAGCTTTCAGAAAGTTCCAGAGCTGAGCAGCTTGGCGGAACCCCTCTCCCATCCAGCACTGAGCATGCTCAGTCCTGCCAAGCTAAAGGTCTCTCCTCAGTTTCGAAGTCTGCCGAAGCAGGGACCTGAAGAGGGGAGGGTGGGAGGGTGTGTGTGAGCGCACAGATGGCCACTCAAAGAACCACAGTTACAGGTAAGCAACCTATTCTTCTTCTTTGTGGTCTCTGTGCCTCACACAATGGGAGACTGAGTAGCTTACCATTGGACGGAAGGTCAGGTCCTACAGGATCGAAGCCAGCACCACACGACCAAAACAAGCATCACACTGGGCGTGGCAATCAAGGCAGTAGTGTCGAATGAAGGTCAAGGGCCACGACCAGGTAGCCACACGGCAGAGTTCTTGCAGATCGACCCCACGGAGGAGAGCTGCTGACGAAGCCATGGCCCTCATGGAGTGGGCATGGAGCAGAGGAGCTGGTGGAGGTTGTTCTGCAAGTTTGTAAGCCAGTTGGATTATCTGGACCACCCACTTAGAAAAACACTGGGTAGACACCTTGTGACCCTTCCGGCGGCAACCATAACAGACAAAAGGTGTGGGGTCTGTTGGAAGGTAGAGGTCCACTGAAGGTAGAAGGCTAGCGTCCGATGGACGTCGAGCGAATGAAGTTAGTGCTCGAGAAGCGAAGCCAGATCAGGATAGATGGTAAGTAAGATGATGTGCTGATTCAGATGGAAGTCTGAGACGACCTTGGGGAGGAAGGACACATCTGGGCACAGCACCACTTTATCTTGATGGAATACCAGGAAAGGCTTTGACCTTAGCACAGTGAGTTCTCCTGCCCGCCTAGCCGAGATGACAGCAACCAAAAAGGACGTTTTTAAAGTAAGAAGACAGTCATCCAACATTGCCATCAGCTCAGAGGGAGGTCGAATCAGTTGGGAAAGGACAAGCGACAACAACCAAGGTGGAAGAGGCAGGGTGACAGGAGGGTAGAGATGCTGAAGGCCCTTGAGGAATTGTTTAAGTGTGGCATTCCTAAAAAGGGCCGCAGAGGGAGTACCACGTGGTTGGTAGGCTACAATGGCCGACAGATTGACTTTCAGGGACGAGAATGCAAGGCCCTGTTCACGGAGCTGTAGGAGGAAATGTAGCACAGTTGACAGCACTGCTGGGGACGATGCCTCGTGTCGGGTATCTGCGAAGGCCACTAATCTCCACCATTTGTAACCATATGATCTCCTAGTGGACTCTTTCCTGGCAGCCGTGAGAACAGCTTGGATGGCAGGAGAGTCTAGAAAGTTATCCTCCATGCGTGGAGATGCAGAAGAGGCAGGTCTGGATGCAGGACGTGCCTGTCCGAGTGGGAGAGGAGGTCTGGCGCACAATGAAGACACATCTTGTGGTTCTGAGCAGCTGCAAGGAGAAGGCTGAACCCATGCTGTCTCAGCCAGTAGGGGCTATCAGAATGGCGTTCATCTTGACCATCGCAATCTTGTCCACCGCTCAGCAAAAGAGTGGAAACGGAGGGAAAATGTACAGAAAGTCTTTGTCCCATGGAAACTGGAAGGCATCGCCGAGGGAGTAGAGGCCCAGGCTGGCCCTCAAACAGTAGCGCAGGCACTTCTTGTTCCAACTGCTTGTGAACAGAATGATGGAAGGAGTGTCCCAATGGGACACAATCCAATCAAAGGCAGCATTGGAAAGGGACCACTCGTGGTGACACGCTGTGTCTCTGCTCAGCGTGTCTGCTGTGACATTGTCTCGTCCCGCCAGGTGAACCGTGATGGGATGAACATGCAGCATAACACACCAATCCCAGAGACACAGAGCCAGGTGGAGAAGAGTGGAGGAGTGAGTGCCTCCTTGTCTGTTCACATAACAGACGACCGTTGTAGTGTCCGACAAGATCTGTACCTTCTGACCAATGAGCAGGTTGCGGAAGGCCCGCAGGGCTTTCAAGATGGCCAGGAGCTCCAACACGTTGATGTGGAGATGTGTTTCTAAGCTGGTCCAGTGGCCTTGTACCGCCAGGCAGCCGCAGTGGGCCTCCCAGCCTAGGAGGGAGGCATCTGTCGTGATGGTTAAGTGTCGGGCGAGACTCAACAAACGGCATTCCCGACAGCAGGTGTCCGGGTGAAAGCCACCAGTGGAGGGATTTCTTTACTGGTCGGGGAACCTTCAAGACGCGACGTTGGTCACCTAGAAGGGGGTCGAAGGTTCGGACAAACCAATGCTGCACAGGGTGAGTACGAAGACGGGAAAGGTAAGTCACAGTCATTGTGGCTACCATGTAGCCCAGAAGCTGTTGGATCCTCTGTGCGGAGACTACCGGGGTGCATAAGACAGTGGTGATCGCGTGCCGCAGTGTCCAGGCCCACTTCACTGGTAGAAAGGCTCTGGCGGAAGCAGAATCCAGGGTTGCACCAATGAAGTCCAGGGTGCGCGATGGCTCCGGGTGAAACTTCTTGGGGTTCACCCTTAGACCGAGGTCCGAAAGGAGGGAAAGGGCGAGGTGGATGTCCCCATACAACTTTTGCTTGCAGGGTGCCACCAACAACCAGTCATTCAGGTAGGGGTACACCATAACGTGCTTCGTGCGGTGGTATGACACCACAGGAGCCAGGCACTTGGGAGTGCTGGACAGGCTGAAAGGCAGGACCTTGTACTGGCAACAGACACCATCAACTGCGAATCAGAGGTACCCCCTGTGATGGGGCCAAAGTGCAATATGGAAGTAGGCGTCTTGTAGGTTGATAGAGGCGAACCAGTCCCAATGCCTCAGGAAAGGCAGGATGGAAGAGAGAGTGACCATCTTGAATTTCCGGGGAAGAATGTAAGAATTCATCCCCCTGAAGTCCAGAATCAGTCGGAGGGTGCCGTCGGATTTGGGCACTGTGAAGTACTGGGAAAAAAAGCCGGTGGAGCTGGCTGAGGGCGCACCCATTCTATGGCCCCTTTGAGAAGGAGGGACTGTATCTCCTCTAGAAGCCAGGCTAGCAGGAGTGGAATAAAAGATGTTTCGAGGTGGAATATTTTGAAACTCGATGGTGTAACCAAGACGGACAATAGAAAGAACCCAAGAGTCCAAGGTGATCTTGCGCCAGATGTTGAAGTGGCGAGCCAGACCTGGATTTCTGGAAAGGTGGGTGGGTAGATGAAACAATGGAAGTGGTGGCAACCAGCAAGGGAAGTCAAAAATGAGACTTAGCTGTGGAAGAAGACTTCTTAGAGGACGTTTGCCATCTTCTGAAGGAGCGTCTCGATGAGGCAGGAAGAGAGGACTGGGTGGACACACAGTGGGGTGAACATGATCTGAAAGAATAAGCAGAGCACCTCCACGAAGAGAGTGATGAGGATGGTCTCCTGGGCTGATGTGTGGGGTGGAGACCCATCTTCTTCACTGTGAGACGAGCTTTCACTAGATGGTCCATGGCCTCATCTGTGGTTGCATGGAAGAGCCCTTGACCATCAAAGGGCAAGTCCTCAGCTCTCTTCCTGCTAACCTCAGCAAGTCCAGCAGAACGGAGCCACATGAAGTGACAAAGGGCGACAGCCCTAACCATCACTTGAGTCACGCCCTCGACAGTATGGCAGGGGGACAGGATCTGCTGGTTAGATAGAGCCACAGACTCATTGTAGAACTGGATGGCACTTGTTTTATCGTCGTCTGGCAGATAAGCAAGCAGAAGATAGAATCTGTCCCAAATGTTTCTCTGATATGCATCCAGGCACGCTTGCGTGTTTGAAATCCTTGCAATCAGGGAAGACATAGAATAGAAGCGTCGACCAAATGTGTCGAAGCAATGACCCTCACAGTCAGGAGGGCTGGTATGGGCCCTCTTGCCCCTTTTCATCTGCAAGGATTCAACGACAATTGAATTCGGTATCAGATGATTAAAAAGGAAATCAAATCTATGTTCGATAAAGATGCTCGAGACGGTGAGGGATCGGCTGGAGTGAGGCCAGTTGGGCCCAAGGGTGTTTCAGCACTTCCTGCAATATAGGGAGGAATGATATCGGGTCCGTTGAAGGAGACTGCATAGTGAAACACTGGGTCCTGCACTGTTGGAGCAGGCCCAGCAATGTCCAGGCCAAGGGCATTAGCCATTCTGACCAAAATATCTGAAAACTGCTTCACATCCTCAGGAGCAGAATCCAGTGTCGGTTCTCCAAATACCAATGGTGGAGAGGTGTGAGGGTCCGGCGTAGAATCGGCAGAATCAGTATCAGAATCATAAGAAGCTGAAGACTGAGACGGAGGCCCACAGGACTGAGGCAACTCCGGTACCGGAACAGGAGGAGCAATTGGAGGAGCACAGGTAGGAGCCGGTATCGTAGCTGGTACCGAGAACAGAACGGACGCCGATATCGATGCCGAGGATACCGGAATAACTGCCAGGATCGGTCAGACTATGAACTGCGTCGGTACCGGAGCCGTTGAAGAGATCGGTAATGTCGATGGTGGATGAATATTGGGTGGAGGGCGCGAAATTGTTGCAGTCACCTGAGGAGGAGGCGAGACTGGCCTATGCCGAGGCAACCAGTCATGGGAGTGATGGTGGGCTGGAGAGCAGCAATAATAAGGCGAGCGGGACCAGAAATGTGTCCTTGAACGTTGGTACCAAGGTGGAGGTCGGTAATAAGAGGCAGATGAACGCGACAGAGACCTAGAGCACCACGGACGATACGGAGACCAGTGACAAACGTCAGCATGGTACCGATCTCGATAGGCCAGAGAATATGAATAATACGATCCAGGCTGCTCCTTCCAAAGGTGCTCGTGGCCATAACGAGCGATGTAGAAGAAAAAGGCAAATCAAGCCTTGCCCGCGATGGGTCATGGTCAACACGGAAGTCCCAATGACGTGGAGACCTGCCTCTATCACCACGTCCCGGAGAGCGTGCCATGCTAGATCGGGGGCAATCATGGGAAGGAGCCCAAGGGCGATCGTGGGAAGATGCCCGAGGAGTGTCCAAACAGGTCGGATGGTCGAACTCAGAATCTGCTGGAGCAAGCGACGGTGGAAGTGGAGTTTGTATAGTCTCCACCCCAACTTGGGTCCATGTGGGCTGTGAAGATAACAGCGCTGAGGGTTGGTGTTCAGAGTCCGAAGCCAGCTCCATCGGTACCAGAACTGAAAGTACCGGGAGCTGAACATCCTCATGCTCCAGCAATAGTTCAGGAGCATCCTCTTCCTCCACGGTAGCCACAGAAGGCTGTGTCGGAGGGGGTGCTGGCAGAAGGATGGATTGGTGGCCCACAGTAGAAGGAGAGTGGCGTTTCTCCTTCTTTTTCTTCTTCTTATCCTTAACAGAAGGGTCCATGATGTGTGAAGAAGATCGCTTCCGCTGAGCCACTGAAGGGGCCTTGCGAAGCTGAGTCAAGGCTGGTTGAGAGCCTGAAGAAGCTTCTCCAGAAGACGAGGTGACGATCAGCATCCTAGAGAGCTTCGGAATACTTGGCAGTGAAGAAATCGGAGGCAAGGATGTCGAGGACAGTACTGAGACCGGCACCGATGTGGTCGGTACTGATGAGGGTGTCGCTGAGGGTGTCGACACAGGCCTCAAAGACACAGACAGCCGAGTGGAAGCCATGGAGGAGGTGAAAAGGGCAGTATTAGAAGCTGCCTGCTCCTTAATCCAAAGGGCTTGTTCCCAACATTGGGATTTGAGCCGGGAGGCCCTGTTTTTCAGGGTTTGAGATGTAAAGTCCTTACAAATGGGACACGCCCAGACATTAATGGGCCTCTCCAAGGCAGAACAAGCACTCGGAATGACCGTCAGACAAAGTGACCTTACGGACTTCCGGTCTAATGGCGGAGCGACTGACACCTTAGAGAGACAGCTGTCTCTAAGATGTCGCCGCGAGCGGCTTAACCAGGGGACTAACACGGAGGGAGAAGCGCCGGGATTTAGCGGCTCCTCTCCCAACCCTGGCGAGTTACTCTTCGGGGAGGAAGAGTCCCGAGGGGGTCCGAAGGGGATCCGTACCTGCAGTCTGCGCGTCGAAGTAGTGGGGTGGAAAGAAGACAACCAGACAGCAGAGGATCGCAGGGCCACCACGGCCGCTCATTGTTTTGCCGGGATTTACCTGTAAGCGACGCCTAGACCTTTTTAATTTTACAACTCTATTGAAGCGGACGATTTAAGCTTCTATTTTGCCTTTTGGTGGAGTTTTGATTGTTAGCTCCATCTAAGAAAGAGCTTAATTCACAGCTGAAATGGGGCGGTAAGTAGCCGCACGTAAAAGGACACACCAGCCGTAATTTTTTTCTTCTTTTCTTTTTATTTTTTCTTTCTTTTCTTTCAGCCTGTTTGAAACAATCTATCTAACTTTTGACTGAACTTGTTACATTTGATTTCTGCAGGCTACGTGTGGATATAAATTTAAAACTTATAAATTTATGGAGACATTTAAGAACCCAAGAAGAAATCTGTGGGAGGACATAAGTGACTGACTTCAAGGCGACATTAAGGCTTTCCAAGCTCTTCAAGCTAAGAAGATAAGAAAATGGAGGACGCACAGGGGGCTTGTCTTTAAAGTTAACACTTTCCCCTTTTGCTTTGAGTGGACTTGGTGAAATAATATTGTGGAACCATATCTCAAGCTGGCAAAGTTGTTTTCCAATTTATGGAGTTTTTTCTTTTTGTTTTGTTTTGTTTTTGAATCCCATTCTGATGTGAGAGAAAGACTTTTCTTTTTTACTGGGAAGCCATACTAAACAGACAGACCTGGTTTAAAGTTGGTGCGCTATTTTTTGTTTTTTGACTTATTCTTTCCCCCTCTTTCCCTCTGTGCCATAATTTTCTCATGGAGGAGGAGGAATAAAGAAATTGGTTTTGATCTGAAATTGATCTGACATCGACTGAGAAGGATTTTGGCTGGCTGAAGGCGGAGTAAAGGCTCGTAAGAAGGAGGGATAAAAGAAACTGACTGAGGCAGTTTGTGAGTGAGCGGAGGTGGATTGAAGGACTGAACGAAGGTGGAGCGAAGGGAACCGACGGAGACGGGCACCATTTGCTGAACAGGAGAGCAGGACTGAGTATAAGGGGCACAAAGGAACGAAGGAAACTGGCTGAGAGGGACTGTGACTGAGAGAAGAAGGCGTGACGGACTGACTGTAGGAGATTTGAATTGAATTGAAAGGAACTGATTGACTGAGACGGACTGAAAGTGAGCGAAGGTTTGAAGGAGGCGAGAAGGGAAGTGACTGAGACGGACTGTGATTGAGAGAAAGGGGGTGAAGGAATGTGCTGAGACAGAACGAAAGAAACAGACTGAGATGGACTGTGAGTGACCGAAGGAGGAACGAAGGAGTTGGGGAAGTGAATTTATCTAAAGTGTTGGGTAATAATATTTATTAAACTGCCTATTCTTTTTTTTTTCTCTTTCCCTCTATCGCCTCTTGGTTTTACATAAGTATTTAATAATCAGTGATTTAGGACAATCAAGGTAATTAAGCTACCTTTTCATGTTATTTTATTGTCTACATTACTCCCCCTCTCTTACTTGATTAGTGGTTCTAATTAGAAGTTTTCTAAACATTTCTTTATACGTTAAGCTATAGAGCATATACTGAATTATACTCGGTTATAAGAAATTTAACAGAGGGTAGAACTTTATCAAATTAGAATACATATTAAAGGGTATATTAGAGGGTCCTAGTTGAAAATTCATGACTGTTTAAATATTAGAGTGGAAAAAGCTTGATTAGACTATAGGAAAATAGTGTCTTTTCTATTTACTGTAGTACTCCAATAATATTGTGGTGCTATAATTTCAAAGTTATCAGTTTTTTTTTCTCTATTGGAGTAACTTTATAAATAGTCTCCATGGCAACTGGTACCAGAAGGGCGCAGTCTCAGGCCCAATCTAAGCTCTCAATGCAGCAGACTAGGAGAGCTTCAATAGATTCCAATACAATGTCAACTGACACTACTTTAATCTTGGAGGCTTTGAATAAATCCAGGCAAGAATTAAGACAAGAAATAAAACAAGACATCAAAGACTCTAGAAATGAAATTAAGGCAGAAATAAAAAAAGAAATAGAAGGTCTGAGTAAAAAAATGGACACAATATCTAAAGAAGTTTCTAAAATTAAATCGGATATGGAATTGATTCAGGACAAGACAAAAAAAATTGAGGAAAAAACGCAAAAGTTGTCTGAAAAGCAACTGCAAGAGGAAATTACACTGAATAGACTAGAGATGAGATATCGAGAGCGTTGTTTAAAAATTAGAGGCCTGGATGAACAGCGACAGGAAGTTATCTATGATAGAATTATCCATGCGCTTGTAGAATATCTGCAGATTTCGGAGGACAGATTACACACCTCTATTGAGAGAATATTTAGAATAAATTCACGTCTGGCAAGACAAAGAAATCTGCCTAGGGATGTTGTAATTGTTTTCTCTAATCTCAGGACGAGAGATATGATTCTTCAGAGAAATTATCAGGATAAATTACGCATAGATTCGCAAGAAGTTAATATCTATAAAGATATACCACCTCAAGTCCTGAGAAAAAGGCAGGATTACAAATTCCTGACGCAATTCCTGAGTAAGCAGAATATAAATTACACATGGAATAGAACAGAAGGAGTTTTTTTCAAATATAATCAAAAAAATTACAGGATTAACAACATCGATAAGGCGAAAGAAATCTATGGGAAATTGAAGAAGGAATTTGAAAGGAAGATCAAATTGGGACATTCTGCAAGACAATCTGAAAGGCAGGAGCACATTGAGTTGGGAGCATCATCAACGGAAGTGAAGGAGGACGATGATGAATTAACAGAAGACATTGTGGTGTCAGCAGAAGAGCAAGAGAAGGACGAAGAAGGGGAACTACAAACAGGAAGTGAACCCGAAGACCTTGAGGAAATATAGGAATATTAACACTTTACAATGAAGATGGTGACTAACGACCTAAGGATATTGTCTTGGAACGTTAGAGGCTTAAATTCGCAATATAAACAACGTAATGTGTTCCATTATTTGGAGAAGACAGATTATGATATTATCTCTTTGCAGGAAGTCCGTATAGCCCAAAAAGATCTTAGGTTCCTTAGGAATCCTCGGCTGGGGCAATGTTTCACGGCAGCATACTCAAAAAAAAAAAAAGGGGAGTAGTGATCTATATAAAGAATAAGTACAATGTAACGGAAATTTATTCAGATCCAGAAGGCCACTATTTGATGCTGGAATTAAAGATTCAGGATTTTGCTATCTTGATTGTGGCAATATATGCGCCCTTGGACAATAAAGGAAAATTTTATAGCACAATTAAGAAAAAGATTGATGACTATGTCCAAGAAAAATCTCAAGAAAATATTTTGCTTTTAGGAGATCTTAATGGTGTCCTCAATCCTGTAGAGGACAGATCAAACATGGGAAAATCGAAAAGGACCCAGGGTAAACTCCCAAGAAATTTCTTTCATTTAATGGATGAACAAAGTTTAATAGATGTATGGACGTTTAAACATGGAGCAGAAAAAGGTTTCACTTTTTTTTCAGATAGACATAAAACTTCGTCAAGTATAGATTACTTTTTAATCTCCAAATTGCTACACAATATGGTGAACAAGATGGAAATATTACCCAAAATAACCTCGGATCATAATCCAATTCTTCTTTGTTTAAAATTTCGACAACACAAACAATCTAATTGGAAACTTAATGAAAACCTAATTAGAGATGATGCTACGGTTGCTAAATTGAAACACATCTTACAAAGGTTTTTTGACGAAAATATTAATGAGGATATCCAGCTGAAGACTGTATGGGATGCTGCTAAGGCAGTTATCCGTGGACATTTGATAAGTATGGGAGCATACAAGAAGAAAACCGATAACCAACAACTCTTTAACCTATTGGATAGATTAAAAGAAAAGGAAAAGGAATTTAGAGTTGATACTTCAAATAATGATCTAAGGCTTGAGATTAAAACATTGCAGAATCAGATCGCCACGAAGAATATTGATGAGGTCGAAAGAAAATTAAGATATTGCCGACTAAACCATATTGAGCACGCTAATAAAACGGGGAGATGGTTAGCCCATAAGCTGCAGAAAGAAAGGGAAAAAAGAAGAATTCTTAAGATACAGAAAGACCAGAAGGAGACAACTGTGCTTAGAGAGATAAAACAAGTTTTTCAGAAATATTATGCTCAGCTTTATGGAAGAGATAAGAGTCATGAAGCAGAACTTCGAAATGCTAAACTTTATTTAGATCAGCATAAGACTGTACAGATATCAGAGGATCAAAGAACCCTGTTGAACAAGGAAATTATAATTAACAAAGTGAAGGAGGCTATTCGTAAACTGAAAGTTTCTAAAGCTCCTGGCCCAGATGGCTATACTGCCCAATTTTACAAAACGTTTGAGGATGATATTGCACCTGTACTAACAAAAGTTTTTAATGAGATTAAAGTAAAAGGCATTCCTGAAACATGGGAAAAAGCAAACATTGTGCTGATTCCCAAGGAAGATAGAGACCTTACCTTACCGGAGAATTACAGACCTATCTCACTTCTCAACGTAGATTATAAGATCTTTACAATGGCACTTGCAGAGAGGTTTAAGAAAGTATTGAATGAGATAATACATCCAGACCAAAGCGGTTTCTTACCTAATCGGCACATTAGACAAAGCATCAGAATCTTGTTAAATGCAATAGAACATTATGATAAGAGAAAAGATAAACAACTAGCTGCTTTGTTTCTAGACGCTGAAAAAGCCTTTGACAACATCCGATGGCCTTTCATGCTGCTTACACTCCAGAAGATGGGTTGCGGAGACAACTTTATTTCGTGGATCCAGGCTATCTATAAGAAACAAACTGCAAAAATTATTGTGAATGGGGAGTCGACTGAAGCCATCCATATTGAGAAAGGGACTAGACAAGGCTGGCCAATGTCACCTTTGTTGTTTATTGCTGTCCTTGAAACCTTAAATATAACCGTAAGAGACAATCCGGTTATAAGAGGAATTAAAATAAAAGGACAGGAGTTTAAACTCCGAGCATTCGCGGATGATCTTGTCTTCTTTATTGAAGAGCCGATTTCAGGAATTAGTGAACTCATGAAGGATATACAAGCATTTGGTGAAGCCGCCGGTTTAAAAATCAATAAGACCAAAACCTATTTCTTGGTAAAGAATATGAATGATTGAGAGAAGGAAGAATTGGTACGCTTAACAGGATGTGAGATACAAAAGAAAATTAAATATTTAGGCATATGGATTACGGATAAAAATAAAGATTTATTTGAGAACAATTACAACAAAATTTGGAAAGAGATTACTTTGGATTTAAGAAGATGGACTAAATTGAAGTTATCATTTCTTGGCAGAATTGCTTCCATTAAAATGAATATATTACCTAAAATCAACTTTTTGTTTCAAAATCTACAGATTATGACTAGCGATAAAGTTTTCAAATCGTGGAACAAAGAAATTTCTAATTATATTTGGGCAGGAAGAAAGCCAAAAGTAAGATGGAAATTGCTCTCTGAAAGACCTGAAAAAGGCGGCTTTGGGCTACCTGATATTAGATTATATTATTATGCAAATGCTATGGTCTGGCTCCAAGATTGGATACTGTTAGAAGATAATAGGCTATTAGCACTAGAAGGTGCTAATATGCGCTTCGGTTTTCATGCTTACCTTTGGTACAACAAAGATAAGATCGATCCGGATTTTAGCAACCATTTTGTGAGGAAGGCCTTAATTAGAGTTTGGAAAATAGTAAAGAAAACTATCTATTTTAAAATTCCGTTGTGGGTATCACCCCAAGAAGCCTTTTTTGGACACTGGGCTGAAAAACCAAAAGGTGAATGGCTTAGATATAAAGATTTATTGTCGATTAAAACTCCGGATGAGGTTAGATTGAAGACGCGTGATGAGCTGCACAATGATGGCATCCCACTGAATTGGTTCCCATATCTTCAGATAAAAGAAAGATTTAAAATGGACTATAAACTGGAAGGGTTTGCGTCTCAAAAGACATATAATGAGATCGAAAAAATACTTTTTGTAAAAACCAAACGGAAAGCGTCTTTATTTTATACTTATTTAAATTCAAAAAAACTGGAGGATGAGGAGGTTAAAGAAGTGATGATTAAATGGGCCCAAAACCTACAACGCAATATTTCGTTAGATGAATGGGAGGCATCATGGAAAAACACCATGCAGTTTACTACCTTGCAAGAAATTAAAGAAAATTACTTTAAAATGATGTACAGGATCTATCTGACACCTGATAAAATTAATCGAATGTATCAGACAACGAAGACATAGAAAGGGGGAAGAGTTCTTACAGATTTTCTGTAGAAGAAACAGCGAAGAAACGAAGAAATAGAAGAGGCAAAGCAAACTGCTCAGCAAGGAAAGGCTTTCCGAGGTCGGCGGACAGAAAGAAACTGAGGAGAGACCATTAGCTTGGCAGGACTGATCATGCTCAGTACCGGATTGGGGGGGGGGTTCCGCCAAGCTGCTCAGCTCTGGAACTTTCCGAAACCTACTGTGCATGCGCGAAGATTCCTCATTGTGTGAGGCACAGAGACCACGAAGAAGAACCTCAGCTTTTGTTTAAAACAAGGGATTCTAGTCCCTATAATTTCTTTCTGTGTGGATTCTTTAGTTGTATCATGACAATTACACAATTATGGCAACAAGTCTACATTAGGCAAACCCAAAACCTCTGTTCTTCTTAAGAGTAAGTACAAGGGTCTTACTGAAAGTAAAGCCTGTCTGCCATTTGTCAGAAAAGGTTGGACCAAACCTGTAGAAAATACTTTGTGATGTGGGTTGTTAAGTGCACCTGTGGGGAGCCATGTGACTTCAGCTGAGTCATGCCGAGTTATGCTGATGAGCAATCAGGGGAGAAAGTTGCATCAGGTGTGGGGAGAATGCAAAGGCTGGCAGGATTGCATCAGCTACTGTGAGTATAAACGTAGCTGAGAGCTAGCCAACAAGTTGCACATGGTGCTTGATGTGTCTGCTGGAGGTTCTGTCAGAAAGAGCAAGCATTAAATTAAAAACACATTAAATTACTCTTTTAAAAACTCTTAAAAGCAGTCTAAAAACAATCCTAGAACCCGCTTTTTGAAACAGTTAAAATAGCTATTTCAAGCATTTAATGCCATGCAGAATAGCCCTGTTTGGACTGCCCCTGGAAGCATGGAAATACTTTGAATAAATAATAATAAACTCTAGCAATCTCTCTTGAAAGCCTCTGGGGGAGGTGATCCATTCCTTAATTAGGTTTTAGCCCTTCTTCCCCAATATCATTATCATTATTATTGTTATTGCTGCTGCTGCTACAACAATAATAATAATGAAAACACCAATTTTCCAAACCAGAAATGGACTTCTAGCCCATTCTGGGTTTCCCCCCTGTATTTCTGGCAGTCTATGTGGGCTTGGTGGGAGATCCCAGGACAGAAAATTGGGCTTCACACCTCTCTGGATGTTTCCCATCCCTGTTTTAGTGCAATGTGAATAGAATCAGACAATTGTAGAGTTGGAAGAGCCCCAAGGACCATCGAGTCCAATCTCTTGCTGCCATGCAATTCTTGACAGATGGCCATCCAGCCTCTGCCCAAAAACCTCATAAAAAAGAGACTCTACCACACTCACTGAAGTTTGAAGCCATTGCTCTGTGTCCTTGTCACTGGAGCAGCAGAAAACAGGTTTACTCCACCCTCTAGATGACATTCCTTCAAATATTTAAACACAGCTATCATGTTGCCTCTTAACCTTCTTCTCCAGGCTAACCATACTCAGCTCCCTGAGCCCATCACCTTCCCAGGCAGCCTGTTCTGCCATCTAACAGTTCTTACAGTCAAGATGTTCTTCCTAATGTTTAGGAGGAATCTCTTTCCTTGTTACTTGATTCCATGATTTCCATCCCTGGATTATGCCAAAGGTGGAGTACCTTTTGCTTTCTAAACATTTTGGAGTACAATTCTCAAAATCCCTGACCACAAGCCATACTCGCTGGGGATTCTGGGAGCTGAAGTTCAAATTGTTGAGAGGACTCAAAGATTCCCCAACATCTGCTCCAGAGACTAGGACACAATGGAGCAATGGCTTCAAACTTCATTGTATTTCCATTTTCTATGTAGGGCTGAGAAATCTGGGTAATGAAAAAAGCTAGTAAGAAAAAAAACAACATATTCAAAAAGTGGTGCTATAGAAGGATTCTACAGATACTCTGGACTGCTAAAAAGACAAACAAATGAGTCCTAGAGCAAATCAAGCCTGAATTCTCCCTAGAATCCAAAATTACTAAACTGGGGCTCTCGTCCTTTGGCCATATCACAAGAAGACATTGTTCACTAGAAAAGAAGGTAGAAGGCAGCAGGATAAGAGAAAGACCTCAATCAAGGAAGACACGCCCCTGAATCTGCAAGACCTGAGCAAGGCAGTTGAGAATAGAGTGGCTTGGCGATCTCTCATCCATAGGACTGCCATAAGTCGAAGTCGACTTGCCGGCAGTTAACAACAACAGAAGGGGTTATGGGGAGTACAAAGGTGGAAACCATGATGGTACCACAAGCCTTGCATTGGAGGTGGGCCTTTATTCTGCCACAACTTTGTCTAACCTCCTTTTGAATCCCCTTTTGGATTAGGTTGCCTGGGAGGCTGGTAGCCTCTCATTCTTGAGAGGTCCTTAAACAGATGATGGGGGGCATCTTTCAGAAGTACTTTGCCCATGTGTTCCTGTGGTCCCCTTTCAGCTCTATGAAGCCATCCGGTTTGGTGCCTATCCCCACATTTCTGTGGGAGTGGGTATCACAGTTTACACTTTGCATGATGTACTTCCTCTTGTCTGGAGTAAACATCACAACAATTCATTTCTCCAGTTTTGTGAAGAGAAGAAAAAGTGTCCCTATCTAATTGCATAGCACCATTCATCATTTTACACACCTATATGGCATCTTCCTCACTCATTTAGTCAATTTTCTCTATTCTAAACAGCCTCAAATGCTGCGAATTTTGGAATGCAAACCAACAACAACAAAACCCAGACCAGCTTTTGCTGGTATAGAATAGGGAAAAGGATGGAGAGATGAAATCTCAAAGATGCATAAAAATCAAAAAAGTATGTTGGCTTTGACATGGAAGTTGTGAAAGAGAAGCACCAAAATTCTAGTATTTATTTTCCTTAACAAGTTTTGATCTCTCCACTTTCTAACAGCATATTTCCAAGGTGGTCCCTCAAAAACACTTGACAACAGAGCCCTGTCATCAAAGCAAATAAATGGAACAGCTATGCCTTTTCTCCGCAGAGGGACCAGCAACTGAGAAATGCTAAAAAGTCAATTATAAATGGAAGCATTCAGAACTCAGGAAACTGAGATAAATGTTTAACCTGGAGCCTAAAAGATATCAAATTGTCACTTGTTCAGGGAGGGGGGAGAAGGATAGGCAGACACAGTGGCAGGGGGCTAAACAGGCCTTCATCTGAACCAGCAGGCCACTTTTGATATTATTGTTATCAGGGGTAGGCCACAACATGGTCAATGGGCCACATATAGCACTGCTGGTTTTGTGGCAATCCCACTCCCAGAATTTTTTTTTTATTTGTATCCCGCCTCTCCATATGGATCGAGGTGGCAAACAACTTACAAATAGCATGTATTTCGATACATTTCTATACATGCTCCCAACAAACTGGGTACTCATTTTACTGACCTGCGGAAGAATTGTTCAGAAGAGGAGAATTGCTACTCTGAAAAGTCTCTCAGAGGGGCAATCTTTAAAGCAAAATACAAAACTTTCCGATGTGCCCTGTTTTGTCTTTTCCCACATGCCTTATGGCCTCTTCTATTTGGGTACATCTGTGGTATGTTCTGGAACAGGACCCCTAGACCCCCTCCAACTTGCCCCATCCCCGCTATATAAAGTAATTAAGAATGGATTCTCCATATGTAGGAGCAGTTCAATTCTTAAAGTATTAGCAATAGACAACAGGTGAGGGGTACACTGCTCAGGGGGATTCTTGGAGGCATCTGGTTGGGTAACCACATGATGCTGGACAAGAGGGACCTACTTGAGACAGATTAATCAAGAACATAGTGGTGCTACTACTAAGAGAGTCCCAAATGTAGCAGGCACTCCACCTCATCACCAAAAGCTAGAGAGGGAACACAGCATCCTTCCAATTATTTCTATTAACTCTCAATCTCTCTTACTCTAGAATTCCGAGATACAGGAAGCCCCCACCTTTTGATGCCCTGTTATCTGATGGCTCCCTCTTTTGATGCATTCAAATTAAGGACAAGTTCCATCAATTCATTGTGGGTTCTGCTCTTCCATTGGTTCTTCTTGCTTATGGAGGCTCACTTGGAACCGCTTGCATACTCACCCTGTTTGCAAAGTGAGCTGAGAGGGAGAAAAAAGATGTTAAGCCAGTTGAGGGACTTTGCAAGTAGCATGCACACATTTGGGCCCAAGTGAGCCTCTCTAGGTCCTTCATGCTCCCTACAGCACAGTACATGGGTTCTGCTTTTCAACCAATTTTATTTTCTAACAGTGCTCTGGGGTCCCTAACCTGTCATATAAGTGGGGGAAGCCTGTATTGGTCGACAGCTCCTGTCCCCAGCTGGTATGACCAGTGATCAGGGATGATGGGAACCCACCAACACCTAGGACAACAGGATTGGGAAAAGGTTCAGATATCTATGACTGTGTTTCCTTGTAGATTTTGGAGGAGCATTACAGAGCACTGAACCTCCACACACAGGAGGCCCAAGTGTTAGTTCCCCGCTCAACCTTGAAACCCACAGGGGGATCTTGGGGCAAACACTCCCCTGCTTTTCTTTCTCTCTCAGTCTTACATATCTGACAAGATTGTTATTACAAGATTAAAGCAGGGAGACGGCGAGCCTTGTAGGCTCACTGGAGGAAAAGAACAGTAAAATAAATACAGGAGAACAAGGAGGCAGAAGGGATTGTACCACTTCAGAAGAAGACGGGATTTCACTTTTAGGTTCATAGAATCATAGAAATGTAGAGTTGGAAGAGACCACAGGAGCCATCCAGTCCAACCCCCTGCCATGCAGGAACACCCTCAAAGCACTCTCGACAGATGACTGTCAAGTCTCTGCTTAAAAACCTCCAAGGAAGGAGACTCCACTACACTCCGAGGCAGCATATTCCACTGCCAGACAGCCCTGACTGTCAGGAAGTTCTTCCTGAGGTTCAGGTGGAATCTCCTTTCCTGCAGCTTGAATCCATTGCTCCTTGTCCTGGTCTCTGGAGCAGCAGAAAACAAGCCCTCTCCTTCCTCTACGTGGCATCCCTTCAAATATTTAAACATGGTTATCATGTCCCCTCTTAACCTTCTCTTCTGCAGACTAAACAGACCCAGCTCTCTAAGTCTATCTCCATAGGGCATGGTTTCCAGGCCTCTCACCATTTTGGTCGCCCTCCTCTGGACTTGCTCCAGCTTGTCAATATCCCTCTTGAATTGGGGTGCCCAGAACTGGACACAGTATTCAAGATGGGGTCTAACCAAAGCAGAGTAGAGTGGTACCAGTACCTCCCTCGATCTAGACACCATACTCCTATTGATGCAGCCGAGAATTGCATTGGTTTTCTTGGCTGCCGCATCACACTGCTGACTCGTGTTCAGCTTGTGGTCTATGAAGACTCCTAGATCCCTTTCACACGTACTGCTACCCAGCCACGTGTCCCCCATCCTATATTTGTGAATTCCATTTTTTCTACCCAAGTGTAGAACCTTACACTTCTCTCTGTTGAATTTCATTTTGTTAGCTTCGGCCCAGCTCTCCAACCTATCCAGGTCATTTTGAATTTTGATCCTGTCCTCTGGCGTATTAGCAACCCCTCCCAATTTGGGTTCAAACCCACTACAAATAAGGAAAGAACTTAGCCTGAGAGACTTAGTCCAGCCCTTGGGGATAGCTTTATTGGTTTGCTATTTGTAAGGGATGATGGAAGGCAGGAGACATCATCACCACCCCCACCAGCAACAAAAAGTAGTTCTATCTAAACTAACAACTAAGCCTCAGATCTGGAATTACTGCACTGTGTGCGCACACATGTGCCTTCAAGTCTCCTCCTGACGTATGATGCCCTAGTGAAATTCATGAAGTTTTCTTGGGCAAGGAATGCTCCAAGGTGGTTTTGCCAGTTCCTTCTCCCTGTAGCAACTGGTATTTTTGCTTGTTTCCCATCCAAGTACTAACCAGGGCTGATCCTGCTTAACTTCCAAGTTCAGAGACGATCTAGTACCTTTCGGCGTATTTAGGCTAGTGACATCCCTTTTAACTGCCATGGCTCCATCGTGAGTGATCCTGTGAGTTGAAATTTGAAAAAAGGCATTTGGAATTCTTTCCCAGAAGAATTCAGGTGCACTCTTCTGAACTGTAGCAACAGAGATGTCTAGCAAAGAGAAGTCTAAGTCCCTCATCAAGAGCCAGCATGGTGTAGTGGTTTGAATGTTGGACTATGACTCTAAAGATCAGGGTTTGAATCCCTGCTCAGCCATGGAAACCCACTGGGTGACTTTGGGTGCATCACACACTTTCAGTCTCAGAGGAAAGCAATGGAAAGCCCCCTCTGAACACTTCTTGCTAAGAAAATCCCATAATTGGTTTGCTTTTGGGTCATGTAAGTCCCGTCTGAACAAGTCTTGCCAAGAAAACCCCATGATCGGTTTGTCTTAGGATTGCCATATGTTGGAAATGACCTGAAGGCATGCTAGAGCAAAATCCCTCACCAAACTACAAATCCCAGGATTCCACAGGATACAGCCATGACAGTTAGTGGAATTGCATCACAATAATTGTGTAGATACATTCTTGGTAGATGCAAGATGAATCAGAAGGTAGAGGCTTTTCACCGGCTTTTCAGGCACAAGGCCATAGGTTTGGTCCCTGACATCTCCAGACAAAACGATCTTGGGAAGGGAACATCAATGGGACAACACTGAGCTCAACAAACTAACAAGCTGAAACAACAGGCTGGTAAACAAGCATTAAGGCATTAACTTAAAGTTAACAAACATGAAGGGCAAAATACTTGGCAGACCATTCAAGAAGAATCAAATGGCTCTGGCACAACCCCTCAGCAATGACAACAGGTGCCAGCCACCCCTGGATGCCAAATGGCAGCTCTTGGCATACTGGAATGTGATGTCTGGTTTGCGGCTTCAATCAGCCAAGCCTCTCCAAGGGCAGCAGGAGGAAGAGAACCAGCTGTTCCATCTCTCTCCTGAGTTGGAACAGGTCAGTGAGTGGCACATCATGAGGCAGGCAGCTGTCAGAAAGCCATAGCTCAGAGTAAAGAAACACCCCTTAGCAGCCTGAGCCAAGCCAATCTTTGCACCCATTTGGCAGCCAAAGACAAGGGTGCCAGGCGTGGAGAAAAATAAACACTTCTAGATCAGGTCCAGCTTGGGGCAAGAAGTGGCCATTCAAGGCTCCTTTATGACCCCCAATTATTTCAGGGGACATCATTTTTGTGGCAAAGTAAGAGCAAAGTGGCTCGCCTGCAATTAGCCAGACATGGCAATTCACCTTTTTTATAGCTTGCAGATCTCCTCCCCACGATTTCACATCAAAGCTATCCGTTTTTCAAAACCAGAAGCAGACTTCTGGACATTTTTGGTTCTGGACATAGGACATGATTAAAGAAACCCTATCTGACAAAGGGAGGGTATTAACACTGCAGTTGAAAGAAACCATCAAAATGGCAAGGTTAATGGAACTCTTGGTTTTGTTCCTCAAAAGGAGTGCCCATGATTAGGGAGGTGGCAGGCTGTTAAAATAAATTCTCTAATAGAAATGCTTACTCCACCTTTCTTGCTGACAAACCCTATAGATGGACAACACTATCTTAGAAGGGGAATTCCTTCCCTCTCACATAGAAAAAAATGCCTCTTCCTCAGTGTGTTGTGACAATAACTAAAATAACCAGTGACGTATTTAAGTCTTTTACTCCAAGTCTCAAGTCCTTCAAGATACTTTCAAGTCAAGTCTCAAGTCTGGGAGCCAACTTTATATCCAAATCTATATCCCAGAATTTTTGGACAGAGTTGAATAAAGTCGATTTTAACAATTTAAGCAGAGTCGGCCCTCCACATTTGTGATTTTGCCATCTTCCGCTTTGGATGTGGGGAATAGGATCCTTCTTACTTTCCATTTCAGAAGCTGGAGGATTTTTCAGAGGTGGGGAATAAGATCCTTCTTACTCTCCATTACTGAAGCATCAAAAGCTTTGGAAGGAAGGATCCTTCCTCCTCAAGCCTGTTGTGGTAACACATGTTCTGTTCCTCTCTGAGAAATGCACTCTATTCATTGGGGGCAAATTGTGCCTTCTGCTCTTAGGAAAAGTTTTAGAAAGCTACTCTGATATGTAGCAGCACAGGCTGCTGAGCAGACCTCAAGCCTACCCCAGACTCGTTGCCTAACCCATCTGCTGTTCCTCTCTGAGAAATGCACCCACACTTTGGGCTTGAGACAGACTGTCATGTGACCAGAAGGCAAAAAGAGATGGAAGCACTGTTCAAAATCATAAGGTTTCTGGATGAATGTGTTATGTGACTGAACCAAGGGCAGCAAGTCAGTCACTAAAAATATACAAGTCTCGAGTCGAGTCTGTGCATCATTCATTGCCAAGTTGAGTCCAAGTCAATTCACTGAAGTGACTTAAGTCTGACTTGAGTCCGAGTCAGTTGACTCCAGTTTACATCACTGGAAATAACATCTGCAGATGTTGATCAATGCAACATCTGCAAAGTATGCAATCACAAAGCTATCGTGTTTTTGGATGTCACATTGTTTTCGGATAGTATATGTTTTTTCCAAGAGGCATTCTCTGTGTAAAAACCAAAGAGATAATGCCTCTTCCAAGAAAAAACAAAACAAATCCCTCTGCATATTAGAGTGAGTTTTTTTGGAAAACATCTTCAGTTCAAACATCTATAGCATTTTTAGCAGTTCATTGCCTGATTAAACAACAGACTTTTTTCAAACATAATTTTTTAAAAAAGGATTTAAAATTAGTTAACAAAACAAACCTGCAGCAAAAGACCGTAGCATGGAGTTTTGCTGCTGGAAATCTCAGCCACTTTATTCCACTCACATCATCCCTTTTCCTGCTTTAACTTATGTTCAGCCAACCTTCAGTTTTGGAAAGGGCCATTTCTCTTTCTTTCTTTCTTTCTTTCTTTCTTTCTTTCTTTCTTTCTTTCTTTCTTTCATACATATTTTTTTTAAGTACCTCTGCAAACTAAGGTTTCCCTCAAGCCTGACATTGCTTTCCCTTTTGAGAGCTGATGGCACTCCCTGGGCGGCATAATTCACAGCGCTCATTGCCTTTAGAAATAGAAGGAACAGTAAACAAATCAGTCAGGATTTAAAAAAACTCATACAGCTGTCTTAGCATTAAAGACCAAGCAAGAGCATCTAAGCAATATCTGGGGCCACACCCACCCCATTTTCTACCACCATCCCAGCCCCCTATGAACTGCCCCATCTATTTTTATGAAACTGGTTTCTTTCATTCTGGTTAAATTGTATTTGGGGCTTAAACAAGGTAGGTGCGTGCGTGTGCACGCTCATGCCTTCAACTCACCCATCTATTTATGGTGACCCCATTAATTTCGTAGGGTTTACTTAGGCAAGGAATACTCAGAAGTGTTTTTCCCCCAGTTCCTTCTACTGAAATATAGCCTACAGCACTTGGTATTCCCATCCAAGAACTAACCAGGGCTGACCCTGCTTAGCTTCCAAGACCAGAGAAGAATAAGTGCCTTCAGGTTATTTAGGTCCAGGTGCTGGAGGTCAAACAGCATTTAAATCAGGGATAGATATTTGCAGCTGATTCAGCTTCCAAACGCTTTTCACAAACCTCTGGAACTTGGCAGGCCATTTCTGACTCTTGTTTTCCCAAAATGAGACCTAACCAGAAACTTATCCTTTTTTTAAAAAAGGCTATTTTGGTTTTTTGCTGTTGCTGTTGTGTGCCTTCAAGTTGTTTCAGACTGATGGTGACCCTAAGGCAGACCCATCATAAGATTTTCTAGTGCTAAGAGGATGTGACAGAGACAAGGTCACCTAGTGAAGGGATGCCATGTAGAGGAGAGAGTGGGCTTGTTTTCTGCTGCTCCAGAGACCAGGACAAGGAGCAATGGATTCAAGCTGCAGGAAAGGAGATTCCACCTGAACCTCAGGAAGAACTTCCTGACAGTCAGGGCTGTCCGGCAGTGGAATATGCTGCCTCGGAGTGTAGTGGAGTCTCCTTCTTTGGAGGTTTTTAAGCAGCGGCTAAATGGCCATCTGTCGGGAGTGCTTTGAGGGTGTTCCTGCATGGCAGGGGGTTGGACTGGATGGCCCCCGGGGTCTCTTCCAACTCTACATTTCTATGATTCCAGTGAGTTTCCATGGCCAAGTGGAGAATCAAATCTTGTCTCCAGGGTCGGAGTCCAACCCTCAAAACAGTATACTACACTGGCTCGCAATGCAGGCCTACTCACCCCCAAACAGTCTTGAAATACCTAGCTGTATTCTCTGGAGGTTTTCTCAAGGTAGGAGAGGCCTTTTTCAACCATTTTCCCCAGCATGTTGGGGCTGATCTGGAGGACATACTGGGGCTTCGGGTGGGCTGCATGTGACTCATAGGGTGTATATCCCGCCCTCCTCAAATTTAAATGGAGACTTATGCCCCCAAAGAAGTTTTGAATTGTGGAATTCTCCATTTTGGCCAGAAGGAAAATTCCATCAATGGGGAGGAAGCCTCTAGGGCTTCACAAAAAGCCCACTTGGCCATATTTATTATTAATTTCTTCATTTATTTTTTAAAGTATTTATATTTTGCCCTCTATCAATCTCACAGTGGCATACAAGAAAACCAACCTGACTAATTTGAAACAATGTGAACAATAAAAATAATTTTGAAAGGCTAAAACATATTAAACAAACAACACATTTAAAAAAAAGCAGATTAAGCTGGTTGAAATAATACACACGGGTGTTTTTATCAAAACTATTGGGCTCTAAAGATGTTAGGACTAGGTTTTCCTTTAGCAATACTGGTGCTAGTCCGGCTTCAGAGGGGAAGATATTCTACAATAGGGCTATCACAGACCCTCTCCCGTGTCTTCTCATAGTGCATTGCCCTGACTGATGGAACAGAGAGAAGAGCCCTGGTAAAGGAAGGAGCTGGGCAAACCTACCTGAAGGCAGCCAATCATAGCTCAGAGAATGAGGTGGGGGGCGCTATGGGCGAGAAGGAAATGTTACAAAACTGAGGCTTGTCTCTGTCAGAAGGTAAATTGGGGAAAGACGGTCTAGTGATCAGGAAAAGGTGATACAGAGATAGGAAACAGATTTCAAAGAAACAAGAACAAATGGAATAGAGACAGGAGAGTCAGACACAGTGGGAAGAACTGATGCTGGTTTTGGGGAGCTAAGACTGAGAAGTTCAATGGTTAACATGCTATTTTCTGTGTCTCAATAAAATTCTACTTGTTTATTTGAGTATGAACTAACCCTGTGAGGAGCGGCTTATAGAGCCTGGAGAAGAGAAGATTAAGAAGTGACATGATAGCTATGTTTACATATTTGAAGAGATGTTAGGTAGAGGATGGAGCAAGCCTGTTTTCTGCTGCTCCACAAACTAGGACATGGATCAATAGCTTCAAACTTCAGGAAAGGAAATTCCATCTAAACATTAGGAAGAACTTCCTTATGGTAAGAGCAGTTTGACAGTGGAATATGCTGCTTTGGAATGTGGTGAAGTCTTTTCCTTTGGAGGTTCTGCTATCTGTCAGGAATGCTTTGATGGTTTTTTTCCTGCCTGGCAGAATGGGACAACATAGCCCTTGTGGTCTCTTCCAACCCTATGATTCTATGATTTTAGGTTTGGTGGAGGATGTGGTCATGCCTTCTACATCAATCCCACCAAAACAACACAGCCACTGGTGCACAGTAGGGGGTCATCTTGAGCCCAGGTTCCCAACCTAGGAAAGGCTTAATGGCAGACAGGTGGACAAGGTGAGTGACAGGGTTAGAACTGCAGGGGCCAGCCTGGCATCACAGGCCCCTCCAGCAAATCTCAATTCT
The DNA here is from genome assembly GCA_948474755.1 of Ctenosaura bakeri. Taxonomy (NCBI): domain Eukaryota; kingdom Metazoa; phylum Chordata; class Lepidosauria; order Squamata; family Iguanidae; genus Ctenosaura; species Ctenosaura bakeri. The sequence goes on from CAOLHI010001294.1 coordinate 343,428, forward strand.
CAGGCAGGTGTATATATAAAGATACACTCTGTTGAGTACTGAGGCCAGAGTGAGTCACATCTGGCCCACAGGCATTCAGTTCTGCACCCAGCTGTAGCCCAGAAGCAAGTGTGCTGAAAACTGGCAAGTTTCAGGAACGATTTTGTTGGTTTCAAGCTATTATCTATGCCCTCCCAGGAGCCGACCCAACAGGCATTAGGAGGTCAGGCTGGCATTGTTTGGCTCCCTGCTCACTCCTTCACAGCTGCTCTGAAGATGAGAGCTCCAAAGAAGGCTATGCCACAGCACTCGTAAATCAAGTGGAAACTTCCAAGCCTCGGATGGATAGGTCTGCAAGAGCTCCCAAGAAAAGGAGATGGAACAGAAGGGAAGTTTCTAGGCAGCCCAGACATTTCCAAAGAAAGTACACTGGTATTTATGGAAGAAGAAGAAAAAAAGGGGAAAAAAAGAAATGTTGATGAGAATGAAGAAGGAGTGTTGTAAAACTGCCACTATGCCTGCTAGAGAGCGGATCTCCATGGAGTTGCTTGGTAAATGGTATTTGTAACACCATGCCAGCTTCTTGCTTTGTGGGTGGGGGAGAGGAGGAGAAGACTTTTGTGAAAGAAAAAACAAAAAAGAAAAAAGAAAGAAAAGAATAAAGAGAGCTTTTTTTGCTTGTTAAAATACAGTTGGTTCTCCACATTCACTATGGCTAGGAGCACAGGACCACCACAAAAATGGGAAAATAACACATATCAAAATGTGTGTGTGTGTGTGTGTTTCTGTGGGAAGGGGGCCGAGGCACGGTGGGGAGAACAGGCATCCAGAGTCCAAACCAGCTTTGGGAAATAGGTGGGTTGGCATGATGGCCCCACTTGCCCATCTCTCACTTGCCCATCTCCTTCCTTGGGTGCTGGGGGGGGCACTGAGAAAGGGTTTGTGGTGCTGAGAAATCTGACTGCGAGCCATCCTTAGCTGGCCGGGCTGCAGCTGGTGGAGGAGGAGAAAGACTAGGGACAGGTTTTTAAAGGGCTACATGGCCTGACCAGAAGGAAGGATCTCCTAGAAAAGAAGCACATGTGGTGGAGGGGTTGAAGAGACTTGCAAATTTCTTCAAAGCCATGAAGCCAAATGTGGAGAGCCAACTGTATTTCTCTTCTGCACATCACAGGGATGCTCACAGGAAACGGATGACTCGAAGAGGTCTACAGAGGTAAAAGCAACGGCTTTCTGTGCAGAAAGTCCCAGGTCCAATCCCCAGCATCTTCCCGGGTTGAGAAGACTCCTCCCTGAAGCTCTGAACAGCTTGTACTACCTGAAAGGATCTCCTACACATCCTTCCTTCCAGAATAGAGTGTCTGACTGCCTAGCTATCTATCTATATTGCAGAGGAGGGGTGGGCAACAATGGAAGGGTGATGGGCTGCATTACCCTCTTAAAAAAACCCTCAGAAGGCTGCACTTTCCAACACAACCCATACAAATTAAATATAAAAAATGCCCCATACTCCCTCCAGGTGGCATGGGAGAATTTTTGCCCTGGGACCTTTTAGGCCCAAGAGAGGCCCCTTACAACAACAGGAAGTGAGCAGAAGTCACTCGCTCACTTCCTGTCCCCCCAACTCTCTTCTGGGTGTAAATTGGCCTGGGGGAACCAAAAACATGGCAAAAATTACCCCATGTCTGCTAAAGTGTATTAGGAAGCATTTGGGAGCGACAGACAGACAGACAGACTGCCTGCCTGCCCGCCCACCCCCCAGGGTCCACATGTAGGTTGCACTTTGTCCACCATTGTTGTAGGGTTTAAAAATGAAGGTTTGTGCTTCTGAAGCCTCTCAGGGAGTTCCAGTTAACAAGTTATTTTGGGAAGGGAGATCCTCCCAAGTGCAAAATATCCTTTTCTGCCAAACCAACTGGCTGCTTCCGATTTTGAAAAAGGGAAGGTGTGACTTCTCCTCTAAAGGTCTAGGGCGATATGAAATGGTCCCAGAGGTTGGCTCCTCAGCTAGGGTAGGCCATTCTAAGGCAAGTCTAACAATGCAAATCAGTGGCATCACAGATTCCCATGTCCTCATTTAAAATCAGCACCTTGTTCAGAACCAGGTATCTTACTTTAGCTTTAGGGGGATGACGACAGTGGAACAGCCCATGCTTTGCAAGCAAAATGCACTATGTTTGATCTACCAGAAGGACTGGGAAAGACTCCTGTGTGAAACACAGCAGAGCCAAAGCAAGATTAAACATAGCTGGGCTTGCTGGGTCCATGCTGAGTTCCTTGGCAGAAGGCGGATGAATACAGGTGCTCTTGCTGTTATGCACCTTTGAGTCAACTCCAACTTATGGCAACCCTATCCTCTAGTTTTCTTGGCTAGATTTCTTCAGAGGAGGTTTGTCACTGCCTTCCTCTGAAGCTGACAGAGTGTGACTGACCAAAACCACCCTGTGAGTTTCAATGGCTGGACAGGGACTTGTGAATGCTCATCTCCTGGAGTTTTAATTCAACGCTCAAACCACTGTAACACGTGGTTCTCCAATGCATTCTGCTGATGGATGTAATTAATTAATTTTAAAAAACAGTACATAGAATCATGGCATCCAGACCACCACGAGCGACACACACACACACACACACACACACACAGAGTCAATGCTAGATCTCCAGCTAAAGGGGCTGCCTTTGAAAAATGCAAAGAACTGCAGCCAGGTTGTTAACTGGGGCTGATTACACGGAAATGCACAACTCTCTTGGCAGTCTGTTTCTGGGTACAATTCAGAGAGGTAGTTTTGACCTAACTAGTTTTGACCCTATATAGCTTGGGCACCGGTTGCTTGAATATCTATGAGCCCAGTATTGCTCTAAGATCATCCAGAGAGGCCCTTTTCTCTGTACCAGCACCCTCTGAGGCTAGTTTGGTGGGAACAAGGGAGAGGGCCCTCTCAGTGGCTGTTCTCAGACTTTGGAACTCTCCCTAGAGAGGCCAAGATGGCCCCATCCTTGCTCTCCTTCCATCAACAGATCAAAACATTACTGGGCTGTCAGGCTTTTACAGATTGACCAAGGTTGGGCTTTTAATATCATGTGGTTCTGTTTTTAAGGTTCTATAGTCCTTGAATGCATTTTAATATTTTTAATGTGCAATGTTTTCAGCATCATAAATTGTTTAATTCTTTTTAAAATCATATTATTTAAACTTTTATGAATGTTTTGCATGGTTTTAAATTTGTATTGTTTTAAATATGCTGTTAGCTGCCCTGAGTCCTGTTATCAAGAGACAGGCAGGATATAAATAAATAACACAGAATCATAGAGTTGGAAGAGACCCCAGGGGCCATCCAGTCCAACCCCCTGCTGTGCAAGAACACCCATCAAAGCATTCCCGACAGATGGCCATCTGGCCTCTGCTTAACCACCTCCAAAGAAGGAGACTCCACCATACTCCACTGAGAAAGCATATTCCACTGCTGGACAGCTCTGACCATCAGGAAGTTCTTCCTGAGGTTCAGGTGGAATCTCCTTTCCTGCAGCTTGAATCCACTGCTCCTTGTCCTAGTGTCTGGAACAGTGGAAAACAAGTCCTCTCCCTCCTTGACATGACATCCCTTCAAACATTTAAATATGGCTATTCTTTCCCTTCTTAACCTTCTCTTCTGCAGATTAAACATCCCCAGCTCCCTAACCATTCCTCATAGGGCTTCATGACTTCCAGACTCTTCACCATTTTGGTTGCCCTCCTCTGGACACACGAATAAACATGAATAAAGATAAATAAAAATAGAGTATTCCTATCTGGATATGCAGTCTTTCTTCTAAAGATGTTCAGAGAAGGAAACTCCCTTACCATTCTAGGGCAGTAATTCTTAATCTGGAGCCTGGGGACTCCTGGGGGTCTGCAAGGCCCTCACAGGGGGCCTGCAAAGTCCTGCTGTTGGACACTAACAACAGTGGCAGCAACATGGATGTATAGTGGTGTGTCTGTGTGTATGCTGAGGGAGCAGTTTCAACGAGGGAGCAGTTTCAGCACCCACTGACACCCATGCTATGTGTCCCTGATGAAAGGGATGAGGCAGCAAGTGTGTATGACTATGACTCTGGAGACCAGAGTTTGAATCTCCACTCCACCATGAAATCCCACTGAGTGACCTCCAGCAGGCCACATTCTTTCAGCTCAGAGAAAGTTAAAGGTAACAAATCTTGCCAAGAAAAGCCCCATGATAGAGATTTGCCTTTGGGTCACAGTAAGTCAGTTTTCAAACAGGAGAGACATGATGGCTGTTAAGAACCTCCCCCTGCAAGCAGCACTTTGTTGCTGTGTGCCTTCAAGTCACTTCTGTGCTATAGCAGCCCCAAAGGGAACCTATCACAGGATCTATTTCTGGCAAGATCTGTTCAGAGGAGTTTGCCTTTGCCTTCCTCTGAGGCTGAGAGAATGTGACTTGCCTAAGGTTACCCAGTTCTGAGCAGGGATTTGAATCGTAGTCTCCAGAAGCTTTCAATCAATCAATCAATCAATTAACCAGTCAAGAGTTGAGTTGTGAATTAAGTCCTGGGGTTCTCTGGCAAAAAAATTTATTTGCAGGGGGTTCCCAGTAAATAAAAGGTAACTTATAATCATTAGACCTGGTTCCACCCTCTGAGGCAGCAGAGAACAAGCCTGTGCCCTTCACCTCATTTCTATCCCTGAATTACAGAGAGAGGGTTTCTGCCTTCTGTTTCTGTTTTCAGGCTTCCCAAAGACCACTGGTTTGTTCCTGTGAAAAATGGGGATGCTGGAATCGATGAAATCTTACTCTGATGCAGCAAAAGGGCATTCTTCACTATTGACTGTACCAGTTAGGGCTGCTGGGACTTGCAGTTTCAAAGTCCTCATGATTCCCATGCCTAATTTACACCTACTCTATTGGGGAGGGGGTCATAGCTTGCTGGCCAAGTACACACTTTGCATGCAGGGAAAACCGTGTTGAATTCATGGCAGCTCCATCAAACAGGATTTTGCAGAATTCTAGGATTCTCACAGGGCTTCTGAGAAATAAATTTGGCAAGAAAATCTCTTGCCAGTTGCAAAGCTTCAGCAACATTTACAGAGTGTGCTCATTGCTGCTGCTGCAGATTTCCTCTGGGGGCAGCCCAATCGAGCCTATTAATTAAGGAAAAGATAAACAAACCAATGGTGGAAAGAGGAGGGGGGAGAAATTAAAATGGAAATGGTTAGATTAACAGAGTGGGCGGAAGAAAGGCAGAGACACTTCCCAGCTGGGTCCTGGAATCCAGGGGACATCTGGAACAACTCTAGAGGGATTGGAACCACTGTAGAAAGAGCTCCATGTGGAACATTAAGGAGAGTCCAGTTGGACGAGATCAAAGACCCATCCCACATCCTGTTTCCCACAGTGGGCTGCCAGCTGATTCTGCAGCAGCTGATGGCAGGGCATGAGGTTAACAGCCCTCTTCTTATCCTCAATGTCTAGCTTTCAAAGGTAGAATGCCTATTGACATGGAAGTTCTATTGCTAACTAGCAGAGCTAAATATGGGTCCACATTTGTGTGGGTGAAATGTCTCTCTCTTCTGACAGGCCAGTTCCCACAGAGGCAGGGAGGAGCCTTCTAGCAAGCTCACACCTTAAGGACCACCCCTGCACCACAGTTTGCCCAGGGCACCTCACATTAGCAAGCACGGAAGGTACTTTCATGACCATCCACACACCTCTTGGATTAACATGGCCAGTCCTTGTCTAACACTCTCTAAGGTAATGCCCAACATCTTGAGGCAATTAATTCACAGCAGCCTCACCCACTGAGCCTGGTGCCTTCCAAGTGCCTTAGGACTCCAAATCCCAAAGGAGGGCTGATGGGAAGCAAAGTCAAAAAACTGGAGTTACGCCAGCTTGGAGGAAGCCCCCTCCTTCCCTCCTGATTTTTTTCCTCATATCTTACATCTTTTAGACTTTTGATTACTGATTTTTTTAACACTGTGCTGTGAGTCTATCTATCTATCTATCTATCTATCTATCTATCTATCTATCTATCTATCTATTTTGGTATATTTATCTATAGATACATATAGTTTGGTATATCTATTTACAGATATATTAGTATGGATATTTTTGATTCATCTATCTGTTGTGTGTCTTCAAGTTGTTTCTGATGTAAGGTGACCCTAAGGCAACCCTATAATGGGGTTTTCTGGTGCTGAGAGTGTGTGACACACCCAAGATCACCCAATGGGTCTCCATGGCTGACCGGACAATCCAGGGTCATAGTCCAATGCTCAGACCACTACACCAACACTGGTTCTCTTTGTCTATTTATAGATACATTTTGATTATTTTTCATCAGTCTAAAGGCTGTTGTCCTCCACATTTTGTGGCTCCTAGCTCAGAGGTGGCTGTATGAAAAAGATAAAACTGCCTCACACTCAGCTTGTAATCCCCCCTGCCCCAGATTTACAAAAATCCCCAAACAATTAACTGTTTTGCCTCATAATGAAAGTGTTCTAAAACCAGCCCCCTTTCTGCATGGCATCAGTTGACATTTTCTGCATCTTTTCCAACTCTACAGCCTTCCTTTGAATGTAGGAGAGCCAAAAACAGGCCTAGGCCCAGCAGCTGATGAAAGGCCCACCCTCCATCCTAACTATCACTGCTGTGACCTAAGAAGGAAGGAATGTCAGGCAGGTACAGATCCATCATTCCTCAGCGAAGCAACTGAAGAAAGTACTTCCTTCCATCCCAACTGCCACTGCCCTGGCCTCAGAGGGAGAGAAGATGAGGCAGGGACAGCTTCATTGTGCCCAGCTCCAGCAGTTGAAGAAAGGCTCTTCCTCCATTCCAACTGCCACTGTCCTGGCCTCAGAGGGAGAGAAAAAGGGGCAGCACAGCTCCACCATGCCTGGGCCCAGAAGCAAATGAAAGGCCCTCTCTCCCTCCCATTTGCTACTGCCCTGGCCTCAGACAGAGAGAAGACGAGACAGGCCCAGCTCCATTTTGCCTATCCCCAGTAACTGAGAAAAGGCCTTTCCTCCATCCCAACTGCCACTGCTCTGGCCTCGGAGGGAGAGAAGAAGAGGCAATATCTGCTGGACTTAATCCACTCTCACACTGCTGTCCCCTTTTCTTTCTGCTTCATGTCTTTTTAGAATGTATGCCTGAGGGCAGAGAACTGTCAAAACTGTAAACCACTGATGTGAAGTGCAATGTAAACTGATTGTGCCATATAAAATTATTATTGACGATGGTGGTGGTGGTGATGATGATGATGTAAGCAAAATGCAAATACACCATAAATCTTTGTTTTCATATTTTTTTAAAAAATAAACAGGTGGGACAATGGGTTGAGAGATTATCATGTATCAGTAAGCAACAACAACAGGGGTTCAGGAAAAACATTTGACAAAGAAAGAAAAATGGGTTCATCCATAATTCTTATTTCCCAGAATATCCTATGCAAAACAAAGCTCTGAGTAACTAGGTTAGACAGGTTTTTTTCCCTTCAATATATATATATATATGTGTGTATATGTATGTGTATGTATATGTATATGTGTAAGTATATTATGCAGACCTTTGGAGCAGAAGAGGTCTCTTGGTAGGTGGTGGTCTTCAGTTTAATGATGCCTCCATGCACAAGGGCAGTAAACCTCTGAATCAATGATTGGAAAAGTTACCTTTCTTTTTGGACATCAACTCTCAGAATCTTCCCATTTCCCCAGACAGTACGCGTGGCTCACTGGTTTTAGAGACTAGGACATTCAGCAAACTCTAGTCCAAAAATGTAACTTGTCCAAACTCTGCTCTTAATAGCGGTTGCTGGGGACAAATGGAGGAAGACTATTTTGTCTTTTTAAAAATGCTTCCAGGCCACTTTTCATAGTAAAGCCTTCCCAAGTCAGCTTACATAAAAAGGAAACATTAAAACCCTGACATCCAATTTCAGCAAAACACATTAAATAGGAGCCGTTAAAAATATCTCGTAACAACCCAAGCCCATCAAACCTCTAGGGTGAAAACAACAAAAATTCAAAGCCCGCCATAAGTGAACCATTAAAAGAGCAGAAGATTTGTTCGAGCATTTCCACCAAAAAAGCAAGATGAACCAAATGGGCTCTCCCAGGACTTTGTAACAGGCTAGAACTGATGAAACTAGCTATGTGTGCTTCAAAAAGGAGTTCCAGTAAATAAGGGGACAACATTGAGAAGGCCACATCTCTATAGCCTTCATGTTCTGTTTGGGAGCTGCCTGAAGGCACCTGATTGGTTACTGTGCAAAGCAGCCTATGGGACTTGACATGAGGTTTAGTCTGATTGTAGGAGTTTCCATGTTTGTTCAATACCACAAATGTTTTTTGTGGACAAGTATGCAGCTGGTTCCATGCAACATAAAACATAGCGGGCTTGTATAAATATAAATCCAAATGCAATTTTTAGTGTCAACGGAGTAGGCCCACTGGATCAATGCAGCTTCTATATGTTTTGACTTATCAAGTCTTTATTGATGCCATGAGTCTGCTTTAACTATAAATAAAAATTTGATTCAGGCCCGTAACAAATTTTCTTTTCTTTTCTTTTTAACGAAGTCACCAAATTTAGCACATCTGTAGCAGAAGTGAACAAAATGCTGCCTTGTAGATGTTGTTGGGCTGCACTGCAAAGCAGATCTATCCAGCACAGTCAATGGTTAGAAATGGTGGTTAAAACAATCCAACAAAACATCATGGGCCACACACTGCCATCTCTAATATATAAACTAAAAAATAGCAATCATTTTAGATATGGGATAGCACATGTATGCAGGCAGGCAGCTGACTTAAGTTGTGTTTTGGTTCTGAGCATAGTCCAACAAAGAGAGGTTTTTACCATCACTGTGCATTTTCCCATAAAAGTGCTAAATTTGGTACTGTGGGCAAATTCATGGCAGTCATTTTCAGACATGGATGCATTCCCATTGGGCTGAGTAGGCATCCATATGTACTCTCCTTTGTCCTAAAATAATTATAATTATTATTTGTTGTTCTTGTGTGCCTTCAAGTCATTTCTGACTTGTGGCAACCCCAGGCTGAACCTATCATGGGGGTTTCTTGGCAAGATTTGTTAAGAGGGGGTTTGTCTTTGCCCTCCCCTGAAGCTCAGTGTCAAGACGCATTGCTCCTGTCATGTGTATGCACCAGTAGATGTAATAATATAGCTGCGTTAGATTAAATAGGACAGGACTTACTAAGTGCTACTATGTAACCATTGCTAATGACTACCTGCAGCTGTGCATTTGGTTGTATTTTTTTTTATTTAATTTTTATTACAATTCAGAAACAGAGAAACACTGGAAAAGATGAAAAGCAAAAAAAGAGAGAACTTACAATATTACAATGTACAATTTCTGGTCTTGATCGAATCAATTGAATGTTTGAACTTTTTTACAATTATCCCATATTATGATAATAATATTGTAGAGGAATAGAGAGCATACTGATCAAATTTGCAGATGACACCAAATTGGGAGGGGTTGCTAATATGCCAGAGGACAGGATCAAAATTCAAAACGACCTTAACAGATTGGAGAGCTGGGCCAAAGCTAAGAAAATGAATTTCAACAGAGAGAAATGTAAGGTCCTACACTTAGGCAGAAAAAATGGAATGTACAAATATAGGATGGGGGACATGGGACTGGATAACAGTACATGTTTAGTCTGCAGAAGAGAAGATTAAGAGACGACATGATAGCCATGTTTAAATATTTGAAGAACTGGCACGTCAAGGACGAAGCAGCCTTGTTTTCCGCTGCTCCAGAGACTAGGACAAGGAGCAATGGCTTCAAGCTGCAGGAAAGGAGATTCCGTCTGAACATCAGGAAGGACTTCCTGATGGTTAGAGCTGTCCGGCAGTGGAATATGCTGCCTCAGAGTGTGGTGGAGTCTCCTTCCTTTGAGATTTTTAAGCAGAGGTTGGATGGCCATCTGTTGGGAGTGCGTATTCCTGCATGGCAGGGGGTTGGATTGGACGGCCCCTCGGGCCTCTTCCAATTCTATGATTCTGTGGTCAATATAGACTTTAACTAAAAAAGAAGAAAAACTATATATGAATGCTGATATAGATATATAATAAAAATTAATAATAATTAATAACCAGCACACTCTTATATTGTCTAAAGATTAATAAAGAAAAGAAAAAAAATTAAAAAATGGAAAAAATCTTGTTGTCCTTCCTAAATTCATATTATGGATTCCTGAGTTCTGTTATTCTAGCAGCTTAAATCTACACACTTCTCTCAGTACCTATCTCTCTAATCCTGACAGTTCCAGAGCCATAATCTAGCATTCTTATTAGACAGAAAGAGAGGAAAAAGGAACGCATTCTGTGGATCGCCCAAACATATGTTTATATAAAAAGCTGTAAATATATATGTGTAAATATATGTAAGTATGCCAGTTTGCTCTTTATATTTATTACCTGTATCCATGTCCATCTATAATGACTACAAGTTATGTTACAGTTTGTGATCCCATTAACATACTGAGTCCAATTTAATTTTTACTTATGGAATATTACATGAATTCCAGGAGTTTTGATTTAACTTTTTATTTGTGAAATCTTCCTAAGCTTACAAGAGATTTTCAATTACCCATGCCCATTCCTCTTTAACTTTATCTTCCTTTTTCCCATCAACAATCCGTGTTAGAAGCATTGGAGATTATTACCATACCTGAGTGATGGTAGTGGTAGATGGGAGGGATTATGTCTTTATAACACAATGATAATTCTTGACCTCCATACTGTCTTTGCCTTCTTTTGGAATTAAAACTATATCTGCATTCCTCCAGGTTTCTGGTATACCTTTTTCCAGTATTTCCTCACAAGTTTTTTGGAATGGTAAGGTAATTTCATTAGTGAATATTTTATAGTATCTTGGTTGAAAACCACCTGGCCCAGGAGCTTCGGAAGGATTAAGCTTCCTTATGGCTTCCACTAGTTCAGTAACTTTTAAAGTATACTTTTGAAGTATCTCTAAGCTCCAAATGGGCAATTGCTGTATGTTCAATGTCACCTTGTAATAAGGAAAGGAAGATCAAAGAGGGAGGGGACAATAAAACAAGCAGAAGGTGTTATGAGAATGCACAGAGAAGGATGCATATACTTGATGTGCTCCCATGATGAAAGTATATAAATAACTGTAAGCCTGGAAAAGTGCCTGTGCTGGTGAGGTGACTTTCACATGTAAAAGTTCACCCAGTCCTTCATTTGAGTGCCAAAATCTGTATGGCAAGGTATAACACTTGTAACCAACTCTGATTCTTTTGTTTCAGCAACATTTTGATAATGTTGCTGTGCTACTTGCTTTGCTCAAATAAATGCTTCTGTTTGAAACTCTGAGTGAAGTTTTTGAGAGCAAGTTAGGCAAGACATGACACTGAGAGAGTGCGACTCAGTGGTTTCCATGGCCCAGCCTGGAACACAAGGCAGTTTACAAAACAGTTAAATAATTTTCACCTTATAAAAGTTAAAAATAAAATTAAGCTTATCAAATATACATAAACTATCATATGCAAATGTGAGGGGGAGCTGAGGCATGGTGAAGCACTGTGAAACTAATGGGTGGGGTGATTCCACACATATTTGCTCAGAAATAAAGTCCCCACTGAACTCATTGGGACTTTTGACTTCAGTATGGAACAGTGCTACTCCATGTGGTGGTGGAGGACGTGTGCAGGTGCCTTGAAGTCACCTGTCGACATGCAATTACATGAATTTCATATGGTTCTGGATTTCCTCGGTCTAATTGCTCAGCACAGAGTAATCCAGTGGTTGCTAGTGGTTTCCATGTCAATGCTGCAGTCATTTTGCTGCAGATTTCAGTCACATCTTTGAAGGAGCTGGTAAAGGTGCTGAATCTGTTAAAAAATAGTTCTGCACATCAGATAGCTCCTTTAAAGTCCAGACTAAAACCCAAGGTAGATTCACTGCCTCACTGACACAGAAGCCACCAGATACCAGTGCAGTAAAGCAGAGATTGGGGGATATTTTCTTCAGACAGAGAGGTCAAATTTGGCAATTCTCCAACCAAGCACACAAAACAGGTACAATTGTTTTTCAGGTACAACTACTCAGGACTGCATCTCTATGTAACAGGTTTCAGGAATGCAGAGCAGAATTCAGTGTTATGTACATGCTTCCCCACTTATCTGACAGGTTATGGACTGACGCGCTGTCAGAAAATGGAATGGGTTGAAAAGTGGAACCTATGGACTATACTTTAGGGAGCATGAAGGACTTATGGAGGCTCATTTAGGACTGACTGTATGCACACTGCTTGTAAACTCTCTCAGCTGGCTTAGTGCCTTTTTTTTTACCTTCTCAGCTTGCTTTGCAAGCAGCACACATGTTTGAGTAGGCCTAAGCAAGCCTCCATTCTCAAGAAGAACAAATGCAAGAACTGAACCCCTGCTGAATTAATAGCACTTGTCCTTAATTTGGAAGCATCAAGAGAGCAAGTCAGCAGATAACAGAGCATTGAAAGGGGGGATTTCCTGTATGTCTTCTCAGGAGTTTGTTCCTGTACAACAGCTTTTGGGCATGCAAAGCCAAGCTCAGTTTTACGCATGACATCTCAGAGAGGATCAACTGTGAAATAGCTTTCAGACATCCAAAGAGGAGCTCAATTGCTGATGTATCAACCATGGACTGAGTCTCTGTGCAACAGCTTTCAGTATGTCACGCAGAGCTCAATTCTGTTGCATGCTTCTCAGGAGTATGTCCCAGTGTACCAGCATTCAGGCATGCAAAGCAGAGCTCAGTTCCACATCATGTCTTCCCAGGAGTAAGCCTCAGTGTGCCAGTTAGCAGGGCCATACACTGCATCTCTGTTTCATTCAACCAAGTATATACAAGCCAACTTTAGTAACTGTCCCTTGCCACTGAGACGCACGTGTATATGCTGGCAGAGGGAGAATTCAATCAATAGGATTTTTAAATGGGATACACACATACACACAACAACATCCAAAGCTCTGAACATTATTATTTTTAAGAAGTAACACATTGGTATTAGCTGTTACTTTTGTCACCTAGTATTTTAATGAGGTGTTGGCATTGTATTACATAGCTACTCCTATTTCTTTAAAAAAAAAAAAAACACTTTAAAACAGAACGTTGACCAAAGAGGGCCAAAAATTTCCCCAAACAACTTTCCAATATCCAACAAGTAAACATTACTCAAAGAATGAAATAGGTAACGAAAGTCAACAGTTTTACAAAAATAATATCCCCTCATTTATCCCTCCCCAAAGCAACAAATCACCGGTAACATTGCTAATTCTAATGAACTATTTCCATGTCAACGAATGCTGTTTTAAAGTTTGCCTCAGAACGAGCTGCAGGGCTCTTACCATGATGCCAGTAAGCAGACAGACACCTTTGCCACAGTATGTGTTTGGGACCATGTCACCGTAACCAATGGACAGGAAGGTGATGGAGATGAGCCACATGGCACCTAGGAAGTTGCTCGTAACATCTTGCTGGTCATGGTACCTAAAAAGGAAATAGAGAGTGCCTGTGGTGAAACTGAACAAGCAGGTTAAGTCCTATTCTAATAGTACACCTAAAGTGCTTCTACAAAGTTCTTTCAACTTTTGTGGTGGCAACCTTGGGAAGTTACTTTCCAAAAGTATTTTGTGACATGACTGGAGCAACTTCAGGTTATTATGAAAGAGGGTGAATAAACCATCCTAAGCTTCATTCTAGGCACCAAAGGGACTATGCAAGGTGCTGAACCCAATTTGAAAAATAGATTCAGCACTTTAGAGAGTGTCTTAAGAGAACAGGATAAAACAAGGTTATTCATCAAGATTGCTTGTTCTTTGACTAATTACATTATTTGTTACGAGCAAATTTACTTATTAACTTTTTTAAAAAGCCTGCAAAATACCAAAGACTCCACCCAGAAAAGCAAGATTTTAGATGTAACAAAAAAGTGTTACATGTTGTGCCAAAAAGTAAGAACTATTTTGCAACTTCAAAAAAAGCAATGCCCCTGATCGTTACTTAACCAAAAAGTAACATTTTATGGTTAAGAGCAGGAATCAAGAAGTCAGGTGTTGTTGGACTGCACGTCCCATCAGATCTGGTCACCGTAGTGGATGGTGAAGAATGTTGGTAGTTGTACTCCAACAGCATGCACATGATTCCCAGTGCTATATTATAGGTAAACCCATAACTTGCAATGAAGCTACTCTCAAGCCCTCAGCAGTGGTGCAATACTGCCATACAAAATTGTAAGAGTCACCAATGGCATACTAGAGGGTTGGTGAAAGTGTGGTCCATTGGTTGTCTGTGGTCTCTGAACCCCACTAATGGAGTCCCTGAAGTCCCCTGAGTCTCCCAAGAACTTTCTGGAAAAATTGGCACAATTTGGAGGCTAGGGTTCTGCCTCCAAAGTGTGCCAAAGCCCCCAAAATGAAGGGGTTTGCTTTCCCCACACCATACCTTCATTTCAGCTTCTGTATCAGCATGCTGATCAAAGTTCCCCATGACATTCTTGCAAAGAAGCTAGTAAAATGTGAGCCGAACAGGGCTACTGTTAGATGAATTTGTAATTGGTTAACTGACCAAATTCAAAGGGTGCTCACCAATAGCTGCTTTCCATCCTGGAGAGAAGTGACTAGTGGGGTGCCACAGACTTCTGTCCTGGGCCCAGTGCTATTCAACATCTTCATCAATGACTTGGATGAAGGAGGAGAGGGCATGCTGATCAAATTTGCAGATGACACCAAATTGGGAGGGATTGTTAATATGCTAGAGGACAGGATCAAAATTCAAAATGACCTTGAGAGATTGGAGAGCTGGGCCAAAGTTAACAAAATGAATTTCAACAGAGAGAAATGTAAGATCCTGCACTTAAGCAAAAAAAAAGAAAAGAAAAAAAAGGAATGCACAAATATAGGATGGGAGACATGTGGCTGGGTAAAAGTACGTGAGAAAGGGATCTAGGAATCTTGGTAGATCACAAGCTGAACATGAGTCAGCAGTGTGATGCAGCAGCCAAGAAAGCCAACACAATTCTTGATTGCATCAATAGGAGCATGGTGTTTAGATCAAGGGAGGTAATGGTGCCACTCTATTCTGCTTTGGTTAGGCCTCATTTGGAATACTGTGCCCAGTTCTGGGCACCTCAGTTCAAGAAGGATATCGACAAGCTGGAATGTGTCCAGAGGTGAGTGACCAAAATGGTGAAAGATCTGGAAGGAGTGGCTGAGGAGTGGCTTAGGGAGTAGGGTATGTTTAGCCTGCGGAAGAGAAGGTTAAGAGGGGACATGATAGCCATGTTTAAATATTTGAAGAAATGTCATGTTGAGGAGGGAGTAGCCTTGTTTTCCGCTGCTCCAGAGACTAGGACAAGGAGCGATGGATTCAAGCTGCAGGAAAAGAGATTCCACCTGAACCTCAGGAAGAACTTCCTGATGGTCAGAGCTGTCTGGCAGTGGAATATGCTGCCTCAGAGTGTGATGGATCTCCTTCTTTGAAGGTTTTTTAAGCAGAGGCTGGATGGCCATCTGTTGGGAATGCTTTGATGTGTGTTTCTGCATGACTGAATGGGTTGGACTGGATGGCCCCTGTGGTCTCTTCCAACTCTATGATTCTATGAAAAAATGGTGACCATGCCCAGCTGTGCCAGTATAGAGGGGCATGGGATGAAAGCTGACCGTCCCCGCTGATGAAATACTCAACCTCTGATATAATGGTACCTTCTAAGGTTTGTTGCTGTGTGCTTCCTACTTACGGCCATCCTAAGGTGAACCTATCACAGGGGTTTCTGGGACTGAGAATTTGTGAGGCGCAGAAGGTCATCGAGTGGGCTTCCATGGGTGACTCAGGGAACTGAATCCTTGTCTCTAGGATCACATTCCAACTCTCAAACCACTATACCACACAGGTTCCCACATTCTGAAGTACAGACTGACAGCTCCCCGAAGCAAATTTTAAAAGGCAGTCACCAGTGTTGATACATATCAACAAATCAGCTTGAGCAGTTTTGATCTCTATTGGAAACAGGTCTTTTGTAAAACTGGTAGGTCTTAATTGCCTAATCAAGGCCCAACTACCGGGAAATGTGTCGCCAAGGCAATATCTTATTGCTAGGAAAATCCATTCACATACCCTCCAATCTCAGAAACACTCTGATGCCTTGATCCTGCGAAGTCTGATTCCATCATACCACTGAGTGTTACTAATTGCTGACAAGGAAAAGTTGGGCATGGAGTCACCAAATACATTCAGGAAAAGGAGAGAGGATGCTTTGAAGCTCAGATCTCAGTAACAGGCTTATGGTAGGCCCATTAATCAATCCCAGTTTGATGGCTGCATGTGTGAAAGATCCAGGTGAATTTGCAAAGGCACTTTGAGTATGCACAGAGGGTTTTTTTTCCAGGACCATATTCTTCTCCAGCATCCCAAGGAGCTTTTCTCATGCAGCCTTAACTGGAGATTCCATGGCTTGAAACTGGCACTCCTGGCAAGTAAAGCGTGTATGGTTGCCAAGCCACAGGAACTTTTTAAAACAACCTGCAGCCCTGTGTGAGCGGGTGTGCATGCCTTCAAGTTGCCTGTTGATTTCTGGTGATTCCATGAATTTCATAGGATGTTCATAGGCAAGGAATACTCAGAGCTGGTTTTGCCAGTTCCTTCCTCTGAAATGTAGCCTACAGCACTTGTTATTTTTTAGTGGTCTCCCATCCAAGTACTACCCAGGGCTGACTCTGCTCAGCTACCAAGATTAGATGGGATCTGGTGCCTTTAGGGTATTTAGGCTCCTATATTACATTATTGCTGTTGTTGTTATGTGCCTTCAGGTTGTTTCCGACTAACAGCAACCCTAAGATGAACCTGACATGGGGTTTTCTGGGGCTGAGAGTATGTGACATCACCCAGTGGATTTCCCTAGCCGATCAGGGAATCGAAACCTGGTCTCCAGGATTGTAGTCTGAAACTCAAACCACCACACAATACTGTCTCTATTATCTAATATATAAAAGTCAAAGTTCGTGAGTTTGTCTGTGTCGGGCGAAGACCTGACCTCATATGAACTTAGGCTGGCCAGAGACATTAAAAACAATAAAAAGGGCTTTTTTAAATATGTCCGCAGCAAAAGGAAAAAGAAGGAGACAGTAGGGTCGCTACGCAGAGAAGATGGCGAATTACTCACAGGGGAAGAGAAAAGACAGAACTACTTAACACCTTCTTTGCCTCAGTTTTTCCCCAGAAGGATACACTCAACCTGGCAGTTGGGGAGCAGGTGAGGAAGCAGGGGAAATGAGGCACATAATAGGTAAAGAGGTGGTACAGGAATACCTGGCCACACTGGATGAATTCAAGTCTCCAGGGCCAGATGAATTGCATCCTAGGATATTAAAAGGGCTGGCAGAGGTAATTTCGGAACCGCTTGCTATAATCTTTGAGAAATCTTGGAGGACAGGAGAAGTTCCAGCAGACTGGAAGAGAGCAAATGTTATCCCCATCTTCAAGAAGGGAAAAAAAGAGGACCCAAATAACTACCGCCCAGTCAGCCTGACATCAGTACCCGGAAAGATCCTGGAGCAGATCATTAAGCAGTCAGTTTCTAATCATTTAGAAAGCAATGCGGTAATCAAGAGAAGTCAACATGGATTTCTCAAAAATAAGTCATGCCAGACTAATCTTATCTCTTTTTATGATAGAGTTACTAGCTTGATAGATGAAGGAAATGCTGTGGATGTAGCATATCTCGATTTCAGTAAGGCCTTCGACAAAGTTCCCCACGACATTCTTGCAAAGAAGATAGTTAAATGTTGGCCGGACTGAGCTACTATTAGTTGGATTTGTAATTGGTTGACCGATCGAACCCAAAGGGTGATCACGAATGGCTGCTTTTCATCCTGGAGGGAAGTGACTAGTGGGGTGCCACAGGGTTCTGTCCTGGGCCCAGTGCTGTTCAATATTTTTATCAATGACTTGGATGAAGGAATAAAGGGCATGCTCATCAAATTTGCAGATGACACCAAATTGGGAGGGGTTGCTAATACGCCAGAGGACAGGATCAAAATTCAAAATGACCTAGATAGGTTGGAGAGCTGGGCCAAGGTGAACAAAATGAAATTCAACAGAGAGAAATGTAAGGTCCTACACTTAGGTAGAAAAAATGGAATACACAAATATAGGATGGGGGACACGTGGCTGGATAGCAGTACGTGTGAAAGGGATCTAGGAGTCTTCATAGACCACAAGCTGAACATGAGTCAGCAGTGTGATGTGGCAGCCTAGAAAGCCAATGCAATTCTTGGCTGCTTCAATAGGAGTATGGTGTCTAGATCGAGGGAGGTACTGGTACCACTCTACTCTGTTTTGGTTAGACCCCATCTTGAATACTGTGTCCAGTTCTGGGCACCCCAATCCAAGAAGGATATTGACAAGCTGGAGCAAGTCCAGAGGAGGGCGACCAAAATGGTGAGAGGCCTGGAAGCCATGCCCTATGAGGATAGACTTAGAGAGCTGGGTATGTTTAGTCTGCAGAAGAGAAGGCTAAGAGGGGACATGATAGCCATGTTTAAATATTTGAAGGGATGCCACGTAGAGGAAGGAGAGGGCTTGTTTTCTGCTGCTCCAGAGACCAGGACAAGGAGCAATGGATTCAAGCTGCAGGAAAGGAGATTCCACCTGAACCTCAGGAAGAACTTCCTGACGGTCAGGGCTGTCCGACAGTGGAATGTGCTGCCTCGGAGTGTAGTGGAGTCTCCTTCCTTGGAGGTTTTTAAGCAGAGGCTTGATGGCCATCTGTCAGGAGTGCTTTGAGGGTGTTCCTGCATGGCAGGGGGTTGGACTGAATGACCTTTGTGGTCTCTTCCAACTCTAGATTTCTATGATTCTATGATTCTATGAATCCTGGGGTTAGCAGTTTAGGGAGGGGCCTTTAGAATTCTCAGCCGTAAGAGCTCTTGGGCCTGGCTGCTTGCTATCGAAATGAGGCCTAGCAGCAAGGAGGAGGGCAGTATATTCTCTCAGGAACCCAAACTCTGTATGTTAAGAACTCTGAATACAGACTGGATTGGGGAATCTGGGGAAAAATTACAGGTATTGGACAAGATAGTTTGGGGAATTAGAAACACAGGATCTCAAAACTTTCTAACAAGTATTGCCTGTGAGAAAATAAAAAACTGGGCAACATCAAGTATATATGCTAGTATTATATATTATTATTATTATTATTATTATTGTTATTAATGTGGCCAAAAGAGCTTTTAATTGAGTGGGTGTTTTTATTTATTTTTATGTTTTTATCTTTTTTTAACCATGTTTTAATTGTGCATTACATTGTTTTAACCTTATGGTTTTTAAACAAACTATTGCTTAATTGTTTATTAACTTCTGTTTGAACAAGTTTTAAATTGTATTCTGTTTATATACATGCATACCTAAACATACACATATTTGGCTGTTGAGCACCAAGTATGTTTGTAAGTCACCTCAGATCTCGTATAATGAGAAAGTTACAATATAAATTTAATAAATAAAGTATTATTATTACTACCACTACTACTGCTACTAATAATAATATCCTTCCTTTTACCTAACATAGGAATGCACAGTGAGTTAACAAAGTTAGAAGAAATACAGACTCAAACACATACAAGCACATCAGCAAATTATACTAGATACCCAGCATGGAGCCATGATCTGAGTGCCGGACTAGACCTCTGGGTTCAAATCTCCACTCAGCCATGGAAATCTACTGGGTGATTTTGGGCATGCTACATCCTCTCAGCCTCAGAGCAAGCAACAGTGAACCTCCTCTGGATAATTTTTTCCAAAAAAAATAAAAACCCTAAGAGAAAGTTGCCATAAGTTGGAGTCAAGTTGCAGGCATATAAGAACAACAACAATCCTGCTAAGCTGGATTCCTTGCATCCCACCAACATCTGGAGGGCATAAGCTGCCCGTTCTTGGTGATAACATGTACAGTCTTGTGACCTTCTGCATGTAAGCAGAGAGAGAGACAGAAGTGCATCCAGAACAGCAGTTTTGACTAGTACAGGGCAGAGATCCCTTTAAAATGCCCCTTCTTTTGAATCTCAAAAACATTCCCTTTGACTTTCGCACCCCTCTCATTTATTCCCACTCTACTGTCAGGGATCCAGTTTAAAAAAAAACAAACATTCCCAGCTAGCTTCTAGAAGCATCAGAGGAACATTCCGGGGAGGGGGTGGAATGACAAACCAGTCCCCCACATTTCTGATCTCTAAACCCTCTCTCAACAGAATTCTTTTACTGTTACTCAGTTAGTACTGGATCACCACTGAGAGAACGGCAAACAAAATGATGAAAGGACAAAGAATTGAGTTTGATGCCTCCTTAATTCTAGTGTAGCAAAGAAAGCAGCAAATTGTTCCTCAGACAACCCAGATTTGGCCCTGTGGCCTGCTGTGGCTGTGGCTGAATGTTGCATAGGCCAATTGTTTTTTCCTTTGTTTCCTTCTCTCTGTTCTTCTCTTTTGAGCATGTGTCTTTTCCTCCTTCTCTCTCTGACCACATTGCTTCTTCTAACTTTATGCTTTTCTTTTAAAAAAGATACATGCTCATCTATGTTGGCATCATCCACTTGAGGCTGGGGTATAACATGAATACAGGTGCCTCAACCTGAAAGGGTTTTTTTTTTGCCCTGATGCAGAATTCTATGTCACTCCAAACCTTGCTTATTTCAAGAACAGCCTGGCATAATTCAAAAGCTGGCATACCTCTGTTTTTAACTACAGTCGGCCCTCCACATTTGTGGGTTTGTCTTTCATATATTTATTATTTGTGAGTTTCTTCAAACTCTGCCCCTCCACCTGAGGCACTTCTTTTCCAGGAGAACCTTCCTTCCTGGCAGCTCTGATCAGGCTGTGCAGCCTACAAAAACTGCCTCTGGTCTTCCTCCACCACCATCACCACCAGCAGCCACTGCCTGGCCAGGTAAGGATGACTCACAGAGCAATTTCTCAGTCCCACAAATCCTTACCTGATGCCTTCCCCAAACCCAAGGAAGGAGATGGGTGATAGAGAGGAAGCATAGTGCCACCATGCTGACCCACTCCCTTCCCTTGCTTTTCTCTGACCTGATTTGAACCCTGGGTGCTGTTTTCCCCACCACACCTCAGCCCTCTTTCCACAGGCACACGCACACATTTTGATATGTGCAATTTTTCTACTTTTGTGAGGGTCCTGTACCTCTAACCCTAGCAAATGTGGACAACCAACAGTATATTGTAATCATTTTAATTTGAAAGCCAACTTGAATCCTAATCTTCGGGAAAAGGTTGGGTTCATAATAATAACAACACCTCCAATAAACAGTACCAGAAGCTCAGACTGTACCAAAAGACCCCATCTTCATTCTTAACTTTCCATATTCCCAACCCTTTATACATCTAATCCTTGAACTGAATTGTATAGGTGAGATTGTTCTTGTCTCCCCACCACATGCACTGTGAAAATTAGAAGTCTCGGGGTGCCATGTATCAACAGCGCATGGGAAGTGCTTGTTTGTTTCTCTGTATGTACCTTAGCTGTATTTCACTTTTATGCTCCTATATTTCATGAGCCTCCAGGATATGTGGTAGATTAGATTGTGATGGTGTGTGTTTGTTTTGTTTTTTCATTTTAGGGCGGGATTAATATGCCAAACCCCTATAATTCAGAAAATTATGGATTGAAATATTTGAAGAAATACATCAAGAGGAACCATATTAAATAAAACAAAACATACAAAACCAAAGAAAGAAACAATGTATTTTTTTTCTTTTCTGTAAATGGAAATGTAACGGTGATTTTTTTTGGTAAATGGAAACAAAGAAGATTCAACTGGAGAATATAAATATGGAAGTGGGGAGGGAGGGTGGGATATATCTGTTACTTGGGTATATCCACTTGGTTTTTTTATGTAATTAAATGTTTAATAAAAATATATAATAATAAAGATATGTAAATCATACAAAAAAATTAAACAAAACAAAACAAAAACTCTCAGTTCAATTCTTTTTGACAATCTGGTGGAAAAACTGAAAAGAGGAATCTCAAAAGGGGGAAGGATGCTTGGGAACAAGAGTGAGATCCAGTTTGTAACAGCTGCACTTTCCTTCTTCCAAAACCAGACAAGATCCAGCTGATGCTGGAGCTTGGAGGCACACTGGTAAATTTTCACCTATGATTTAAAACAGGGCTAGACAACTTCCAGGGATTAAGGAGATGCCTTCTGATCACTTCCAGTTTTGAACCCCGCTCTCACCTTTAAAAGAGTTGGGAGGACTGGCCCCAAAACAATCCTTTCTTCAGACTTCTGGAGGCATAACTTTTTAGGCTAATTTTATCTACGGTTGGGGCTCTGGGGCCTGCATGCTTCATTCTGCCCACAGCTGGGTCTCTTCCACACTACACATGATGCTACTTTAACCACCATGGTTCAGTCCTCTGGTATCCTGGGATCTGCAGTTTGTTACAGCGATTCTATCACACATCTTGACAAGAGTTGCTCAGAGGAGGTTTGCCCTTGCCTTTCTCTGAGACTGAGAAAGTACGACAGTTTAAGGAAGAGTGTTTGAATTCTCAGCCAAAGAGCGCTACTGCCTCCCCAGACCACAAACCCCAGAATTCCTCAGGATGCAGCCATGGCAACTGAAGTGGAATTGAAATAAAATGATACCTGTGTAGTGGGCCCTTGGTGTGATAGTAAGCAGTGAAGGCATACAGAAGTGGCCAAAAAGACTGAGTGTTGTGCATGCAAATCTACAACCCTAAGGCTTCCACATGGAGCTCTCCTAGTGTACACAGTGTTTTCCACCTTACCAAATTTTTTAGGGTGTGGGGAAAGAACCCCCTTTAGAACAGAGCTGCTATTAAGGCTTATCTAGGAAGGCTCTCTTCAAAGAAGACAAGAGAATTGTAGATGATTTGGCTATTTTTTGGGGGGGAGTGTGTGTGTGTGCGTGTGTGCGTGCACACACACACACACAAGCACTGAGTTTTCAAACTAGGAGATGGAGGAGAATAGCTCCCAGAACAGCAGTAAGAATATCCACATTTCCTTTTGCTGAGTGAGCAAGAGGTGGGGAAGAACAGTGACAATATTTGATACTGATGAAGGGCTTAATAATGCTTCTACAATACCCAGAGCGGAGATTCTAGCCTGCCTGATAGCATTGCCTGTTTGCCTGACAGTATGAGGCAGATGGTGGATCCTTGGCACTTTGCACAAGCGTAGGGAAGCCCCATCCAGCAACCCCAAAGCACCTGTTTGAAAAGACAAGCCAGCCTTTAATTAAAAATGGCTTCCCCTAAGTTTCATCTTCAGCCAACACACTCTCCTGCGCCCACTTGCCTTACAGGCAGCGATCTGTGGAGGTTGGCAGATGGGAGTCTCTGGATACACAGGACTAGGATGGAGAATTTAAACTCAGCAGGTAGCATTCTTGGGCTGAGTGCCCATAAAGTTCCTTTTAATTCAGTGCCCCCTGCAAGCCTTTATGGTTGAGACTGAGAAACAAGAAAGCAGTGGCACACTTGTGTCCCGTCTGAAATCCAGACTCACTTTCTGAGTTCCAGAACCAGATCCTACAGGAAGTAGTTTTATAGAGAGGCTCTGGGTTCAAGTCTACTTGGAAGCACAATGGAGGCCCTGAAGTTTTGTCTTTCCTTAAGCAGAGATATGAAGGGGTCAGGTGTGACTAGTTGGAAGTACGCTCTGCATACCCTCAGAGGTTTCAGGGACAAGATAAGATGATAAGACTTAGCCTTAAAGCAAGATCCATTCCAAGGACTGGCAACCAAGAAATAGTTCAAATTAACCTATGCTTACAGATGAAAACTAAAGCACCAACAGAACACCCCAATACAGGGGCTAAGGAACTGGGTGACAAATCAGGAGGTCCATGGTTCAAATCCTGCCTTTGCCATGAGTTTATTAAGTAGCCTCAGCAAAGACGTTCTCTTTTATACTCAGCCTCTACCCACAGCACCACAGTATGAGGAGTTAATCATAATTGTTGCCTTCAAGTCATTCCTGACTTAGGTTGACCCTAAGGTGAACCTATCACAGGGCTTTCCAGGGCTGAGAGAGGGCTTCCATGGCTGAGCGGGAATTGAACCCAGTCTCCAGGGTGGTAGTCCAATACTCAAACCACTACACCATGCTAATGCTGTACCTTAAATGGTTGCTGTAAGGACTACAGCTACACTAGACAGGTGAAGCTCTTTGAACACTTGAAAGGGCTATATAAATAGTTCAGTTCAGTAAGGATATTGACAAGCTACAAGTGTCCAGAGGAGGGCAAAAGAAAATATCATCTCTGGATGCATTTTGGAAGAAGCTTTCATATGGTTTCTAGAAGGTTTGAAATATTTGCTTACTTATGCAAGGCTGAACTGATCCCCACTTCACATCCTGGCTGGGAACAGTGGAGTGAATAAAATCCCATCCATCTCTTGTTCCCTTGCATCTGTCTTCTCATTTCTTGCTTGGGTCCAATCCCATTCAGCAATTAAAGCCATTCCATTCAGCAGGTAGTTGCCCCTCATCTCCATGGCTGCTAGGGTGTCATTCCTACACCCCACCTGTGTGCCACCTCCCCTCTCTCCACTCCCATTTAGGTTATCCCCAGTAAAAGAGTGTTTTGTGAATTCTACACCCACATGCATGTATGTATGAGAGGTGCAGAGGGATGGTAAAACAACACTTTTATTTCAGCAAATGCTGGCTCCCAAGTATATAATGTGAGTTCAGCAGGGAAGGGGATTCAGGAAAGGGGAAGTAATAGGTGGGAGGGGAGGCTTAACTTATCCACTTTCCACCTGTTTCATCCCAGCTGCATTGCAAGGAGGTTTCCCAGAGTGAAAACTGCAGAGGACTCTAATGGTTGTGTAAAAGGGGGAATTTCTCCAGGTGCTGCTTTTTACCTGGTAGTGTGACAAGCAGCACCTGCTGAAATTTCCTCTTCTATGCCACTATCAAAGGAACCTGCCCTCTGATTTTCACTCTGGCAATCCCACATGCAAGATTGGTAATCATACCAGCCACAAGAGAAAACAGGTTGGGAGGATGTTGTCCAAAAGCCTGTTGCTTCACCCTGGAAAAATAATTTCTTCCTCCCTGCTCTCCATTCGCCACCCCCCCACACACAACATATGCACGCACTGCATTGGGAAGTAAGGTAGATGGGGACCATTTGTCAGAAGCTGACTAATAGCCAGGCAGAGGATGCACATGCCAAAAGTCCAAATGTTTCGCAGAAAAGCAAGAGTACTTTGAAGGCGAGCAGTAGCTGGCTCCTACCCAGACTCCCCCAGGAGCTGAGAGGACAGAACAGAAGGACTCCTATGCCAAATGCAGATGTCATTTTGGTCTCCCTGGACAATAACAAAGGAAGAACCATTTTGGATCAGAGCAAAGTCCCATCTAGTCCAACATTCTCTTCACATAGTGTCCCATTAACTGCAGTTAGACATGAGAGCAACAGCTTCTTCTATCTCAGGTCCTCCAGCAACTCGTACAGGGAGGCCTTCTGTTTCCAATTCTGGAGATGACATTTAGCCATCTTGATCAGCAGCCATGGAGGGCCCCATCCACCATGAATCTATGTAGTCCCCATTTAATGTCATCCAAGATGGTAGCTCTTACTATCTACTGTGGCAGTGAGTTCCACAGATCAACTATGTACTGGCTGAAGAAGTACAGTCAGCCTTTCACAGTTGTGAGGTTCACAATGATTATTTGCAAGTTTCTTCAACACTCCCCCCCCAGCCCCAAGCTTCTTATCCAGGGGAACCTTCTCTCTCAGTGGCTCCAGTCAGACTGCATACTCTTTTAAAAATCTACCTCTGGTCCTCTTCCTCAACCATCAGCTGCTGCCTGGCCAGCTAAAGATGGTTAGCAGCCCAAATTTTTAGCACCACAAACTGTCTCCTGATGCCTCCCAACAACGAAGGAAGGAGATGGGTGAGAGAGAAAGAGAAAGTATAGGACCAACCTTCCTCTTTCTTTCTCCTTTCCCTGATGTGGTTTGGACCCTGGGTGTCTGTTCTTCCCACCATGCCTCAGCTCCCATCCCACAAACACATACACACATTTTGATATTTGCGATTTTCCCACTTTTACAAGGGCCCTGTGCCCCTACTCCTAGCAAATGTGGAGGATCAACTGTACTTCTTTTATTTTATTTATATTTCCCATTCTCCCAGCATGGAACCCAAGGCAGTTTATAACATGCTGGGGGGGGGGCACAGAATTCTGATAACAAAAAGGTTAGAACACAATTAAATAACCTATTCCATTAAGTTTTTTTAAGTGTAAAATCATTTCAAAATGTAACAATAAAGTTAAAATGCAACACATCCTGCCATAAAAATGATTCATCCCAACCAATGAATCCCAACCAATGAATCACTAAATGTCTGTTAAAACTGAAAGATCTCTTCATCTGTTAACAAAAGGAAGCAGGGGGAGTCAGATCTTCCCTGGAAGGGAATTCTGCACCCAGGGAACAGCCCCTGAGGAAACTCTCCCGTCTCCTCAGCAGACAAGTCTGTGATGGTGGTAGGTCCAAGAGAAGGCCTTCACCGAGAGATTGTAAGACTCTACCAGGTTCATATATTTACTTTCATCTGTCCTCAATCTTTTAACCTTAGCAGATGAATTCAGGTTCTAGTATAAGACAAAAAAAAAAAACCCTTCTCCTTATTTATTGCATCGTCATGGTGCATACTTTTTTGCATTTTCTCCTTATTCTCCTTTTTGTTATTGTTGTTGTCAAAGCTAAACAGCACCCCAAACACTGGTGTCTTCTTTCACAGAGTACAGTCAACCCTCCACAAAAGTGGAAAAATCACAAATATTAAAATGTATGTGAGTATGTCTGTGGGAAGGAGGCAGGGACATGGCATGGTGGCCTTATGCTTCCTCTCTCTCATCACTCTCCTTCCTTGGGTGTGTGGAGGCATCAGGAGAGGGTTTGTGGTGCTGAGAAACTGTAGCTGGCCAGGCAGCAGCTGCTGATGGTGGTGGAGGAAGACCAGTGGCAGATTTTTAAAGGGCTGCCCGGTCTGATCAGAACCACCGAGAGGGAAAGTTCCCTTGGAAAAGAAGCACCTGAGGTCGGGGGGAGCAGAAGTTGGAAAAACTCACAAATAATCAAATCCATGAAAGTCAAACCCACAAATGTGGAGGGCTGACTGTAGCTGTTTCAGTCCTTTGATCATTCTGGTTACATTTTTCTGTATCTTTCCCAGCTCTGTGTGTGTCTGTGTATGTGTGCACATAAAGTGCAATGATAAGAACTTGACATCCTGGCCAGTATTCTGTATCAGCTAGTTAGTTCAGTATACTTAACTAAGTAACTTCTCTAGGCCTCACCATCTCTCCAAAGCTGACAGAAATGTCATTCAAACATTCTCCAATCACTGGCAGAATGGGATTTCCTTCTCACCATGCAGCTGATACCTGGTAAAATAGGTTGCTGGGGGAGAGGTTACAATCATGGCAGTGGTATTACAATTCTGACTGTGTAGTGATCATGAATATGGAACATTGTTCTTGTTGTTGTTGCTTGTTGTTGTTACTCAGTGGGTATCTATAACTGAGCAGGGAATCAAACCCTGGTCTCCAGGGTTGTAGTCCAATGCTCAAACCACTACTCCATGCTGGCTTTCCACCAGTCTGGAAGAGATATTAAGCCCAAACCACTACACCATGTGGCTCTCATGAACTCATTTTGGGGGCCTTCAAAGTTCACTCAAAGCTCCCAAATCCCTTCCATTAAAAAATCACAGGCAATTATTTTGCCTGAATCCCAAAACAAATGGGTCAAAACTCTCCACACTTACCTGCCCCTTGCATAATATCAGGGAGCAGAAGAGAGGTTCCTCCCTCTTCTGCCAGGATGTCAAAATTTCATGATGTAGACGCCCACTCCCATAGGTTTTCCCAGGGCACCTCCATAGAGATCAATGTGCACATCATGCAAGCTCACCTCTCACACACACGCACCGTCCAGGCAGCGATGATCCACAAGGAGATGCTGAACACCAGCAGCACAGTCCCCGGACAGATGGTCATGAGAGTCTTCATGACAAAACGGGTGTTGAAGTTGATCTTGTTCAAGGCGCCGATGCTGCGGGAGGAAGCGTCCGTGAAGAGCTTGCTGTGGAGCAGCATGACCCGGGCAATCAGATAGAGGCGCAGGAACATGGGGATAGAGAGAATGATGTCCACGTCTGCCTCCGCCTGCGAAGGCGTGTAGGAGAAGGCCAGTCTGGCCGTCCAAAAGAACCGGTACTCCCCAGGGATGGGGTGGATGGCGCAAACCAGCATCTCCAAGCTGATGTACAGGATGCGCTCATAGGTCATTGCGATCCTCCAGTCGTCGGCACCGTTGTCAATCACAAAGAGCTGGCCAGTTGTGGAGGAAAGACAGGGAGAAAATACAGGTTAGAGACAGATTATCCCTACCTTTAAGACTGATTCGTTTAAGTTATTGACAGCAAAACAGTAGTTTTTAACCAATGTATATATGTGTGTATAGGTCTAAAAATGTAGTCAAAAATGGATCCAAAAAACCTGGTCAACTTATCCATGGGTCAGTGTAAGTACTGTACCTTAGCTCTCATTAAAAAAGGAACCATCCTAAAAGAAGCACCAACTCCCTCTACTCTCAATCTGCTCCTTTGAGGGAATTGCCATTTTCCCATCCAGGTATTCAAAAACACCAGAAGCAGCACTGCAGCAGAGACAGTAGAAAGGATTGGTGGTTCTTTTAGGTTGTCCTGGGACAGACTTAGCTCTCGTCTTTTGCCACTCTACTCAGAGACCGAGATGGTTCCTTTGTTGATAAGACTTAATACTTTACCTTAACTTTTATCGTAAAAAGGAACCATCCCCTTCTCTGAGTAGAGTGAAAGGCCTTTTTGAATGGCTGACCAAGAAAATGGGAGCAGCAGCGGCCAGGGGCGGGCAGCCATCTGAGGCAGTGCTGGTGCTTTCCCCTCTCCATGACCCTTGATTTATCCACAGGTAATATTAGAATCCATAATTTTGGTCCCAAAACCTGCCCTCAACTTATACACGAGGTCAACTTATACAGTACATGCTGTTAATAGAGCTGTTGCTAAATCTTTTTAAAAAGCTTTCCAATATAACATTTTACATACATTTTCATTTTAAATTATCAACCAATCAATCACATCATTTTTATCCACTTTCCCTGAAAAGTTGAAAGGCTGAAAGGCTGGGATTCAAGGTGGCTTACAGGTAATAAGAAATACAAATAAAACCACTAAAAAAATTCTAAAAAAAATATATCAGCCTTTAATAGAGCTGTTGTTCAATTTTTTATTTTTTACTTTTGTAATTCAGTATGATCTTTTAGGTAAATTTTCATTTTAAATTATCAAACAAAAAAGTGGCTTATAGATAAAAAGAAAACAAATAAAACTACATGTAGCTAAAAACATTTCTTTAAAAAAGAAGAAAGAAATCAGGGTTCACATAGCATTAAAGTATAGCAAGCCACCTTAGGTCCCATGACAGGAGAAAGGCACAATATAAATTTAATAAACAAAATGAAATGAAATGACATTCTGACAACAAAGCTCCTTCTTACAAAGTCTTTTTTAGAAATACATTTTCTTTCCTCATCTTCTATCTAGCTGTAAGGTTTTTTAACAGCATCAGAATTAGGAGGATGGCAAAGGAAGGCTTGAGCAACACAGACTTCTGGTGTCATGTTATAGCAGCGTGTCTAAAGTAAACAATGCAGTTAAGCTGGGAAACAATGGGATTCTACACCAGCTGATCCCACTGTAGATGTATGTGCCTGTCTACAACTGGTAAGGTAAACAGCGATTGCTTCTAGAAGCTCTTACAAAGGATGACCAAACAGCAAAACACAGGAAAAGGGGAAAAGTAGATTCATCTGCCTCACCAGGTACTCTTAGCATGTTAAAAAAAGGATAGGTTACATTTTGGCACCAACGTGAAAAACATAGGAAAATTAGAGTCCAGTGAAAGAACAAATGGTCCCTGCGTGCACCCTGGAGATACTTTCAAGTGTTCTTTAGAAGGTTCAAAAACATCTTGCTTACTTATGCAAGACCCCCCCCCCAGATTGTTTCATTTCACTTGAATAAAAAGTTTGCTGAAAAATGTTGAACTGTATTTTGGTTAAAATGGTATAGGAACTTACCCATATTCTTTCCGTATTATTTCTGCCTCTTGTACCAAATCTTGGGTTAAAAGTAATGCCTAGGAACACATCTCTTTCAATAACAGAGGTATACCTGTATAGAACCTCCACACTTGCTAGGTTTGGGGGTACAGGACCCCTGCAAAAGTGGAAAAATCACAAATACCAAAGTGTGCGTGTGTGTCTGTGGGAAGGAGGCCGAGGCACGGTGGGGAAAGCAGGCACCCAGGGCCCAAACCAGGGCAGGAAAGGAGAAGTAAAGGGGATGGGCTGGCATGGTGGTTTCATGCTTCCTCTCTCTTGCCCATCTCCTTCCATGGGTGTTGAGGGGCATTGGGAGAGGGTTTGCAAGGCTGAGAAACTAGACTGCAAGCCATTGTCATCTGGCCAGGCAGTGGCTGGTGGTGGTGGAGGAGGACCAGAAGCAGATCTTTAAAAGGCAGAGTATCCCGATCAGAGCTGCTGAGAAGGACGGTTCTCCAGAAAAGAAGTACCTGAGGTGAGGAAGGGTAGGTAACTTGCAAATAATCAAATCCTTAGAAAGTCAAACCCACAAATGTGGAGGGCCAATTGTATTTACTTATCATCACAAGTGAAACTTGCAGAAAATATTGCAACCTGACAGCCATGCTGTCCTCTGTGTTACTCCACTCTGTGCTCCCGTTCAGGCTTCCAACCCACTTTACCCTTCTCTGTAACACTCCATTTTATTCTTCTCAAGTTCTCCAGCCCTGACAGCCAACCATGACCACTGAGCTATTCCCCACCTACCCCCATATTCAGGGTATTTCTTCTATACATTTTTTTCCACTTCTCAAAACTAAGGAATTTAGCTATCTTCAGCTATCTTGGTGAATGAACATAAAATTGGCCCTTCAAATGTTTTGGCTAACAATTCCCATCAGTCTCACCCAGTATGGCAATGAAGAGAAAATGCAGGATCTATAGTCCAAAACACCTGGAGGGCCTCAGCTGTGGAACAGTGGTTCTCTTCTCCCAGTCCCACTCCCCTACCCTACCCTACCTGCCTTCCATCCAAAAGGCTACTTTACATTAGCAATGTTGAATTTCTCTAACTAGAAGATTCAGTTTGATCTGGGATCAAAGACCTCTTTGGTATCAAAATGGAAGGCTTCCAAATTAGAAGTAATACCATCCCAGGAGAGTAAAACCATAAAGTTATTATGACGATGACTGCATGTGAGCACACACAGAATGCATTTCACTCCTTGCTAAGTTACTGCACCCAGATACTGCACATTATATTGTTATTGTATTATTTTTTTAAAAAAAACTTTTTATTTATGGTCATCCACTGAATATTTTTGCATTAAGGGAAGTGTATGTAAGAAGGCATGCATATATACACAGATACATTTTATCAAATACAGAAACCAACAGCACTCTGCTGGCTAAGAAGGGGCAGCTATTGTGTTATTATTACTGTAATACCACTAACCTTTATACCACTATATACCTTATACCACTAACCCTTATAGTGCTATCCAAGGTCCAAGAGAAGCAAGCACCAAGGAGCTTACATTAAAAAAAAATGCATATTTATTTATAGCACAGTCTGGTGATTTACAGGAAGGGGGCCTGACACCACTGAACCCATTGAAGTCAGAGCTCAGGTAAGATCCAGTGTGGTGTAGCAATTTGGATGTTGGGCTAGGAATCTGGGCCACCAGGGTACAAATCCCCACTCTGTCCTGGAAACCCACTGGATGACCATGGGCAAGTCATACTCTCTCAGCCTCAGAGGAAGGCAATAGCAAACCCACTCTAAATAAATCTTGCCAAGAAAACTCTATGATATGTTCACTTAAGGGCCACCATCAGTCAAGAACAACTTGAAGGCTCACAACAGCAACAACAAGGATTTCTGCAAGTTGTAAAATCAAAAGAAGGGCACAAACATCTACTTAGAGAAACAAATATTAGTGTGTTCCATCTGAATTTCTAGATATGTAAGCCAGCATGGTGTATTAGTCTGAGTGTTGGACTACAACTCGGGAGACCTGGGTTCAAATCCCCACAGTCAATGAAACCTACTGGGTGACCTTGAACCAGTCACATTCTTTCAGCCTCAGAGGAAGGTAAAGACAATCCCCTCTCTGAGCAAATCTTGCAAAAACAAAACAAAACCCTGTGATAGGGTCACTTTCAGATCGCTATAAGTCAGAAATGACTCGAAAGCACACAACAGCAATGCAACAACATCTCTAGAGATCTATTTTTCTATCTATATTTAGCTGAATAGCTGAATAAAGCAACTGAACTGCTCTGTCTGAGAAGAATACCGTAACAATGAAATAAGATTCCAAACTGATTGAAAACAAGTATCTATATTAATAAAGAATCAGATATGTCAGCTTCGTTTTCCTCTCTTATGGCAGTAATATACACATATCCATACAAAATGCTTAAATTAGAAATTTACCAGAAATAATTTCTGTTTTTCAAAAAAACACTGTGGGATGCTGATTGGCAAAAACAAGATGTGGCTGTTTTCATAGGAAAGTGAAGTACTTAGATTCACATGTTTTTAATGAAAAAAAAAAGGGATGATGATGGGGAGGCCTCTGTATCCCACAAAAAAGCACACTGTCCACCCCCTCAGTTGATTAACGACTAATGACAATGTGTTAGCCATTTTACTTAATAATGCCAGGCGCTCTTCCAAAGCAGAGGGGGCAAAACCCTGAGGCAGGCTCCAGCCTACCTTGCCTGCAGCTACCCAGCCAACCCAACCCAGCCCAGCTCATCTGCAGGTTAGCCGTTTCAAAGACTGTTCTGAGCATCACACCCACCTGTTGCCCACTCAGCAGCCAAAGAAGCCACTTGGAAAACGGCATGGACAGCTTCCAAAGCTATGACTGCATCCCATTACTATAGCAACCCAGCAGGTTCACTCAAGGCAGCAAGGCAGTTAAAAGACCCAGAGAAAGGGGAACAGCAAGGATAGTGAGGAAAGCACCTGGCACCAGGAGACCCACAGAGCGCCTACATTTCTTCCATCTGCCCTGGTTTGGCTCACTTGATATGGCTACCCAGCACCCAACATTCTTTCTCCCTGTGGAATAAAATGGAAGCAAGCCCCCAACAGAAAATAACTCTTTCCAAATACCAATCTTCTCCCATTGATCCTTTGCATTTTGCAATGTCTCAGCATATACAATCGGCCTCAGTAGAGTACAGAAATGATCCAAAAAATACTTTGGAGGCTACCAGGCGTATCTAGTCCAATCCACAATAGTGCAAGAAAGAAGGGCATATGACGACTTTGTCCCCAATGGAGTAAACAGAGAGGTCTCTGTCTGCATTGAGCTTCCAATTTACAAGTGGTATTGTTGTACTACCCTTTCAGTCTGGTTCCACTGAGTGCCCATTTCTCTCATTAGGTGGGCTGGATTTCAAACTTTTCAAAAAAAGTCTCCTTGTAGAAACAAGGGCCCTTTCCGCAACTTACCTGGTTCCAAATCCATTCCGTGAGGGATCTGGGGGAAGTCTCTTCCGGGGAAGGAATCACAGGAGGAAGCGTGATGGCTCTGCTCCTCCCTTCTGCAGCTCAGCCCAGCAGTTTCCCAGGCTGCGCAGAAGGAGGAAGTGCAGCCATTGCACTTCCTGCTGTTCTGCACAACAGGTAAGTATGGAAGGGAGGCGGGAGGACTCCGCAATCGTGTGTCATTGTCACATGACATGTTGCCACAAGATCGCCACAGGAGCACGACGACATCATGCAGAAACATTGTTGTGATCCCATGGTGATCCTGTGGCCATTGTGGGTTTGAGGTGATATGTGAAAAAGGCCCAAGATATGGAACAAACACACAGCCTCTATTATTTCTCACTGTTTTTGCAAAGAAAAAAAATCTGATATTGCTTTCAATAGTAGTGTTCACATATTGTATCAAATTCAGTGACATGAACTTTGATCTGTAGATCAGTATTTAAATCAATGAGAGGTCTCACACCAATAACTGGCATATCTATAGATCATGGAGTTCCACAGAGTTATAATTACAGAGTCTTAATTCCCTGGGCAATCTAACTTTTGGGGGAAAGCCAAGCTGAAGTTTGTTCTGAAAAGATGCCCATACAAAGAGCCTAGGCAGCTACAGCACCACAGAAATAGAAATAAATAAATTGGGGAGGGAGGGAAGTATCAGAGAGTACTATACCTGTGAAAAGCAGCCTAAATGCTACTAGTTGCATAATATTAGTTTCAATATTTAAGATGTCATGGATTCTGTTGATTTAGCTGACTTCTTTTTACAGTGGAACATCATAAATTCTTATTGGGGTTCTAGAAAAAAAAATCAAGTCCTACTTTATCTGAAACAGCAAGGCTATCCTGCTGTCTCAAATGGAAAGAAAAACAGTTATAGCCAGACCATAGGTTCTCCCCCATCACCTTTCTCAGAGGTGAGAAAAAAGGTAGCTTGGGGATTCTGGAGGGGCTGAAGGACACAAAAAC
Source organism: Ctenosaura bakeri (assembly GCA_948474755.1). Lineage (NCBI taxonomy): Eukaryota > Metazoa > Chordata > Lepidosauria > Squamata > Iguanidae > Ctenosaura > Ctenosaura bakeri. The sequence goes on from CAOLHI010001294.1 coordinate 378,104, forward strand.
AACCATGTGGGGCTATATGGGGCTCCAGACCTGCTGCTTTCCCAGCTCTGGGGTACATGGATGTATAAAAGCACACATCTGCCAGCTGTCAGGAATGGCCCCAGCTAAGGTACTGCAGTCCCACTTTGACAGCTGCTTTTAAAAAGTCCCAGTTTCTCTCTTTCCTCCCATTTTCTTTCTTTCTCTTCAGCTTTACCTTCAGTTACTACAAATGAGGTTCACAGTGCAAAAGTACAGTCAGCCTTCCACATTCACTAGGGTTAGGGGCACAGGAGCACTGCAAAAGTGTTAAAACCACAAATAGCAAAATGTGTGTGTGGAAGGGGAACAAGGCATAATGGGAAGAGCAGTCACCTAGCGTCCAAACCAGGTCAGAGAAGAGAAAGGGGAAGGGGAGGTCACCATGGTAGCCCTATATTTCCTCTCTCATACCCATCTCCCTCCTTGGGTATGTGGGGGGCATCAGGAGAGAGTTTGTGGTGCTGAGAAATCGGGCTCTGAGCCATCCTTAGCTGGCCAGGCAGCTGCTGGTGGAGGAGGACTAGAGGTGGCTTTTTAAAGGGCTGTGTGGCCTGATAGGAGCCACCAAAAGGGAAGGTTCCCCTGGAAAGGAGTACCTGAAGTGGGGGGGCAGGGGTTGGAGAAATGTGCGAATAATCAAATCTGTAAAAGTTAAACTCACAAATGTGAAGGGCCATCAGTAGTTTGCACTCAATTCAATTCAATTCAGCAGGAGAGAAAGCACAGGAGAGGGACAGAATCTTGTCCTTCTCTGAAGCCTTTTAAAATTGTTTTTCTTTTTTTTCTTTTTTTCAGGCTTTGCTAAACTCACTACAAAAATTTCAAGGTTTTTCTTCTTCTGTGCATCCTTCCACATTAATTTTTCCCACTTCATTCCTTGGCCTCACCTTTTTGACCACACACTGGTATCACTTGGCCACACATCCCAGTTTTCATCTGTGAATTGTTGCAAGGTGTGGGAGCGGGAGGGGTATGTCACAGAAACACAGGTGGGAAGAAATTATGAGGCAGAAGGTGTGCATCAATCTAGTTGGCTTTTTAGGTTGAATGAGAAGATGTGGCATGCTCAGAAGACCAGTTATAGCCAGACTGGGCTATAACTAAGTTTGAGAATCACTGCTACCGCACATTTGGCTCATTGGACAATCCCTCCTTTGGCATGCTACTTTTGTGGCCTATGTGACAGCCCTCAGCCTCTGGGTGTCAAGTCTTTTGCCCTTCTCTTTTTCCTCCATCTCTTGCTGTCAAGTTACCAACAAGGAAGATGAATTAGGTACTGCTGGACTTAAGGATGTGGGCACAGAAGCCCAGTAGCCACGTTGATGTGTTTGGGAGGATGATATGTGTGTGTGTCTGTGTGTGTTTGTGTACGGAGGAGGTGTCACAAAAAAGGTAGATCTATGGCCGTTGTGAGGCTAGAAAGAGATGAGGGCCATTTTCCCTCCAAGTGGATCTCTGCATCATTAATATTCACCCCCATGCCTCTTGGGAAAGAAAGGCTGAGGTTGACCTTTGGCTCAAGGATTTTGGCTCCCTTTAAATTAACTCCATTATCCTTTGTTTAGAAAAGGAGAACAAATTCCCTAGCAAGAGCCAGACTGAGTTTGGGTCAAAGCCAGGCAGGGTGTGGTAGTGGAAGGATGGCAGGGTCCCACAGGCATTTCATGATAGGATCAGTCTACCTACCTTTAACTGAGGAGGGGATTATTTTCTAGGGTTTTATGAGCATCTGAGGTGCAGGGAGCAGGGGTGGGGAAAACTTGCAAATAATCAAATTCACCAAAGTCCAACCTGCTAATGTGGAGCGCTGGCTGTAATTTTTGGTGAAAAATGCCTATGTACCTTGTTTTAAAGGAGAAGAACAGGTTACTTATCTGCAACTGTAATTCTTCAAGTGGTCATCTGTGCCCTCACACAACTGGGTTAACGCACCTGGGCAGAGAGCTTGGCAAAAGTTTCCAGAGCTCAGTAGCTTGGCGGGTAGCCCTGCCTCTTCCTGTCTACCGCACTTGCCAGCCCCACCAAGCAATCTCCCTTTTAACTAAAAGGGAGACTTAAGAGTCTGCCAAGTGGCAGGGACCTGGTCTTGAGAAGAAGTAGGATGGGATTGTGTGAGGGCACAGATGACCACTCGAAGAACTACAGCTACAGTTAAGCAACCTGTTCTTCTTTGTGGTCTCTATGCCTCACGTAACTGGGTGACTAAAAACTTGTGCATGGGTGGAGAGCCAGGTCACTGCAGGATAGAAGAAAGGACAGCTCTGCCAAAATGTGCATCTCCTCTGGCCCCACAGTCCAGCCATTAATGCCTAATAAATGTGGAAGGCTGGGACCAGGTAGCAGCCGTGCATAAGTCTTGGAGGGGAAGGCCCTCAGTATCGCTGAAGAAGTAGAGACTGCCCTGGTGGAGTGTGCACACAGTGAGTCAAATAACGGGCGCTTTGCCAACTAGTATGCTATGCAAATGGTTTCAGGTAACCATTTTGGAATTCCATTGTGAGGAGACCCTTTGCCCTTTGCGTCTCCCACTATAACAGACAAACAGGTTGTTGGAGTGGCGGTACATCCCAGACCTCTGCTTGTAGAATGCCAAGGCACAACAATGTCGAGCATGTGAATGGACCTCTCTAGGGATATAGAGGAGTCAAGGGAGAAGGAGGGAAGAATGATGTCCTGGTTGAGGTGAAATTCAGAGACAACCTTCGGAAGGAAGGAGACATCTGGCCGGAGGACAACCTTGTCCCTATGGAAGAGTAAGAACAGGTTGTCTGCCCTAAGCGCAGCCAGCTCTGAAGCCTGGTGGGCTGACGTGATGGCTACTAGGAGGACAGCCTTGAGCATAAGCAGTCATTCATCCACTGTCACCAGAGACTCAAATGGGTGACCCATTAGCTGAGATAGTACCAGTGAGAGGGACCATGAAGTACTTGGTGCCGATACTAGTGGGTAAAGATGTGCCAGGATTTAAGAAAATGCTTCATGATGGGATCAGTGAAGAGGGTTTTATTCAATACACAGAGCAGCTGGTGAGCTACAATAGCCGCCAGATAGACTTGGAGGGAGGACAGGGCAAGGCCCTTCTCCTTCAGAGCAAAGAGGAAATGGAGGACTGTCTCTGTCATGGTGGAGACCAATAGCTCTGAGCAGGAGGTCACAAAGCTGCAGAATTTCCACCACTTATGCCTATAGGACCTCTACCAGGGTTTCTGGGATGCATTGAGGACTGCCAGGATGACTGGAGATGCTAGGGTTGTATCTGCTGTGCCGTCAGTGGGAGGAGGAGCATGTCCAGATGTAGGATTCATCCGTTGGAGTATGACAGGAGTGCCTGGGAATTCGGCAGACAAAAGTACCATCCATGGGATAACACAAAGAGTGGCCAGAAATACAGTTGGTCTGACAAGAGGGGAGTCACTAGGATCGTGTCCCAGCAGTGTAAGGCCAGCTTTGCCATGAGAGGGAAGGGAGAAAACAGGTAGAGGAGACAGCCTTTCCACCTGAATAGGAAGGCATCCCCGAGGGAGCTCTTGGCCATTCTGGCTCTCGAGTAGAATGGTGGGCAATTGGAGTTCAGCTCCATTGTGAAAAGATCTATGGATCACCATCCTTCTTGGGCACTGTGAAGTATCATGGGAAGTACCTGGTTGTGGCACAGCAGGACAGGAGTTTCTTGATCACGCCCTTGGAGAGGAGGGTCCCGATTTCTTCTAGTAATGCAGGGTGAGAGTGGGTGGAGTGAAACATGCCACTGGGAGGAGTACTTGAGAACTTGATGGCATAGTTGCTCTTGACAATGGTGAGAACCCATGATGTCATGTCTATATGACAGTGAGAAGGATTGGTATGAGTGCATCTCTTCCTAGGCTGGTCCCACATGGCTACAGCGCTGAATGTAAGAGGATGAGATGCATGCTGAGTTCTCCTGTATGCAGTGTTGTCCTTTCTGAGGTTGAGGAGGTGCTGGCCTGGTGGATCAGTCCCTCCTGCCATGGTGGTGTCAATGCCAGGAACACAAACAGGACTGACATCAGCGGGTCAGAGTGCAAGGGAATGGGCAGGGGTTGCTCAGGCTGTGGTACTGAAGCAGGCAGCCCTCACAAGCAGGCAGGCCATGTCTCAACCTGCGGAATCACTGGTTGGGAACTGGATTCCAAGGGAGGGTCCAGCAGCAGAGGGGGTTGAAAGTCTCGCTCTCCCTCCAGAGATGGTGGCAAAGGCTCTCATCCTGATATGTGAGGGGATCCATGCCCCAGCATCACTTCCACAGGAGGAGTCCTGGCAAGCACTGGATCCCACACATGATCCTTCTCTTTCTTCTTCTTTTTTGGAAGAGACAACGTGTCCTAGGAATCCAACAGCCTCTTCTTCCTGGCTGGGCCATGCCCATGGCACTTCTCAGGCAAGGAGTCCTGAGGCTTTGGGGATGCTGACACTGGCTTCTCCGGTGCCAACAAGACGGTGGTGGGGCTTCCATCGGTACCGATGTTGAAGGTGGTGTCAATGTGGTTGCAGTCGATGAAGGGTAGGCTGGCATGTCAGCAGTCGGTACCAAGCATTCCGTTGGTGTTGATGGGGTTGGTACTGAGGAGGGCTCCGGTTTCAATGGCTTCTTTGGCACCTTGGACATGGTGGTAGAGGCAGTGAAGAGAGGTACATTCCATGCGGCTTCTTGGGGAACTCCCAGGGATTTCTCCCAGCAGTAGGAACGGAGCCTGGACACGCGATCCTTTAGTGTTTGGGAGGTGAACTGTCTGCAGGTCTTGCAGCACCTCATGTTATGAGTTTCTCCCAACAGTAAAGGTACTCATCGTGCACACTGGATAAAGAAACCTTTCGGTTACAAGAAACACAGTTCTTAAAGAGGGAGGTAGAGGCCATGAAGAACAGGAGGAAAGAAGGGGGAGAAGAGGAAGAAGCAGACTTATTTTTGTGCTTTTTGGGGAGGGGGAAGGGTAGTTGGAAGGTAAGGGCTAAAAGTAAAAAGGAGAAAAAAATGAGGAAGAAAGAACAAGGAAGAAACCACTACTGAGCTCCAGGAACGTCCACAAGGTGCAGCTGCAATAGCAGAGGGGGAAAAAACTGAAGGAGGATACCTGCCAAGCTACCGAGCTCTGGAAACTTCTGTCAGGGTTTCTGAGCAGGCGTGTTAACCCAGTTGTCTGAGGCACAGAGTCCATGATGAAGAACTACACTTCCTTAAGGCTGCTACAAGCTTGAGTATCTTTTTCAAAAGGAAGTAAAATGGAAGGCAGCTTCCAGGTTCTAGAAAATCTCCCCACAGGCTGCATGTTGCCCATCCCTGAGATATTACAAGACTGCTGTCATATCTCCCCAGCACCAGATTTCCTCAAGGGGAAGATCTTTCTGGTTGCCAAGGGTGGAAACAGTGTCTCAGCCCCATGGCCAGCAATACATCCAGAGCAACTTGCCTAAGGTCTTCCCTCTTCCTTCTCAATCAAAAGTCTGGGACCAGACTTCCTGGAAACTCCCTGGAAGTCAAAGCATTCCAGCAAGGTTGCATGCTTCAGTTTCCATATCAGAAACCCTGCCCTCTGATGGGTGGTTTCTTCTTGAGGGGCTTCAAACCAATAGATCACATGCTGAAGCTATGGGCTCAACAAACAGTAGCTTCTCTGATGATGGCAAGCACTCAGCTTTGCAGATGCTCTTGTGGCTGCAATGGGATTGCAGTTTCATTTCCACGGAAACCCCATCTGGAATTGCCTAGAGTGAAGTCGTAATTAACAAAATGAGGGAAGGAGAGGGAGAGAGTGTGAGGATTCCCTCTCGCACTTCAGAGCTTTACTTCCACCAGAGATTAACCCCCTGAACCTGGCATTCAACACAAGGAAAGCTCATTCCTGAAATATTCCATGTTATGGGGGGGGAGTACAGACTGTAGGTGATGGATCCTGGTCATGGGGCCTCAGCTTCACATGCAGAATGTGCCTCTTTTTTGGTGTAGAAATATAATCAGTCCTCCACAATTGTAGGTTTAACTTTCTCAGATTTCATTATTTGTGAGTTTCTCTAACCCCTTCCCCTGCAACACCTCAAGTACTTCTTTTCCAGGGGAACCTTCCCTCTTAGCTGCTCTGCTCAGGTTGCCCAGTCCTTGAAAAACCTGCCTCTGATCTTCCTCCACTAGCCACTGCCTGGCCAACTAAGGGCATTTCACAGCCCAGTTTCTCAGCACTCTTGATGCCCCCCACGCCCCAGGAAGTAGATGGGTGAGAGGGAAGAAGTACAGGGCCACCCTGCCAGCCCACCTCTTTCCCTGACCTGGTTTTGACCCCAGGTGCCCCTATCCCCACTGTGCCTCGGCCCCGTACCACAGACAGACAGACAGACACATACACACACACACACATTTTGGTCTTTGTGTTTTTTCCACTTATGTGGGGATCCTGGACTCCTAATTCCAGCAAGTGTGGAGGTCTAACTGTATTATATTCTGCATAAAACACAACATAATGTTGTTTGTTTTAAGACTGCCTTTAGAATTTTTTAAAGAGCACTTAAAAAAAACTTTTTTATCTTTCTATTGTTTTAATTGGTTTTATTTGTTCATTGCCCCAGGAACCCTTGTGAGCTGTGAGGCCAGAAATTCAATCAATCAATCAATCCTATTCCTGCACAACAGGAGGGTGGCATAGATGGCCCATATAGCCTGTTCCAACTCTAGATTCTGTGATTTTGATTCAGTGACTGCAATTCCCATCAGCCCTATCCAGAATAGCACATCGTGGACATGATGGGCATGCCAATTTAACAATTTCCAGAATGTCCTCAGTGGCAAACAACTGTATATATTTGTGTATAAGGCTAAAAAATTTAGTTAAAAAATTGACCCCAACAACCTGGGTCAACTTATCCATGGGTCAAGGTAAGCATTGTACTTTCTTATTTTTTTAAAAAATGAACCTTTCCCTTCCCTGAGTGAAAGGCAAAAGCTTAGTCAATCCAGGGGGGACCTAAACTCCAGGGGGGACCTAAACCCCTCTAAACTCTCCACTCTGGCGCCACTTCTGGCCTTCTTGAATGCCATGGAGGAAAAATGGTGCTTCTCCTCAAAGGAATGCTGAGAGAGTAGGGGGGTCAGTGTTTCTTTTAGGGTCTCCCAGGACAGACTAACCATTCACCACTGTATTAAGAGAAGGGGATAGTTCCTATTTTTGATGACGGTTAATACTGTACCAAACCCCCTTTTATTAGTAGAGTGGTGCAAGGCCTTTTTGAATGCCTGGGCGGGAAAATGGTGGTAGCAGCCAGGAGTGGCTGGACTCCTGAGGTGGTGCTGGTGCTTTCTCCTCTCCACAGAATGACCTTCAACTTATCCATAGATCATATCATAATTTTGGTCTCAAAACCTGCCCTTGACTTATACGTGAGGCCAGCTTATACACAAATATATACGGTGCTACACGAACCAGACCTAAGGTGGCAGGCAAGGAGAAAGAACTGTCTCGACAGCTTTAGAATACTAATAGCAATAAGCAGAGTTTGGTCACAGGCTAGGAAATAACTACAACTAGTCCTCAAATATTCTGTATTTGAGGAATAGGAGCCTGAGCAGCAGATGATTATATGAGGGAAGTCCAGAGATGTGAAGGCCTGAGGGTGAGGGACTGAAAAATTTGGAGGGAAACATTTTCCCCCTCTTCTTCCAAGTCTTTCTTTTCTGGGAAACAATTAGAAAAAAAATAACTGGATTACAGTTTTTTTTCTTTTAGCATGCTGCATAAAATACTTAAGACCAAGTGTTCTAATTACTATATCCTGCACACTCATTATTTCTAAAAAAAACAATATAGCGAGGAAACTTTTATGTAAGACCATTGTATTTCCATTTTCTATGTATGATTGTGAAAGCTGGACAGTGAAGACTCATTTGAAATGTAGTGCTCGAGAAGAGCTGGACTGTTAAAATGACAAAGGATTGGATCCTAGAGCAAATCAGCTCCTAGAGCCTGAACTCTCCCTAGAAGCCAAGATGAATAAATTGAGGCTGTTGTACTTTGGACCTAACTTAAGTCCTGATTCACAGGAAAAGACAGTAATGCTTGGGAAAGTGGAAGGCAGTAGGAAAAGAGGAAGGCGGCATTACAGATGGAGAGACAATCAAGGAAGACACATTCCTGAGTCTGGAAGACCTGAGCAGGGAGGTTAAGGACAGGGTGACCTGGAGCACTCTCATTCATGGGGTTGCCACAAGTCAAAATCAACTTGATAGTAGTGAACAATGTACAATATGTCATTCCATTGCAATTCCTTCCTCTGGGTTCTCCTTCTTGTTTGTTTGTTTTTAAAATGGCAATTAGGGCTTTATGTTTGATTGGCACTATGGAGAACTAGAAGAGAAAAAATAATCTTCTCTGTTTTACAAATATCCATTTTGGGGGGTTTTATCGTCAGGGGCTTTTTTGCCTGCTGCTCATAAACTGGCAAAATTAAACTGATTCCTTATAGTTAAGGACAACTACATGGCAGAGGGTTGAACTGGATGGGCCTTGTGGTCTCTTCCAACTCTGTGATGCTAGGATTTCATATCACCTTTTTTAACAAAACAAAAAAAGGAAATTCAATTTGTAATTATTTTCTGAATAAATTGCACAGAACCTCTGATAATGAAGCCCCATCATTAATAGAGTCTCTGATAATGAAGCCCCTTTTTTCATAGTCTTTATATACCTGCCCATCACCATTTCCTGCTTTTCCACTGTCTAGCTGGAAGGGTTTTTTGCAGCATTGGTATTGGAAGGTTGATGAACAAGGGCCAGAAAAACACAGACTTTCATTGTTGGATTGCAGTAGCATGTTTACAGTAAACAAGTAACTATAGGTTGAACTGGAGAAAAACAAGGTTTTACTTGAGTCAATCCTACTGTAGCTATGTGCCAACAGGGCAAGGTAAACAGAATTCCTATTTGGAGCACAGGTGAACACCAAAACAGAGAAAAAGGGGAGAGTTGATAAGTCTGCTTTGCCAGCTACCTTCAGTATTGTTTAAAAACACAGATCTATAGGGTTTGATCCATCAAATGGAAATCATAAAAACAGTAAAGGCTGGTAAAAGAAAAAGCCATCTCTCAATCCATTTTTGAAGAAAATTTCAAGTAGGTTTTACAAGGTTCAAAAAGTTTTTATCTACTTAATGCAAGGCTTAGCTGATTCAGTGTTTCATTTCACATGTGCATATTTTAGTTCTAGATAAAAAGTCTGCTGACACTATCCTTACTCTTTCCATGTTATTTCTACTTCTGGGACCAAATTTTCTTACACCCCTGCCCCCTCCTGTTAGCAACGTTTGCCTGGCATTTTGTTAAAAACCAACTGAGGCTCCCATCATCCCTAAGTTTCTGAATTCGAACCCAACTCCCAGTAGACTCCATGCCATTTATTTGCATTTGTTAATTGCACTGGCTATCAACCATGTCAGTCTTTCCTCCATGAGCTATAGGTCTACGGTTCCAGAGAGCCGACACTGTCCCTGGACTCGTCCACCACCCCGGGCACCGTGGGGGAGGGTGAGTGCCGAGACATCACTGTTCCAGCCAAGGAGCCAAGCCCGGGACAACAACTTGATCCTGTTGACGCAGTTGGGGACCCCAGATGAGTCGATCCAGCCACTCCCCAATGGACTTTATGGACTACTGAGCTAATACAAAGACTTTCTACCCTTTGGACTATTCCGCTTGCCGCTTTGCGAGCAGCTTCCTGCAAAGAGCTAGCATTCCCTGGCTAGCTTAACTACAGACTTGGACATCTTGCTGCTGTTCCAGCTCCACTTGGACTCATGTTGCTCATTTGCTCCAGCTACCAGACTTTTCCTGTTCCTGGTGTGTGTGTGTGTGTACAGAGACTTTTGCTTGCACCACCTCCTCTGAACTATGAACTCTCATTCCAGTATCCACATGGAACGGGTTGCTTCTTGGATTACTTCCATTTCCAGACCCTGCATTGGATTTACAGTATTTCATTGATTATTTCATTTTGCATTGCCTTTCTCCATTGGCAGGAGGGTTCTTCCATTAGTCACCACTCATTGCCATTGCTATCATTAATTGCTATTGATATTGCCATTCCATTGCCATGATTCTGAAATTGATGTTTGTCTGTGTGAATGTGGTTAGGTGTAGATTTTATTAGATAAGGAATGCTTCTTACTAGATAGAAATGTTGCAAAAAGCCCTTTGCTCATAGAAGTGATATGACCCTGGAATCTGTAAACCTCCATTCGGCGCTAAATTTGTTTGAAATGTTTAATTGGAAAATGTCCGATATTGTTCCGATACCATCCATTTTCGGGGGTGGGATTGTTACTGTGGTTCAGGCCTACCCGGAGATAGCACTTGATATCGTTTTGATATCAAACCATTCGGCTTTCCTCTGCCACCCTGCTCCACGTGTTTGTGAGGCCTCCGGACAAGCACGCAAACAGGCACGGCCAATAATTGCTGGACATTCCATTCTCCACCCAAGCAGGCCAGACACAGCCAGTTCATCGCTTCAGGGACCTCCCTGGCAAACACCTCATTGCTTATGCGTGATACTAACAAAGGCTCCCTGTCCCAAGCAGGTAGCCTCACAAAGCTGTACTAAGCGCTCCGCATTTGCACACTGGCTACACTATTGTTAATTCGTCTCCAAGTCAATCATGCTAAATTCTGACCTTTCCAAGGTTTTGTCCCGCTCCTAAATCGCATTGTTCTCACCGAGTAAGGTACGGCCTGCAATCACAATTCACCCTATAAAAACCCCCGATTCTGAGACCTTCCTCGGACCGCTTGGATCGCTCTGGACTTCCATCCCGCCTTGCTGCAGCTTTATCTGGCAAGCCATCCCTTCAGTCCCACATACTGAGACTCCATTCCAATGAACTCAATCTTCAAACTTCTCCAGGACTACGAGACAGGTGTCGTATCACCCATTTCTCTAAAATTCCCCATTTCCGATTCTGTAGTTAGCTGTGTGGCTGTGGTGTCTTTAATATTTGTCTAAATTCACTAAAACATCATTTTTGCTATTTTAAACCGTCTGACTGCTTGCCTGACCTGACCCCATAGACGCTGGGTTGCAAGATCCTGCTAAGTTACCCTGCCTCTCACTAGCTTTAGTGAATGCTCCAGCTAATTTTCCCCAAGTCATTGTTGTTGTTGTTTGGCTATTTAGGTGTCCTTCCCGGGACCCCCAGAGATCAGGGTAACACTCCTTTCCTGCAGCTTGAATCTATTGCTCCTTGTCCTAGTCTCTGGAGCAGCAGAAAACAAGCCCGCTCCCTCCTTGACACGACATCCCTTCAAATATTTAAACACGGTTATCACGTCCTCTGTTAACCTACTGCATTTGAGTGCACTGGAAAGAATGTTGCATTACGTTCAGACATTAGTTGGGTTTGCTTTGTTTCTGTTTCAAGGGCTTAGGGGAAAGGGATGTGCCAAACCACTACATTTGTGGGAGGACTGGAATCATTTCAGCTGCTTTTTGGGTGCAAAAGTGCCTGAAAAACGTCAATTAAAGGATTAAAAAGAAACATACGAGAGCCAGTGGTCATATATGGGCCAGAGGCCTTTTCTTCCCATTGCTTTTGAAGTGGATGCTAGGTGGATGCACATCAGAATTGATCACTAAGTTTGCCACTGCAGAGTCCTATGTTTTATTCTATATCCAAAACAAACTCTGATCAAGGCCTGGGCCTCCCACACCACCAATCTTTCTTAGTTCTCCAGATGCACTCTCCCCCCCAATTCCCATCCTGCCATCATGGCCACCCCTTTTGTGCAAGCAAATCAATGCTTGGTTCAGCATGAATCTCATAACCTTGGGGGTGGGGGAGGAGAACCAGCCATACCACACAGCTTTCAAAGACAGCAAAGTAATTGCCTGTTTAGGATTCACATCAGGCTGTGGGAAGAAGCTGAGCGGACCAGCTCCTTTTTAAAGAAAACAAGAAAGAAAGGAGAGGAAATTACTTCCTGTCCATTGACTATCTGGCACTGATGTCTCCCTTTCATAAATGAATATATTTAGAACACCGTGCCCAAACCTACATCTTACCAGTTTGTTGGACTACTACACCTATCATCACTACCCATGCCTAGGATGGTGGGGGAGGTGATCCCAAAAATCTAGAGGATGTCCAAGGAAAGGTAGTTTTTAAAAAAAAGAAAGGCAAGAAAGGCCACGCAGCTTTGAAAGTCCCCTTTGGCACCTGTATATCTGCAATGTTACAGCCAGCGTGCTGGGGAACACAAGTGGGAAGGTATAATTTGTGGGCTTTGTGGAGCTACTAACTGACCACTGTGGACACAATTGTGGACTGAACAGGCTTTGACTGGTCCAATGGGGGTCATCTTCATAGGAGATGGTCAAGAAGCCAAATTCCATCAGAATCTCTCTGGGTCTGTTTTTCTCCCTCAAACCTCCATGTCACAGCCATGAGGCCTAGAAATCCCTTAAAGTCTTTTTAAAGCACACCCCAAAGGCAAGTCCTGTATTTATTATATCCATATCTTCATCACCTATTCAAAAAAATATTTCTATGTCATCCTTCATCTTTTGTACCCCAATATTCACTAGAAACTAATTAATCCTAACCTTTGTGTATGTTTTTAACTATGATGTAATCATTTTAACTTGTTAGATGTCTTGAGTCCCAATCTGAGGGAAAATGTAGATCAGGGTCTACCAAGAAATTTCTAGGTTGTAACTTTCTTCAAGTGTTTCCAACCTCAGTGACACCAAAGGACTAAAACAGAAAAAAAAATCTGTCTCCCTCCCAGCCTGTGTTCCTCATCTGTGGAATGGGAGTTCTTAGTAGTTACTCATATGAACTTAAGTTAATTTCCTAATGTATACCCCTCAAGGAGCACAGCAGAAAATTGACTGAGTCTCCTGGAGCAACTTTTTGTGTTCGACTCAAAGTTTAGCATTCTTTTAAACACACACTAAAACAAATATATCCCCCAGGTCTGAAATCTGCCCCATCTTTAAATGACAGAAATAAAAGGCAAGAAATGTAATATACAGATATCTCATATCAGCTAGCTTAACTAATAAGCTTTCTTTTAAGAAACTGGTTTCAATACAATGCTGAACACAATCCTCATGCCAGTCAAACATCCCTGGGTGCCAATGCGGGTGCCACATCTGAAAAGCCTCACCTTAACTGACCAGTAGTAAGTACTTAGAGGAAAGCCATCCCTCATTATCTTGAAAGGGTTTGGCTTGTATTTCTAGCCTTCTTCTCTGTCAAGAAGCTTAAAGAGGCATCTGTGGGTCATTTCCCTTCTTCACAAACCTCCTTCCTCCCCCATAAGGTGGGCTGGACAGAGAGGAACTGCTGGGTGTCACTAGCTGGGGGTCACCCACTGAACTTTGTGGGCAAATTGAGATTTAAACTTGCATCTTCTTAGTGCCACAGTAGATGGCATGGGAGGGAGATCCCTGGTTTTCAGGCTGTTCTTAGAGCACCATGGGAGGGAGATCCCTGGTTTTCAGGCTGTTCTTAGAGCACCATTCCTTGTAATAACCACTGGTTAATGAATGTGCTGCGTTGGCACAGTTCACTCCCACCCACCCCCACAAGTTTTTAAAAAGTTTAAATCAGGAATAAGTTCACTAGCTTTGGAGAATAAGTTTTGATTCCTAGCCCCTTCTGGGAGTGAGAAAGGTAAACCAACAAGTGGCTAGAAATCTATTTCTGGTTTTAAAATACAGATACTTTAGAACATTAGAATCATAGAGCTGGCGGACACCAAAAAGGCTATCCAGTCCAACCTCCTGACATGCATGAAAACACCACCAAAGCATTCTTGACAGATGACCATCCTGCCTCTGTTTAAAAACCTTCAAAGAAGAAGACTCAACCACATTCCCAAGAAGTGTATTCCACTGTCAAACTGCTCTTACCATCAGGAACTTCCTCCTCATGTTTAGATGGAATCTCTTTTCCTGAAGGTTTAAAGCCATTGCTCTATGTCCTAGTCTCTGGTGGAGCAGCATAAAACAGGCTTGCTCTGTCCTCCATATGACATCCCTTCAAATATTTAAACATAGCCTCTTAACCTTCTCTTCTCTAGGCTAAACATACCCAGCTCCCTAAGCCGCTTCTCATAGGGCTTCATGGTTTCTAGGCCTTCCATCATTTTGGTTGACCTCCTCTGGACACCTTCCAGCTTGTCAATATCCTTGAATTGTGGTGTCCAGAACTGGACACAGTATTCCAGGTGGGGTCTTACCACAGCAGAATAGAGTAGCACTATTATTCCCCTTGACCTGGATACTATGCTCCAATTGATGTAGCCTAGAATTGAACTGGCCTTCAAAACATCTAAAAAGCAAACTGCATTTCGTGAGGGACATCAAGAGCTGAAATTTGCCTTTTATCTTTTCGCTGGGAAAAAAGCCACTTTTTATGGTAAGTTGTATGTATGTAAGGGTATGACTACTTTGGGGGCTGGGCATGCTGTGCACATCCTATCTTAAATCCCTCATTTATGGCTAGACACTAGCCGTATGACCTTCCAGCAAAAATATAACTGGGATCCAGTTGTATCAATTTCACCTAGGTCCTGTCCTACCACTGAAATGCAAATCCCTAAGGATGTCTCTGAAATTAAATCCAACCCTTGGAGGCCACATGGTACAACACGGGACTAGCACTTTGGGAGACATGGGTTCAAATCCCTGCTCAGCCACTGAAATCCACAGGGTGACCTTGGGCAGGTCTTACTATCTCAGTCTCACAAGAAGACAGAGGGAAACCCCTTCTAAACAAACCTTGCCAAGAAAATCCTTGTGGTAGATTCCTCTCTTCCTCCCTGCAACCAGCTGAAGGCACAACCTGGGCTGCGAGATGTCCGGGTCCCTTGCTTCAGTGCCTCTTGCCATGCTCCCAAACAGAGAAACAGAACCGAGAGTCCTGTGTGTGGCAGGAGTGGGCAAGGGATACTCCAGCTCACAGGGCGGGTAGAAAGCAGATGCTCCACAGAGGGTGGGTCAGATTAAGGGCCCTCCACAGCTGTTCGATTTACGTTTTGTTACACAAAGCTTATTTCCCTTCTCTGCACAGCCAAGCTGAGGGGGCAACCGAGAGCGGGTGAGTGCCATCTGTGCACTGTCGTGCGAGCACACAACAGCCACTCTGGCCTGGCTTCTGTTGGTCGCAGCTCCTGCCTGAAGTGTCTCCCTGCCCCCCAAGAAAATTGTGTATCGACTCCATATTCAGAAACATTTCTGTCAACAGCCGTTCCCACCCCATCTCCTCATTATCCTTCAAAGTGCAGGGGGGTGAGAGAAGGTTCCGCCAGGGCTGGTCCAAGACATTTGGTTGCCTGAGGCACAACAAGAAAAATAGCACGCTGCTGCACTAGAGTTCGAGGCCAGACTCAGGCCTGTCAAATTATTTTGTCACCTGAGGTAGAAAAATCTCACAAGTACCTCCCTCCATTCCCAGCAGTGAAAATACTATCATAATCAGAGATGTATGATGGAACATTTTCTGTGGAACTTTTTCCACAATGGGCAATTTTCCAATTTTATGTTTTTTCATGGAAATTTTTTCACATGTATGTATCTATGTTTATTCCTAGTTTTCTGGGTTATTGTACTGCATTAGGCAGGGTAAAAATGGACTATGAATTTACTCTAAGAAGACAAGAACTGACAAGCTCTAGCAATCAGAGGAATAGACTAACAAATGAACACATTGCTAAGCTTGTTTCTGTTTCACAAACTCTCTGGCTTTGCAGTCACTCACACATACCAATAGTAAAGACAATATGTGATGCGTAGCCTTTGCTCACAGACTCGCATCCCTTCTTTAGTGAAAAAGGATTTAGCTAGTCATACCAAATCAGCTTTTTTACAACCTTAAAAGGCTCTGATATCTAGTACAGAGAGTGAGTGACAGAAACTAGGGGTAGTGCAGTGATACTCCAGCAAAAGCAAATTGCACTGTTGACACATCAGGTATAGTTCTCTTTAGGTACATGACCTTTAAAAATAGTTTAGCCTCTCTAGGAAGAAAGTCCCAGAGCCTGGGAGAGCCATTGAGAAGGCCCCCTCCCATGTTCATATCAAATGTACTTCTGAGGGTAGTGGGAAGGGCTCCCCAGATCTCAAATTCCTGGCAAGGTTCATATGGGAGAATAGGATCCATCATCTAACCTGGACATGAACCATATATGGTGGTTACAGGTCACAACCAGCATTTTGATTTGTGTCCTTTGAATTTTCACATGTTTTTTTAAAAAAAAAACAGAAAAGGTTTTCAAAAATGGTTCTTCCTTCTTCTTCAACAGTGCAGACGATTCTCACATTGTTAAGTAATAGTCCCACTATATTCTTAACCTTAACCTTAAAGCAGATAATGAAGACATTGAAAATAGTTCAAGATTTTCCACACTTTGGATCAGTCATTAATCAGAATGCAGACTGAAGTTGAGAAATGAGAAGATTAGGACTTGAAATGGCAGCTACGAAGGAATTAGACAAGTTCCTTAAGTGTCAAGATATATCCTTGAATACTAAAGTTAGGATGGTTCATGCCATCGTATTTCCAATTTCTATGTATGGTTGTGAAAATCAGACAGTGAAGGAAGCCGATAGAAAGAAAAATCAACTCATCTGAAATGCAGTGCTGGAGAACAACTCTATGGATACCCTGGACTGCTAAAAAGACAAACAAATTGTTCCTAGACCAAATCAAGCTTGAACCCTCCTTAGAAGCTAAGATGACTAAACTAAAATGTTTGTGAAGCAGAGGAGAGTGAAAGCTGAGGCTGTGAGGAGCACGCTTCCAAGCATGCACACTGTAGTGACATGTTCACAACACACTGTTTAGGGAGAGACCCCCATAATTTGCCAAAATAAAAGAGCAAGGGAACAGGGCTTTTCTCGGTGTAAACTAACAAAGAAAACTTGCTCCACCACTCATCATAACATTCAATCAATTTCACAATTGTTGATTTGTATCTTGTCTTCGTGTATGTGCCTTTTCCCACCATTATTCAATTCTTTGTGTGTATCCCTAATTATCTTGGTTTGTACCCATGGGGGTACGTGCACCCCAGGTTGGGAATCACTGCTCTAACTGGAGAGATGCCAGAATTTGAACCTGGACCTTCTGCACCGCAGTTATGTATTCTGCTGCTGGCCTACAGTGCCTCCCCTGCGTGGGTGCACTCTACAAAGTCCCCTAAGAGTTAAGCCTGCCTCTCTCCCACTCTTCCACCCTGGCCGTATGCTAACTGGCAATTGTCTTGACACAGACAAATTAACCATTCTCTCCCCACCTGATCCCATCCCTTCTGACAAGGGCAGCATTTAAACCATACATGCAAACAAGTAGGCTCAGTCCAAATTAAAACAGACAGTTTGCTCCCAAGCAGACAGCAGTGGTATTAAGGAAGGCAATCCATCACAGGCATCCGAGCAACGGAGATGAGGCACAGTGGGTGGGGGTTGGACATAGAGACGGCTAGGAAAGTCTAATTAGGGCAACAGTTTTGAAAGGGAATCTCAGCTCGAAGAGCAAATAACCTGAATTTGCATTTGTGATTGCAAAACACATGTTTCAAAATCACAACTTTCCTCTTTTCATGAAAGGTATGCCTCTAGACTGCAAAGTTATACAGTTTGTTCCCTGGCAATGGACAGGAAAATTTCAGGAGTTGGGAGTCTGAATGGTATGAAAACAATATCAATCAATTAGAATGTAACAGCTCTGCTGGTTCAGCTCCAACTGGTCCAACATTCACAGTGGCCAATCAATTGCCCATGGGAAGTCCAATGGCACTCAAGAGAAGACTGATGTTATTAACCCAGTTCACAGTGAATCATTTTAATTGACATCACTCTATTTTGCTTTGGTCAGACCCCACATGGAATCTTGCATCCAGTTCTGGGCACCACAATTCAGGAAGGATATTGACAAGCTTAAACATGTCCAGAGGAGGTCAACCAAAATGGTAGACGGTGAGAACCCCATGAAGCCCTATGAAGACCAGTTTAGGGAGCTGGGGATGTTTAGCTTGGAGAAGAGAAGGTTATGAGGTGATCTGACAGCTATGTTTAAATATTTGAAGGGATGTTATATAGAGGATGGAACAAGCCTATTTTCTGCTGCTCCACAAACTAGGACATGGAGCAATGGCTTCAAACTTCAGGAAAAGAAATTTCATTTAAACATTAGGAAGAATTTTCTGATGGTAAGAGTAGTCTGACAGTGGAATATGCTGCCCAAGAGTGTGGTGGAGTCTCTTTCTTTGGAGGTTTTTAGATAGAGGCTAGATGGCCATCTGTGGGAAAAGCTTTGATGGTATATTCCTGCCTGGCAGGGGATTAAACTTGATGGCCCTTCTGGTCTCTTCCAACTCTACGATTCTAACATTCTATATACAAATGTGGGTTCTTTTTTTTTTTTTTAAATAACTAATGAATCTACTTTTACAAGTGTTCAAAAACCCTCAGGCCTCCCTCTTGTTGTACTCTTCTGCTTTTTCTCTTCTCTCCCCCCCCCCACATCTTTTTCTTTCTTGCTGTTTTTAACCTCCCTGGAACTCAAAACTCATCCATCTTTTGTTCCTGCTCAGTGTCCTTCACACCATCATCAGCAGACATGACATCTCTCTCTCTCTCTCTCTTTCTTTTTTCTCTCTCTCACATACATACACAAACTCAAAGAGAGAGAGAAGAGAGAGTATGAAGACCGTGGGAGCTCTGCAGAGGGATTTACAACACAGATGTGCCTAGAGGCCCTGTGAGGAAATGACTATCCAGGCCTGACTGATCCTTTTTGCTGCCTAAGGGGAATAGAAAAGCCTGCCATATAGAGATTATAGATTGTACTGCAGGCTACAAAAATATTTAACTAAAATTTATAAATCTGTTTGAAAAACAAAATAACCCTGAGATACACACATGTAGGATCCACTTAGCAAGCTCAGATGTCTAGATTTCATGGTCTTAGCACTCTCTCAATTTTTCCCTCTCTGATCTTTCTTGTTTACTATTTATTTTATTATTATCGTTCTCTTTTATTATTATAGTATTTTCTACATTGCCTTTCCCAGGCTTACATAAAAATGTGTTTGAAACATAAAACTGCTCTTGACACAAGCAAAAAGAAAACACTGCATCATAAGCTAATTATTCAGCAAACCAAAATATAGTACATTTACAGCTGCCTGCAAAAAGCAGACGAACTTGTCAGCCTACGACACCCCATCTCTTGTAATAAATCTTACACACCACATGCTCTGAACAAGAGCAGTGTGAAGGCCCAAAACTGAAAAGCTGACTGGACTAGAGGTGAGGCCCCACAATCCCACTTGCTACAGGCAAATGGGCCACTCCAATCTTGCAATGAGGAGGATGGCTGGGCAGGAAGCCTCTCCTTGCATTCAGTAACACACTTTATGTGGGGTTGCCTTTGGAAACTGTTCAGAAACTGTTCAGAAACTGCTGTGGGTCTAAAATGCCAGATGACCTCATATCCCAGGAGAAATCTGTACAGCTCCTTTGTGTTAACTTTCCAAGCAGGGAGTTGGCATTGTGTGGCCTTCTTAATGCTACTGAACTGCAGCTCCCAGAAGACTTAGCAGCATAAACAATGGCAAGGGATGATGAGAGTTGCAACCCAGCAACACCTGAATGACTGTACTTTGCCCACCACTATTTTAAATAGAAAATAGCATTTTTCTATTTAAATAACATTTTAAACTTTTTATTTGTGTCTTTCTATCTGCAGTTTACTCAACCACTTTCAACCACTACTATTCTTAGTTGCATAATGAGATTGTTTTGCATGTATTTTTTAAATAGCATTATGTGTTGCTTCAACTACGTCTGTAAGTTGTCTTGCAAAATGAGAAAAGGAAGGCAGCAGTACAAACTTCATGCACTTACCGGGTCTACATAACACCTCACTCCTACCAGCTGGGAATGCAGGGATACAGAGAGCAGTAGAAAGTACAGCAGACCCATTAGCCAACAAGAGAGCCCAGAGGCTCTGAGGATGGACAGCCTACAGATTGGTAATTAGCTAGATACAGCTAATTACCCACAAATGTTGCCCATAAATGTATCTCAGGAGAATCAAAGGAAACCTCAGCAGAACTCATGTACTGTGCTGTAGGGAGCATGAAGGACTTACAGAGTCTCACTTGGGATTGATCATGCACATGCTGCTTGCACAGTCTCTCAGCTGCCTTGGCACCCTTTTCCCACTTCTCTGCTCACTTTGCAAGCAGCACATGCAAGCAAGCGGTTCCAAGTGAGCCTCTATAGGCAAGAAGAACTCATGAAAGAGATGAACCTCTCTTGAATTAATGGAACTTGTCCTTAATTTGAAATCATCGAAAGAGCGAGTTGTAAAATAACGGGGCATCATCAAAAGGTGGAGGCTTCCTGTATACATGTATGTGGTTCTAAACCACTGTAGTTTTTAAAGTGGTTTGTTGTGACATTTCTTGGGTTTTCACCTTGTTCAAATTATTTATGCTTTTAATCTGGAAATGTTTTACATTATTTGGATTGTACACTACACTGGGATGAAGAGCAGGATGGAAGTATTTTAATATAATAAAATAATATAATACAACTGAAAAAAAAGGAGGTCTTCCTCTAACACTTTCACCACAGCGACAAATCAAAGTAATGCCAACTCACCCACCTTTCTTCCTTTCCATTTCTCTTCCTCTCTGTAAGATTCATCTTCTTTGGCATCAATAGAATTTAAAGCATTACAGTCGGTCCTCCACATTTGTGGGTTTCACTTTCACCAATTTGATTTTTTGCGAGTTTCTCCAATCTCAGTCACCTGCTTCAAGTGCTACTTTTCTGGGGGAACCTTCCCTCTCAGTGGTTTCATTCAGTCCATGCAGCCCTTTAAAAACCCACCTCTGCGTCTCCTCCACCTCTACCAGCCACGGCCTGGCCAGCTAAAGACAGGTAGCAGCCAAATTTCTCAGCATCACAAACCCTCTCCCAGTGCCTCATACACACCCAAGAAAAGAGATGGGCAAGAGGGAGAGGAAGAGCCACCACAGAGCCACCACGCCAACCCACTCCTGTCCCTGATCTGGTTTGAACTCTGTGTGCCCACTCTCCCCACCATACCTCCATCCCCTTCCCACAGACACAGATACACATACATTTTAATATTTGTTTTTCCCCCCACTTTTGCAGGGGTCTTGTGTCTCTAACCATAGCGAATGTTGAGGACTAACTGCACTTTTAAGTATAATGCTGTGGATCCAGTTGGTTAATCCCAACTAAAGAAGACTCACTGAATCAACTACTGAATGGTGAACATATAGCTAATTCCCATTGATTCCAAGTACATCTCAGAATAAAACCATGACTTAAGTCTATGAGTTCCAGTTCTAATTCCATGTCCCTGCCAACAACAAACAAATAAACCAAAAACCCACCACCCAATTTAGTTATTTCTTCTTTTAAGAATTCTTTATATAGATCACTCTGTTATTCACTGGTAGCTATGAAGCATCTTTTAATGTAGAGTGCTGTGTTTTGATCCTAATTATTTTAAATGCCATTAAGCTGGTTCAAATTCATTTTAAGTTAATATTTTTAACAGGGTAGTCCAGTTAATTTATTTCACTGTTTTAAACAATTGGTCTTTTATTTGTTTTAATCTATCTTGTATGCCAGCCATTCTCAGCTGCTTTTTAGCCACAGCTTCCTTAGGAGCTCTTCTCAGGTTCCAG
The DNA here is from genome assembly GCA_948474755.1 of Ctenosaura bakeri. NCBI lineage: Eukaryota > Metazoa > Chordata > Lepidosauria > Squamata > Iguanidae > Ctenosaura > Ctenosaura bakeri. The sequence continues at coordinate 399,859 of CAOLHI010001294.1, forward strand.
GGCTCCCTTATCAAACAGGAATACAACAGAAACTGACAGAAAGAAAATTATTTGTTATTGAACAACTTGAACATGCCAACATGCTGCTTAAAAAAAAGACTGTATGAAATTAAACTTCTATTCGGCCTAACGCAATCTTTGAGTTTGGTGCTTTTTCCAAATTAGCTCCAAATTAGACGATGACAGTCAAGGAAACTGTGAAACTGTGTGTTGGAAGGATATTAACAAATAGGATGGTATTCGAAAGATATTAATAAATATTAATAATAAATAAGATATTAATCAATATTGACTCCAATTAATGTTGCTGCTTGGTATTTGATCAGGTCAGTTCTTGTGACCCCCAGAAACCCTTGGGGTTCTCTTTCTCACTGTTTCCAGTTTGTGACCCCCTTCAAATGCTCCAGGGCCTTCTTGGAGGCCATATGGTCACTGTTGAGAAGGACTGTCGTAATCTCCCTTGGGTTCCATCTTGGAGAATTGTGGGGCATAAATAAAAATATTAGAAGATACTTTTTCCTTTCCTGTTTCTGAAACATAACTAAACAATTACCTTTTGTTCCTTTAAAAACGAACAAATCTGAAAACTCCAGGTAACAAGCCTTTTTTAAAAAACCCAAACAATTCTCCTATCTATCTGGTCCCCTCAACCCAACAGCCTGAGGCAGGAACACAAGTCACAGCCCAAGCCATAGCGAGAACCATGAGATAATCCCCCTCAACTATTCAGTGAGGCCATACCTTATTTAGAAAAATAAACTTTAAAAGTTACAGTTTCCCTTCAAAAAGAGTAAAGTTCTCCCTCACTAAGCTACAATTGTCAGGTTCTTTGGTTCTTTTTAAAAGACTCGATTTGAGGTAACTAGTTACTCACAACTAGTTATTTACTTCCATGCTCTGTGCATAGTAATGTGGCCTAGTGGAGGAGTGGCCAACAGCATGGGAGCGAGGGGCCCATATCCCCCCTTGCCCACAAATATCTTCTTTCCTTCTGTTTCCCCTTCAAAAAGGTCTTGTCACCATTTAGAAGGCAAAATGGAGGGAAAAGAAGGCATTTAAGAAGGGATGATAGCTTCTGGAGATTTGGTGAGATCAGGAATGGAGTGGTTGCACATTTAGAAAGGCTTTGGCTGAAATTTTTGGTCATTTTTGCCCCAAAATTGTACCCATTTTTAAAAAATTGTGGAGGGTTCTGGGGGCTCGGAGGAAACTAGTAGAGCCACAAAAGCAGGGGCCAGGGGCCACACATAGCCTATGAGCCACACCTTTGGCCTAGTGAACATTACACAATTAAAATTTATACACTATAATCTGTGACAGAGAACTCCCACACAGGCTTGAGAAGTTTTGCCTTTAGTTCCACTGAATTAAAATGGTCTTTTAAAAAAAAATCCCAACCAACATCCCATCCACTGATACAGGACTAAGCCCTTCTGAAGTGACCCAACTCAGTTGGTGTGTGGTAGCACAACTGCCCCCTTCCCAGGGCAAGAGCCATGGCCTCTGATGGGGTCATCCTGTTATGTGGCACATATGCTACTGCTTAGACCCAGCGGCCTGTGCAAGACTAGATGAGTGAAGAAGCAGGGAGGGGGAGCTGATATAAGCAAAAAGACATTTCTTGCCAGAAAAGAAAGGAAGCCACTCTGATCCGCTTTGTACGCAGAGCTTAAAAGCTTCTCGGAGAATGAGTTGCGGCTTAATGAGGAGCTTGGGGAGGTCGTAGTTCATCCATCCCTGAAATGAACCATTCCCCTGCTTCATCTTGTTCATCCCTTTCCCTTTCAGCTCTCTCCCCGTGGTCCAGTTGCCACTGGGCACAATGGCCACATCTTACAGCTTTGTACTTGAATGCCAAAACAGGCCCTAGAGATCTAAAAACCAACAAGTTGTTGTATAGACGACAATTGACAATTGCCATCACCTTCTCCAAGCACCGTTTCTTTCAACAAAGGGGTATGTGTGTGTGACTCGTTTCCTAAGACAGCTACTGACCTGTTTCTGGGCACATTTTAAAGTCCTGGTCATGACTTGCAAAGCCTGCAAGACTATGACTCTGGAGGCCAGGGTTCAAATCCTCGCTGTTTGAGCATGAGCTTTTGTAGATATCAATCCAGTTCCTCAGGTGAAATGAGACAGTGATATTAAGCCCTCAGGTTAATAATCTGTAAACCACTTTGAGCGCTTTTATTTATTTAATTATTTAAAAAATTAATATCCCACCCTGTTTCTAAGATCTCAAGGCAGCATGCAATAAAATCCATTTTAAAAAAGTTGAAATATTGAAACAGAAAGCTGGTGTAGTGTAGTGGTTTCAGTGTTGGATTAAGACTCTGGGAGACTACAGTTTAAATCCCTGCTCAGTCATGGAAACCCCCTGGGTGACCATGGGCAAGTCACACTCTCTCAGCCTCAGACCAAAGGAATGGCAAACACTCTCTGAACAAATCTTGCCAAGAAACCCCTGCGGTAGGGGTTTCTTAGGGTTCCAATAAGTCAGAACAGTCTTGAAGGCACACAACAAGAACAAAAACCCAACACATTCAGTTAACAAAGCCACTCACAAAGCAGCTCCTTTTTACAAAGTCTTTATACACCACCATCCCTTCCTCTTCCTCCTTGTCTTCTCTCTAGATGGAAGATTTTTATCAGCATCGGCACTGGGAGGATAGTGAAGGAAGGCTGGAGCCAACTAGAACAACAGCACTGTCATTTGAGTGTTTCTTGCCAGTGAGGTTCATCTTTCCTGGGGCCCCTTCACACTCCACAATTTTAGTGGTCTTATTCCAGTTTAACTGTCACATCTATGTCCTGTGGAACCTGGGTTTTGTAGTCTGGTGAGAAGTCTGGTGTAATCAGGCTGAGAATTCTAAACACCCCTCCCTAAACTGCAAATTAGTTCTGAAAGTTCGACAATGAAGAAAGGTAAGGCCTTTGACAAGATCCCCCATGATATTCTTGCAAACAATGTAGTCAAACATGGGTTAGACACAGCTACTGTTAGGTGGATTGGTAAGTGGCGGACTGGCCGAACACAAAGGATACTCATCAGCCAGTCCTCTTCATCCTGGAAAGACACGACTAGTGGGTGCCACAGGGTTCAGCCTTGGGGCCAGTGCTATTCAACATCTTTATCAATGACTTGGATTATAGAATAGAAGGCATGTTCATCAAATTTGCAGATCACACCAGTTTAGTTAATACCGAAGAGGACAGGATGAGAATTCAAAATGACCTTAACAGATTAAAGAGTCAGGCCAAAACTAACAAAATGAATTTTAACAGGAAGAAATGTAGGCTACTACAATTAGGAAGAATGAAATGTACAGATACAGGATGGGTGATACCTGCCCTGAAAACAATACCTGTGAAAGGGATCTAGGAGCATTAGTTGACCACAAGCTGAACATGAGTGAGCAGTGTGATGTGGCAGCTAAAAAAGCCAATGTATCAATAGAAATATAGTTCCAAGATCAAGGGAAGTAATAATAGCATTCTATACTGCTTTGGTTAGACCTCACCTGGAATATTGCATCCAGTTCTGGGCACCACAATTCAAGATGGATATTGACAAGCTGTAATAGGTCCAGAGCAGGACGACTAAAATGGTGATGGGTCTGGAAACCATGCCCTGTGAGAAGCAGCTTAGGGAGCTAGGTGTCTTTAGCCTGATGAAAAGACGGTTAAGAAGTGACATGATAGTCATGTTAAAATATTTGAAGGAATGTCCTGTTGAAGATGGAACAAGCTTGTTTTCTACAGCTCCCAAGACTAGGAAATGGAGCAATGGATTCAAACTACAAGAAAGGAGATTTCACCTAAACATCAGGAAGTTTTTCCTGATGGTAAGATCTGTTCAACTGTGGGATATGCTTCCTTGGAGTGTGGTAGAGTCATCTTCTTTGGAGGTTTTTAAACAGAGACTGGATAATGGTTTGCTTTGAGTGTGTGTTCCTGCATGGCAGAGCATTCGACTTGATGGCCATTGTGGTCTCTTCCAACTCTATGATTCTATGATTCTATGAAAGCTGATAGAAAGAGAACTGGTTCATTCAAAATGCAGTGCTGGAGGAGAGTTCTATGGACACCAAGGACTGTCAAAAAAGACAAATAAATAGATGCAAGAGCAAATCAAGCCTGAACTCTTCCTAGAAGCCAAGATGACTAAACTGAAATGATTGGACTCTGGATATACCGTGAGAAGGCACAACTCACTAGAAAAAGACAACAATGTTTGGTAATGAAGAAGGCAGTCAGAAAAGAGGAAGACCACATGACAGGTAGATAATCTCAATCAAGGAAACCACAGCCTTAAGTCTGCAAGACAGGGTGGTTGATAACAGGGTGACTTTTGTTCATAGGGTCACTGTAAGTCAAAATTGACATGATGGCAATTAACAACAACAAACTGCAAGTCCCAGGATTCCATGGGATGTTATGACGTAGAGTAGAATGTAGCACCATAACTGTGTGGCATGAATGGGTCCCTGGACATTATAATCTTTTCATTCCTCTCTTCCAAGGGCAAGAGACACACAGTCCCCTGGATGTTGTTGGGCCACATGTTCCAGCATCCCCAGGTAGGATAGCCTGTGGTGAGGAGAGCTGGGAAGATGTAGCTCAGCAACATCTGGAAAATCAGATGATCCTCACTCCTGCTGTATCCCCAGGCATTTAATGGGATGGGAATGGATTAATTTTTCAATATTGGCATATTTTGCTACTTGATTCTCTACTTGTCAGCTCAGACAGATGCAACAGCCAAGAGTGTTTATTATCAGATTCAGCTGATACACCAACTACGCCCCTTCCTAGAACTGGAAGACCTAAAGAAGGTAGTGCACACTGGTAACCTCAAGGTTGGACCTCTGCAAAGCACTCTACATTGGGCTACCTCTGTACCAACTTTGGAAGCTCCAACTGGTCCAAAATTTGGCATCCAGATTGGTTACAGGTACAGTAAGGAGTGAGCATACCACACCAATATTAAAATCACTCCACTGGCTGCCAATTAGTTTCTAGGCAAAGTACAAAGTGTTGGTTATTACCTTTAAAGCCCTTCATGGTTTGCATCCAAGTTACCTGCAGGATCGCCTCCTCCCATACAATATGCCCCATACACTGAGGTCTTCCGGGGGCCATTTACTTAAACTGTGCAGGACCGGACAGGCAACAGTCACTCAGAAGACCTTCTTGTCAGCTGCCCCTAGACTGTGGAATGACCTGCTAGAAGGGATTCAATAGCAAAATATGCCGTCTGAATTTTAAAAAGCTCTAAAGACCTATCTCTTCCAGCAGGCCTGCCCAGTCAATTTTTAACTATGAATTTTAATTAGTATTTTTAAATGGTTAGATGTGTTTTTAGCTGTATTTTAATTTATGATGTACCCCGCCGCCTCCTTCTCATAATCATCATAACCATCATCATCATCATCATCATCATCATCATCCCTGTGACTTATTCTTGAGGAGGCATGTAGCTCTGTATGACACGCACCTTGTTTCCAGTTCATGCCAGAAATGCATTAAAAGTAACGTCAATCTTCATTGTGTTTTTCTTCTTTTTCTTTCTTTTTGTCACAGGGACTAAAAAAGAACCAAGTAAGCCTTAAGCATTTTTTAAAATTTATTTTTTATCTCCACCATTATTTTTGGGGAGGGATGCAGGTAGAGGAACTGTGGAACACATTTTTTGTATTTTCAAGTGATGTTGAGTTTTTAAAAATATCCAGGAGAAGAAAACTAAGATGGCAGTCCGCGGTGTTATGTGCATTGTCTGCTGTACGCTTTGTTTCTTTTATCTTTCTTTGTTTTCAATTAGCATTTTTCTGAAAAAAGTCAAAATAATGTGTTAGCAATGATCTCAGAAGCTAAGAAGGGTCAGTCTTGGCTAGTAGAATCATAGAGTGGGAAGAGACCCCAGGGGCTATCCAGTCCAACCCCCTGCTATGCAGGAACACCCATCAAAGCATTCCCAACAAATGGCCATCCAGCCTCTGCTTAAAAACCTCCAAAGAAAGAGACTCCACCACACTCTGAGGCATCATATTC